>WNNG01000206.1:0-182118 GCA_018208015.1 Medicago ruthenica
TGCTTAAAATCATTCAAGACTTTTGATTTAAAAAGTTTTTCGTCTTGAATTCTTAGAGCTTTAGGCTTTGAACATCTCATAACCTTAGGCTTAGGTGCCTTTGGTTTCTTTTGTCCAGAGCCGTAGCTTTAGAAGTTTCTGGCACAAAGTAGGAATACAGACCTTTTTGTACACACGTAGCACAAGGACTTTCATTGGTTTTCACCAGAGAACTTGTAGCCTCTGAAGAGGCGATCTTCTGAATAGCCAATACATTCACCCTTGTTCCAGCTGACACCATCAATCATAGAAGCGCTTGATTCTCTCATTGTCATTACCTCTCAATTACTTATACCCCCCGTTATTACGTATACACCACTATTTTCAAATTTTGGAACTTCTAACATATTACAAATATGCCACTACCTCTCAAATTACCAAAATACCCTTCAACTCCCCCATTCATAAATCCTCATAATAAACAACTAAACACATATAAATAATAAATAAATAAATCCTAAAAATCGGTTGTTACAACTCTACTCCCCAAAAAGAATTTCCGTCCTCGGAAATTACCTGAAGGAAACAACTCCTATACGACTCCTTCATTTTACTTTCCAACTCCCAGGTTATGCTCTCCTCCCGTAGGACCCCCCAGATCACCTTCACCAAAACGATCTCTTTCCCACGCAACTGCTAACCTCCCGTCCTTCAATATTCAAACGGCCTCGTTCAACGGTCAAATTCTCTCTTACTTCCAAATCATCCACTTGAACCACATGAGACGGATCATACACATACTTCCTCAACTGAGACACATGAAACCATCATGAAGATTCGACACGACGGTGGTTACGCAATCCGATAGCTACAGCTCCAACTCTCTCCACAATCTTATACGGTCTAATAAACCGGTCGGCGTCAACTTCCTTGACTTCAAAGCTCTCCCGACACCCGTAACTGGATTAACTGTCAAAAACACATGATCTCCGGCTTGAAACTCAATATCCTTCCTCCTCTTATCATGATAACTCTTCTACGAGTCTGAGATGCCTTCATCTTCTCTCAGAATCATCTAACTTTCTCAGTAGTCTGTTGAACTACTCTGGTCCAATCAAAGCACTCTCACCCGACTCAAACCAACACAACGACGTTCTACACCTCCTACCGTACAAACGTTCGAAAGGTTGCCATGCCAATACTCGAATGAAAATTGTGTTGTAAGTAAACTCAATCAACGGTAAACATTTGCTCCAACTTACACCTGTTCCAAAACACAAGCTCTCAATAAATCTTCCAAAGACTGAATAGCCTCTCCGACTGACCATCAGTTTGCGGATGATAGCACAACTCAATCTCAACTTAGTCCCCAAAGCTTCTTGCAAACTCCCCCAAAACTTTGATGTGAACCTTGGATCCCTATTTGACACAATCCTAGACGGAATACCATGCAACTTCACAATCTGCGCAATGTAGATCTCCTCAGCTCGGGTACATCCGGCATACAAACTCGACTAGGAAATCTCAAAATTCCTTTTCATCCAATCCAAAGTCTACCTCCTTGCCTTGGTTCACCAACCCCACACGATCCACAAGTTGCAAATCCACTTTCTGACCCTCTTTGATCTCTTCAAGAATGTTACTCGTCAGCTTCAACATTCCTAACTTCACATCATTCGGAGTCAGCTCACTCACCAAACTCAGATCTTGAAACTGCTCAATCAAATCTAACTCTTTCACCATAAGCGCCAACATGTGCAACGACTTCCTACTCAAAGCGTTCGCTACCACATTCGCCTTACCAGGATGATAACTCAAATTAAAATCAGAATCTTTCAAGAATTCCATCCAACGCCTTTGCCTCATATTCATCAAATTTTGTTCAAACAGGTACTTCAAACTCTTATGATCACTAAACACCTTAAACTTCGAACCAAAGAGATAATGCCTGCAAATCTTAAGCGCAAACACCATTGCTGCTAATTCTAAATCATGGTCGGATAATTCCTCTCATGAACTTTCAACTGCCTTGATGCATACGCCACCACTTGACCACTTTGCATAAGCACACCCCCTAAACCAATCTTCGACGCGTCACAGTACACCACAAAAGAATCCTTTGCGTTCGGCAAAACCAAAACAGGTGCAGTCATCAACCTCATCTTCAACTCTTGGAAACTCTCTTCACACTTAGAGTCACACACAAAAGCTTGACCCTTACGAGTTAACTACGTCAACGGCAAAGCCAACTTAGAAAATCCTTCAATAAACCTCCGATAATAACCGGCCAAACCCAAGAAGCTTCTAATATCAAACACAGACTTCGGAGTCTCCCACTGCAACACCGCATCAACCTTCGACGGATCAACTGCTATTCCACCTCTAGAAATAACATGACCAAGAAAGCTCACCTCTCGTAGCCAGAACTCACACTTCGACAACTTGGAATACAACTTCTTCTCCCTCAAAGTATGCAACACAATCCTCAAATGCTTCGCATGCTCCTCTTCTGACTTCGAATACACCAAGATATCGTCTATAAACACCACCATAAACTGATCCAAATAAGGATGGAAAATTCTATTCATGTATTCCATGAATACACTGGGTGCATTAGTCACACCAAAGAGCATCACAGAATACTCATAGTGTCCATACCTCGTTCGATACGCATTCTTAGGTGTAACACCCCTACTTTATATTTTAAGTAATTCAATAAAGTTTAATAGCTGAAGTGTGGTGAATATTATTATTGATGTTGTTTTGCTTGAATGTGATGTGGATGTTGAGAAAATAGAGTTATATTGATGAGTGAATGACGGTACGAGAATTTAAATAACATGAAGGTGAGAATCGAAACAAAGTAATAAAGAGAAGGAGGTGTGGAAAATAGGTTTTAAATAAGTGGGGGAGGGAGAAGTAAAAGAATAGCGAATAGAGGAGGAAAAATTTGTGACGGATGGTTGGCCCAAATATAAATAAGAGTTTTAGGAGTTAGAAATTAGTTCTTGCTGAACGTGGAAACAGAGAAAAGAGAAGCAGAGAGAGAAGGGAAAACCCAGCTGCAACAAACTCAAGCCAAACCAGAGATTCCGAAGGATTCGAGGTAAGGGGGAGAATTCTTTCACTTTAGGGTATTTTACACTATTGTGGGGTTGTTTTATTCTTAAGATGTGATCGTTGTTATGATGAAGAATTCAATGAAGAATTATGATGAATGAATGTAAATTTGTTGTTGAAAGATGAAAAACTAAGGGAACCTAGTTTAGAGACTAGATTTAAGAATTGGATCATGAAAGAGTGTAATTAGATAGGGTAAGAGGTAATTAACGTCTAAATAGTAGGGTAACCCTAGAGTGATGATTTGGGATGAATTGGGTGTGTTGAGATAGAATTAAGTGGTTTAAAAGTGATTATTGGGCGAAAACTCACTTCTGAAACTGATTTTGTTGGCTGTCTATCAGCCAAAATCGTGCTACGATTTGGGGAAATCGTGCTACGATTTTGGCCCAGATTTTGGTGTTTTGGTTCGACAAAAATCGTGCTACGATTTTAGAAAAGCGTGCTACGATATTGGTCAGGACAGAAACCCAAATTCCACTTTCAATTGGTTTTTCCACTATTTTCTGTTCTGAACTGGGTTTCGGTGTAAACATGAAAGTTGTAGATATGGATGTTAGCTTTCAACTGGCTTTAGAGTGACCTCATTTAGACTCCACAACTTGACTAATGATGAAATTACTACACATGGGTCAGCACGGTCGTGCACTCTTCCCAGTTTAGGAAAAGCAACATTTCCACCCCTCTCTGTCCCGAATTGGATTTACGTCCCTTCATGAAAGTTGTAGATATAGATGTCAGCTTTCATTTCCTATTGGTTTGAATCCATTTAGATCTCTAGAACTTGAGTTTTGATTAAAACCATGCATGGTCATGCTGCGTTCCTCATGAGAGTTCAGCACAACCTTTTCAGTGGACTCCAAAACATATATGAAAGCAATAGTTAGTTTTAAGCAAGCCGTTAACGTGTGAAGTAAAAGTAAGGATCCTTAAACTACAAATTTAAATGAGGGAGTGTGTTTAGGCATAAATAGAAGTAGTTGCCTCAAGATAATAGCAAGTCTAAACATGAACCGACGATAGTAGCCTATGAGGACCTAATGATGATAAAGATGGCTTGGCAATAGGAAATTAAAGACAACGATTAGAGGAGGGACAACAGTAGAATGAGAAGTAGGAGAGATAAATAAGTAGTTCACCGCGGAGTGGTACCGACTAGAATAATCCCTTGGGGTATTTAAAAGGTCTAATGCGGTAAGTCAAGGAAGAGGGTATAAAATATGAAAGAGATAAAGAAGTGAAAAGAGACGATGATAAGAGGGGATATTAAGTAGGTGCTTCCCAATTCACTGATGAAGTTAAACTTAATCTTCTTAAACCAATAACTAGCTTAGGAATATTGTTAAGTTGAAGAGTAAAAGAATCAAGGTAATTAAAGAACTAAAGATGATTGTTAGATAGGAACGTATAAGGTGTAAAAACGAATAAAGAATAGAAAAGTCGAATTTGGATGATTGTAGACGATGAGAGGGTCGTTAAGACGAAATGTAGAGGAAGATAGGGAGTTGTGTATTGAGTTATGAAAGATAATAGGAATGATGATATCAGTGAATAAGACGGGAATTCGATTAGAAGAGATCAAGATGGATAGGAAAGAAGATTAGAGGTAATAGTTATAACGTGTGACGATAGTAATAACAACCAATATCGAGAGAATAAAACCTTAAATTATAATGAAGTTTTAGTGAGGAAAGTTGTTGACGTCGAAAGTAACGATAAGGTGAGATAATAACTTTAAATTAGAATGAAGTTAAGATTATGGGTGGTCGGGGTTATATATGACGACTAATGTGAGACGAAGTAATAAGATATAAAGTCGTTTTAATGAGAAGAACAGGTAGGAAAGAGTTATTGACGATGTTGAGGTGAAACCTAGTTGTATAAAGATGAGACGTTTATGTAATGTTAATGGAGAAGTAAACATCTCTTAAAACTAAGAATGACGTTGAAACGATAGAGCATGATGACGTAGATGAATAATAAATAAAATAGAGGGATGTTGACATAGAAAACGAGTCGTGCTTAAGGGTTTGATTAACGAGGAGATAATGTGGTAATATAGACGATGATAGAGCGTAATGATGAGGAATCCTATGATTATGACAAAGAGCAATGACGATTGATATATACAAGTATATAAATAAATACGATGAGAAATGACGATGTTTATATTATAATGATGATGAGAGGGACGATGTTTATTATAATAATGATGAGAATGATGATGTGTATATTATAATGACGATGAGACTGATGATGTTTATATTATAGTGATGATGAGAATGCCGATGTCTATATTATTATGATGATGAGAATAATGACGTTTATTTATGAAGACGATGAGAATGATGACGATGTGTTTTGCATTGATGTTGTGCATATTAGGGAGAGTCTTGCATTTATGATTGTGAATTCCTGATGATGTGTAATATTTGATGAGTATGTCACCATTAATGCATATAGAGTCGTGTCTAGGAATTATGAAGATGAAATGACGACAAAAGTCCAATAACATATCTCTGGCAAATTATGACAACGAAAGTCCAGCAACATATCTCTGGCAAATTATGACGATGATAGGTGTGGTACCACATTCATATAGGTCTTAAGGTGAGTCCATATGCACTTAAGTGATGATACTTGTACTGGTGTTTAAGTGTGATTTGAGTGAGATGATGGTATGTATGATTGGTGAAAGAATATAATAAATGATGATGATCGTATGACGACGAAATATTGTTATTGATGTATTATAATGTTGTGCATGTTTTTCCCTAATATTATGTTTGTTGGATATTTGAGTGTTGGCTACATGTTTTGCAAAAATCAAATATACAAGCATTGTGTCTTCAGAAGCTAAAAATCTCATTTTGTTAATTTTCACAATATCTTTTGAAGATTTAATTGAAGATTTATCCAAAGTTCATTTCTAGAAGGAAGTATTCTCTTGCGCAAGATTTGTTCTGAAGATTTGTTTCAGTTATTCGTAAATATATTTTCAAAGTAATCTTTTGGAAAATATATTTCTGAATAATATGAGGCTTCTATTTTCTACTAAAAGAATTCTAAGATCATATCTTGAAGATTTGTTGAGGTTTATTAAAGCTGAAGTTTCCAGAAGTATGATAATTTTATGTGAAGATCTATTGAAGATTGGCTTCGTGTTATTGATGAATATATTTCAAAGTATCTTTGCAAATATAATTCAGAAATATATGTTTCCTTTTTGAGCCTTTGCATATTTCAGAATCATATCAATTGAAGAAGATTTGATTCAAGTATTGTGATATATTTTCAAGGAAATCTTTGGAAAATATATTTGTGAATTTTATTGAGCTTCTATTTGCTTCTAAAATAATTCTGGGAGTATATCTTTGAAGATTGTGTTCAGAATTATGTTGCTGCTGAAGACTATTTAAAGAGGGCTTTGCCTATGGAAATTTCATGAGTCAAAAACCAGAATTCAGAGTTTAGAGTTTTTAGAGTTTTTGTCTGTGTAAGCTTAGGCTTTGTTTTGTACACCACTCATCTGAGTTGGTTTAGTTGTTTGAGTTGTAAATCACTCTAAGCCTGTAGGTACGAGTGCAGGTCATGTATTGAAGAGTGTTCTTCAAAACTGGGTAATTGTTCAGAACTTGGGTTAGTTCAGGTTTGTTTAAAGTAAACTGGGCTGTTACTTGAATAGGAAGTTAGTGGACTCTAATACTCAACGTGTTGGGTAGAAATCAAGCTAGGTGGAGATTGATTGCTTAGGATAGGAACTGGGGGTCAGTGTCTGAGTCTTAAGGATTAATTCCATAGTGGATTTCCTTCCTGGATTGGTATCCCCCAGAGTAGGAGGTGTTACTCCGAACTGGGTTAACAAACCTTGTGTTCCTTTACTTTCTGCACTGTATTTTTCTGCTTCTGAACTTTATTTTTCATACTCTGTTTTTAGTTCAGAACCAGTTGTAGTACCCTAATTTTGTCCTACGCATTTTAAAACAAAAAAATCAAAAAAAGAATCAAAGAGGGGAAAAAGTCAAAAGTCAACAAAAGTCAACAGAAAAGTCAACTTTTCAAAATTGAGGACTTCGCAATGCGAAGCTCACTTCGCACTGCGAAGTCTGCGATTTTTCTGCAGATTTTTGGTTTCTTGGATTTAATTCCAGAATCTGTTGCACATCACTTCCATAATTATTTTAAGTAGCATTCATGGCTAATTGGGCCAAGCAAAGCCAGAGTTGAAGGACTTGCCATTAATGCCAAGGTTAGAAGCTTTTTCTTCCAACCTAGCATGTGACAAGCAAGTGGGCTTGCCCTTGGGCAGCTCTAGCCTCTCCCATGTGACCTGCTAACCACCACAAGGTTGCCAGCCACCTGCTTGAGGACTTTCCTCCTGCTTGCTGCCCCAAAACCAGTCAAACCAGCTGGATTTCTCACTTGAAAAAGCCATGAGTGCCTACTCTGTTTTGCAGCAAGCTTTTCACCCTCTCACACCAGCCAATTTTAGCCTTTTCATCCCTCAATCTCTGCACATTACAGTGCACGTTTTTATTGACCAACCATTGAGATTGCAAGGATTGATCCCCAAGCATTAGCCAATTGCAAATCAGCTTTGTTCTTCATCATTACCTTCTAGAATAGGTTGAATTTGTGGCTGAAATCAAGCTGGATCTTGCCCCTTGGCACAAGGCAGGGTTGCCTCTATCCATTAGCATTTAATGCAAAGGGATTCAGCTTGATCTTGGCCACAAATCAGCTAAATTTTGGGATTGTGTAATGATGACAAAGATTTGATTTTGGTCTATAAATACAAGGCAATGCCCAAGGTTACAAACACTTACATTTTGACAGTGAACACAACATTCAAAGAGCAGAAACTCTACTCATTTCAACCTACAAATCTCCACAAATAACCAGAAAAAAACCACACCACACAAAGCTTACAAAAGTTCAAGTTCATCACAAGTCTTCAAAACCTTTGTGAAAGCTTTCAACCAAATCAAGCCAAGTGCAGCTGGAGCTTTGCTAAGGAGTTCTGTAAGTTACTAAGCTCTTTATCTTGCATTTACAATTGTGTTTGCATAGCTATTTTGGCTCAAAACTCTTTGTTCTAAAAAAACCCCTTTTGAATTCCAAAGAAATCCCAAGGTTTTCAAAACATCAAAATTGGTTTGTCCAACCTTTTTCATCCCAAAAACTCAAAGCTTTTCACCCACATATAAGGTCTTGAGTGTGTTCAGAAGTTGTTTCTGAACAAATGTTCAGAAACAGCTTCTGAACCCAAAATTTCGCATGCTTCGCAGTGCGAAGTCATGGTCGCAGTGCGACCATGACAGAACTCAGAACCTGAGTTTTTGTATCAAACCAACCAATTTTTGAGGTTCTAGCCCCAGAGCTCAGAACCTAAGAGTTTTTAAACCCATGTTCTTCAAACCATAACAAGGTTTTTGCATAATTTTGGCAAAATCACAAGTTCGTATAACCATTTTGTGGATGACTTGCAAAGCAAGTTATGTTCCCAAACTTTCAAAAGCCACATGAACAAACAAGCTATGTTCATCTTTTCAATCTAAACTTGAACAATAAATATTGTTCATGATGTTCAAAACTCCAAGATGAACATACCCCGTTTACGTTCGCATTTTCGCAAAATGAGACGAACTTGCGCGTTTTTTAGCAAATTGCTAAACCTTCCCATTTTGGGTTTTCAAACCATATGTTTTGACATATCTTGGGATTTCTAAAGAATTCAATCCAAAAACATGAATGAAAAAGGGATGGTGTGACGTATGTCTCTCCATCGCCCCGATTGTACGAATGCGTGACGTATGTCTCGTCGCTCGGACAATCGTCATTCCTTTTTAATATGTACAACCCTAACCAAACCAAATCTTGGCCCCTTGTGGTCAATCCAAGCCTTTTGGTCCCCCGTTGGCCATTAGACTCAACCCTCGACTCGTTAGAGTCCACTCGGTCAATGTTCGACTCGTCCGAGTCCATTGTACCCGTTCTTGATCTCAGTGGATCAATCGAACAATCGCCCGACTCTTCGGAGTCCACTCGGTCAATGATTGACTTGTATGAGTCCATTGTACCTCCCTTGGTCCCATAGCGACCAATTCAACCCTCTACCCTAACGGACGTACCTTTTAACAATTCTAATGTGATTCGCGAACGAACGCTTAATAAGTCTCCAAGTGCGAGCATACAAGCTACGTTTAATCGCAAGAATTCGGTTAAAACATCGTCCAATTAAACTCAACCAACCCACATACGTTTTTCTACCAAAGAACTACGTATGCTTTGAATTCTCCGACTACCGGGAGATACGTAGGAGCAAGATCGACATCTTGTCAAGCACAATAATAAAAAAAAAAAAACTTTTTCTTCGTTTGTTTTTATCTCTTTCCCCCCATTTTATTATATTTTTAACATAAATGAACATGCACGCAAAGTATTAAAAAGCAATTCAAGTTTTAACCAAATAGAAGGTTCCCGTTGAGTACAACGGACGTAAGGGGTGCTAATACCTTCCCCTCGCGTAACCGACTCCCGAACCCGACAATGGTTGCGATGACCTAATCCTTATCCTCATCGTCAAAAGGGTTTTATTATCGTTTCCCTTTACAAAAAAAAAAACTTAAGGGTTTATCAACGTTCCCTTTACACAAAAACTTTGGTGGCGGCTTCACAAAGGCACCTCCGAGCGTTCAAGGACGACCTCGGAAGATTTGCGCGTCTTTTTCCCGAGGAAAAAAACGAGGTGCGCACAGCTGGCGACTTCACTGGGGACCCTGTTCCCACTAGCGAGTCAAGCCTAACCTATTTGGGTTAAAGACAATTGCTTTATTTTCTTTGCGTGCCATGTTTATTTATTTTATTCATGCATGTTATATTTATGTTTTATGTTTATATTTGCTTTATTTGCTTTATATTCATATTATATATATCAAATGTGGGGGTTACTTGAGTGATGTTACTCCACATTGTTCGGGTTAATGCCGGACGTGTGAGGCTCTCTACCCGAGCTTGAGAAAAACACTAAGTTAGAAGGAGGTTGTGTGCGGAAGCCCGCGTTGACGTATGTCCGTGAGGTGGGATGTCCAACCCCGCTTAGATGAGATTTTCACGTGGAATTAATTGAAGTCATGTCGACGTATGTCCATAGACAACCCTAATTCCATGTGAGATCTATGACTCTAAGGACCTCTTCTTAGGAGATTTCCCAATATTAGAGCCTACATGTGAGGATGGGGGGAAGTTCCGAACCTTCATAAACCATACCCTTGCATAACATTTGCATTCATGAAAGTAATTTTCGCATCATTTTGCTTTATAGGAGTTTAAAAAGAACGAACAAATATTAGCAAAAGAGAAATATGGAATCCGGGAACAAGAATACGCTCGCCTTCAAAATTAAAGCTCCTAGGGTGGAAAGTTTATTAGCTCTAAGCAAGAGGCTCTCTTCGGTCCACAAGAACATCTTTGAGGCAAGCTATGGGCTAATCCTTGATCTTTTACCCGTGAGAATAGATTCAACCGCCTTAACCACTTTGGCGCAATTCTTCGACCCACCTCTACGGTGCTTCACATTTCAAGACTTCCAACTAGCGCCAACTTTGGAAGAGTTTGAGAAGATTTTGGGTTGTAGCATGAAAGGTCATGAACTCTATCTCGGTCCGGGAAAGGATCCTACATTTGAAGCCATCGCCGAATCCTTATACCTCGACACCCAAGAAGTGGCGTCTAACTTGGAAGTTAGAGGGAACCTTAAGGGATTTTCAAGAAAGTTTTTGGAAGCCAAAGCTCGGGACTTACTAGCCAACAAAGAGGTAATGGCCTTCAACGCCATTTTAGCCCTCTTAGTCTACGGGATCGTCTTATTCCCCAACATGGATGATTTCGTAGACTTTCCGGCTCTAGAGGTGTTTATGACTAAAAAATCCAGTTCCTACAATCTTAGCGGATTTTTATCATACCCTCTACTCAAGGCATGAACAAGCAAGGGGACGCAAAATTACTTGTTGCACTCCCGTGGTGCAAATTTGGATGATGTCCCACATGCCAAGGAACCGAGACTTTGTGGAAAACCGGGCCAAGCTCAAATGGTCGCAACGGATGACAACTCTCGCCGAGAAGGACATCCATTGGTTTTCACCAAACTTAGATGACCCGGAAATTATCCTCAGCTGCGGGGACTTCCCTAACGTACCCCTCATTGGTACTAAGGGATGTATTAATTACAATCCGGTCCTCTCTCTCCGACAACTAGGTTTTTCAATGGAGGATAAACCTAATGACCTTTTGTTGGAAGCTTTCTACTTAAGGGAAGGCGATCAAGACCCGGCATTGCTAGAGAGAATCCGGGGAAGCATGGAGCCAAGTACGCAAGGGAAAGGTCGGCAAGAGAAACTGTGTCGCCAAACCCCTTTATACTCAATGGGTGAAGGAGAGGGTCAAAGCAATCAAGTTACCCTTCGTGGTCACAAACCCTCCAAAACCTCCTACACCTAAACCTATTGCAATCATTCCCAACAAAGAAGTGGAGGACCTCAAGGCTAAAATTCAAGAACTCCAAAACAAAAACGGAGACTTAGAATTGAAGCACCTCCAAGCTTTAGGAGAAATTACTAGGACGAAGAGAGATCGTGATGAAGTATCACATTCTCTCCTAGTATGCCAAAAACGGCTAAGAACCTCCGAAGGGAAAAGGGATTGGATAGGAGGCGGCTTGGTTAGTGCGGATGCCAATCTTGTTGCCAAGGACGAAGAGTTGGAAAGAATTCTACATTCCAACCAAGAGCTCAAGAAGTTTGGCGAATTAGCCATCGAAGCTCAACGAAAATGGAGGTTGAAATTCCAAGAGAAAAATCAACAGCTCCAAGAAGTAGTGAAAGACTACAAAGAGCAGCTTCAAGCCGAGCGCGTCCAGCGGCAAAGACATGAGAGTCTCTCTCAGCAAGGGAGGCTAAGGTGCAATCTTCTCGAGGAAGACATCAAGAAATTCGAAGAGTACTTCGACAAGATTGCAAGAGCTCATGGGGACCACATTGCACAGCTACACGATGAGATTAGAAGTGCAAGAGTCAAGCTAGACCAGCGCAAGGAAGTGATTGAGTATGTATGGCAAGACGCCACCCGATTAAGTGAGGATTTCACTAAATTGGTTGCATTCTCAAATTTGGTGATCACCCAACTTCCAAAGAAGCTAGCGGAGGCCGAGATGGTCATGCCCTACTTTGTCATCCCTGTGGAGATCCAGAAGGTTTATGAAGTTCTGCAAGGACACTATAGATTTCTATAGGGAGGAAATGAGCAAAGCCGAGAAGCGAGCAGCTATTTGATTTGTAATAGCATTAGTTACACTTTGTAAACAAATGTTATTTAATCAAATATATTTTGAAGTATAATCAATTTCTCGGTCTTTAATATTTCGAATTTGCTAATATTAATCGTGCACCTTTAAACTCCATAAAGCAAAATAAAAACACGCATATTTTGCATACTCATAAGCATACATACATCCACATGCATCTTCATGCATTTTTTTTAAAAAAAAAAAAAAAAAAAAAAAAACTCATTCATTCCCATTAAAACAGTTCAAAGCAATCATAGCCCGAAAACCCCGAAAGCCCTCGGTTCAAGAACCAGATATTCAACACTCGTACGGAACACGAGCTAACAAACAAAGGATCATGGACAATTTGGAACAAACTCAAGCGGCTTTGAGAGAGGAAGTTGATGGAATGAAAGGAAAAATGGATCAGATGCTAGAGTTAATGCAAGCTCTGTCGGCACGAGAAAGCCACCCTCGCCCAACAACGGATGCATCCAATGTGCAATGGCCTCCTTATGGTTTACCTGTGGGTTATACCCCACCCTTTGAGAATGAGGGTCAAGGACCACCTCCGCCACCGTTCACGATCCCTGTAAGGAATGAAGAGCGTCGTCCTCAAGGAACCTCCACTACTCAGCATGAAGTAATTCCCCAAGATGTGGAGAATAGCCAGCTAAGGCAATCTGCTCCCGACACCACCCACCAAGACAATGATACCACCCAAATGTATCGAGTTTTGGAAGAGAGGTTGAAAGCTGTCGAGGGTTTCAGCTCATACGGTGCCCACAACACCTTGGATATGTGCCTAGTGCCCGACGTGGTAATTCCTCCGAAGTTCAAAGTACCGGACTTCGAGAAGTACAAAGGAATTCAATGCCCTCGGAACCATCTAAGGATGTTCTGTAGGAAGATGGCGGCTTACGCAATGAACGAGAAACTCATGGTGCATGTGTTTCAAGATAGTTTAAGCGGAGCGTCTTTGGATTGGTACATGCAGCTCGAGCGTACCCATGTCCAAACTTGGAAGGATCTAGCCGATGCCTTCCTAAAGCAATACAAATATAATTTGGACATGGCTCCAAATAGGATGCAACTACAAAACCTCCTGCAAAGAAGCAACGAGTCCTTCAAGGAGTACGCTCAGCGGTGGAGAGAACTAGCTTCTCGTGTACAACCACCACTGTTGGAGAGAGAACTTGTCGACACCTTTATGGGCACACTTCAAGGCCCATATTACGACAAGATGATTGGAAGTACGTCTGCCGGTTTCTCCGATCTAGTCATGGTCGGTGAAAGAATAGAAGATGGAGTGAAGAGAGGAAAAATCCAAGGCTCTTCAGAAGCTCAAAGTGGAGCTAGAAAGCCCCCCAGCAACTTTCACAAAAAGAAAGAGGGGGAGACAAACGCCGTTCTAATGGGTCCATCCTACCCACCACCAAATCAAATGCCTCACTACCACTATCCTTACGTGGCAGCAGCAACGGCTCAAGGGCGTTACTCACCTCAAGTAATTCCCGCAAATCCACCTCGACAACCAGTAGTGTTGCCGCAGCAAAATCAACAGCAACAGCAACAAGGCGGGTACCCACCAAGGAATCAGGCGAGCTCAAGGAACAGTTACTATAATAGGCAGTTTGATCCTGTACCCATGTCTTATGGTCAGATCTTGCCATACCTAATCCAAAAGGGTATGGTCGAGACAAGACTATTACCACCAATGTCGCCACCATATCCACAGTGGTACGACGCAAATGCCAAATGTGATTTCCACGCAGGATCCGTGGGGCACAATATCGAAAACTGTAGGGTTTTCAAACACAAGGTGCAGGATCTTATTGACAAGAAGCTGTTATCCTTCAAAGAGGAAAGCCCCAATGTGAAGAACAACCCATTGCCGGGGCATGCGGGTCCCTCTGTAAATGCGGTGGAAGAACAAGAGGACTTTGGTCCAGTCAAAAGGGTAGCCAATGTTAGGACTCCCCTGTCAACCATAAGGGAGCGTTTAACCGGCTTTGGATTATTCGAGGAAATGCACGCCAACTGTGAAGCCTGCAAGGTCAACCCGGATGAGTGCAAAGAGTTGAAGAGCTGTCTTCAAGAGTTAATGGACCAAGGTTGGATCCAATTTGGCTACATAAAGGAGGGCACGGACGTTGCTACCTTAGAGTCTAACGGCCCAAAACCTCTCGAGATCCCATACCAAAGGAGAGAGGTACCAATGCCAATACAACCCATAACATTCCACGTACCTGCACCCTTCTCTTTCCAAAGCACAAAGAGGGTACCATGGAATTACCAACCTGTGGCTTATGTGGAAGGAAAACCACTAGCCAAAATTGAGCCCAACATCACTAACATTACCGGTGTTGGAGGAATGACTAGAAGTGGTAGAGTCTTCGCTCCGAAAGAACTCGGAAAGACGCCAGCTGTACTACCAAAGGAGCCGCTCAAAGAAAAGAGCGTGGAGGAAAAAGAGAACCAAGCGGGGCCTTCTCAAAAGACAATCCCGCAAAAAGAGGCCGAAGAGTTCCTAAGGATAATCCAAAAGAGCGAGTACAAGATCATTGACCAGCTAGGTCAAACTCCCTCCAAGATCTCCATGCTATCCTTACTACTCAGCTCGGAAGCACACCGAGAAGCACTACTGCGGATCCTCAGTGAGGCACATGTCACCAAGGACATTCCAGTGGACCAATTCGACGGGATAGTCGGAAATATTACCTCAAGTAGGTACTTGGGTTTCAATGGCGATGAACTACCCGACGAGGGTCACATTCATAACCGCGCCTTACATATCTCCGTGAAATGCATGGACCACATCCTCTCAAGAGTGTTAGTGGACACGGGGTCGTCATTGAATGTCATGCCCAAGACTACCCTCCTCAAACTCTCATGTGAAGGGACCGTAATGAAGCCCAGCGCCTTGGTCGTAAAAGCTTTCGATGGGTCAAGAAGAGCCGTTATGGGAGAGATCGATTTACCAGTCCAAATCGGACCTAAGGTTTTCACCATAACCTTCCAAGTCATGGATATTAATCCAACATACAGTTGTCTTCTCGGACGACCATGGATCCATGCGGCCGGAGCCATTACCTCTACCCTGCACCAGAAACTGAAGTTCATCATTGATAACCAAATGATTGTAGTTTCCGGGCAAGAGGACATGATGGTAAGCCATCTCTCATCTTTCCGTTACATAGAAACGGATGAAGAAGCTGTGGACGTCCCATTCCAATCTTTGGAAGTGGCAAATGTCGTGACATTGAGCTCGAAGCCCAAGGAAGAGGCTAGGACAGCCATGTCATCATGGAGGGCAATAAGAGAGGCCCTAGAAGAAAGCCGACCCACCGGATGGGGCAAGTTAGTGGACATACCGGAGAAGAAAAATCGCTTCGGGTTAGGGTATCATCCATCGGCCGAAACTTTCTCAAAGCCGCCAGAGCAAGGGATCCTCCCCATCTCGGAAACATTCATCAGTGCGGGGTTTATCCATGAAGATCAAGTGGCTCTACTCGAGGACGTAGACGAAGACGTGCCTGAATTGGTGTACCGTTGCGCTTCGGATGAAGCTTTGAACAATTGGAGGGCTATCGCAATTCCCGAGATTATTACCAGGATCAAGTAATAAACCATGTTTGTTTGTTTTTACTTTTAAATAAAAAAAAAAAATCATTTAGCTCTGCCCAAGGCAAATGATTAGTCGTGTGGGGCCCCATGTTTTTATAAGTTATTTACAATCATGAATAAAAGCAATCTTTTATGTTCATTTGAGTCTTTTTCTTTTTTGCATTTGTTTTAAAAAACATTTTTCTACAAAAAGCCTAAAAAAAAAAATCAATCATAATCATGCAGATCTACAAATCCACCCTCCAAAAACAACACTGCCTTAAACCCTTATGACTTCGATTGCCCGATTAATCAAACGGAAGATGATGAAGAGGACGATTATGAACCGCCTGAAGAATTGTCTAGACTTGCAAATCAAGGGGATAGGGTAATACAACCTCACCAAGAATCAGTTGAAAAGGTCAACTTGGGGACCGAAGAGGATAAGAAAGAGGTCAAGATAGGAGCCTCCCTGCACGAGGATGTTAAAGGAAAGTTGATCAAGCTTCTGCAAGAGTACGTGGATGTATTCGCTTGGTCATATCAAGACATGCCGGGTTTAGACCCTAACATCGTTGTACACAAGCTGCCACTCAAGCCGGAATGCCCGCCAGTGAAGCAGAAATTGAGAAGAACTCGACCCGATATGGCTCTCAAGATCAGAGAAGAGGTCAAAAAGCAATTCGATGCCGGCTTCTTAGCCGTAACCAAGTATCCAACATGGGTTGCCAACATTGTGCCAGTTCCGAAGAAGGATGGCAAGGTGAGAATGTGTGTGGATTATCGGGACTTGAATAGAGCAAGCCCAAAGGATGATTTCCCGCTACCACACATCGACATATTGGTGGACAACACCGCCCAATTCTCAGTCTTTTCCTTTATGGATGGCTTCTCGGGATATAACCAAATCAAGATGGCTCCAGAGGACATGGAGAAAACCACATTCATCACCCCATGGGGGACATTCTGCTATAAGGTAATGCCTTTCGGATTAACAAATGCCGGGGCAACATACCAAAGAGCAATGGTGACTCTTTTCCACGATATGATCCATAAGGAAATTGAGGTCTACGTCGACGATATGATTGCCAAATCCCAAACGGAGGAGGATCATCTAGTCCATCTGCAAAAGCTTTTCGAACGCCTAAGGAAATTCAAGCTGCGCTTAAATCCTAACAAGTGCACATTCGGCGTTAGATCCGGGAAGTTATTGGGCTTCATCGTCAGCCAAAGAGGTATTGAAGTGGATCCCGATAAGGTAAAGGCCATCCAAGAAATGCCAGCGCCAAATACCGAGAAAGAAGTCCGGGGTTTCTTAGGAAGATTGAACTACATCGCCAGGTTCATCTCACACATGACAGCTACCTGCGAACCAATCTTCAAGCTGCTAAGGAAAAACCAAGCCGTTCATTGGAACGAGGATTGCCAAGAGGCGTTTGACAAAATCAACAATACCTGCAAGAACCACCGATCTTAATACCTCCGGTTCCGGGTAAACCCCTCATCTTATACCTAACCGTACTTGAAGGATCAATGGGTTGTGTGTTAGGACAACAAGATGAAACGGGAAGGAAAGAGCACGCAATCTACTACTTAAGCAAGAAGTTTACCGACTGTGAAACAAGGTATACTTCACTCGAAAAGACTTGCTGCGCTTTAGCATGGGCTGCTCGACGTCTAAGGCAATACATGTTGACCCATACAACTTGGTTGATATCGAAGATGGATCCCATCAAGTACATCTTCGAAAAGCCTGCCCTCACAGGGAAGATAGCCCGTTGGCAAATGCTGCTGTCTGAGTATGACATCCAATATGTTGCTCAAAAAGCCATCAAAGGGAGTGTTTTATCCGAGCACCTTGCTCACCAACCCTTGGAGGATTATCAGCACATACAGTTCGACTTCCCAGACGAAGATGTCGTGGCTTTGAATGACAAAGAAGTCACAAGCGATGATGAAGGACCAGAACCAGGAGCTCAATGGAAGCTCGCTTTCGACGGCGCCTCAAATGCCATGGGACACGGTATTGGAGCAGTTTTAATCTCCCCAAGAAATGGATACCAACCCTTCACAGCAAGGTTGTGCTTTGACTGCACCAATAACATGGCAGAATATGAAGCATGTATCCTGGGCCTCGAAGCCGCAATTGATCTAAGGATCAAAAACCTTGAAGTATACGGTGACTCAGCCTTAGTCATCTATCAAGTCAAAGGAGAATGGGAAACAAGACATCCCAATTTAATTCCCTATCAAGCCCGGGTTGTAGGATTAATCAAGCATTTTGATGAAATCAATTTCCACCACATACCTCGAGAAGAAAATCAGGTAGCAGATGCTTTGGCTACATTATCATCAATGTACCAAGTAAATTCTTACAATGAAGCACCAATCATAAGGATGGATCGTAGAGACAAACCAATTGTATGCGCATCAGTCGAAGAAGAACTTGACAACAAACCTTGGTTCTACGACATCAAGCGATACCTCGAAGAGCAAGAGTATCCAGAAAATGTTTCGCACACCGACAAGAGGACCCTCAGAAGATTGGCATCCCAGTTCTTCCTCAGTGGAAATACCCTCTACAAAAGAAATTATGACATGGTCCTGCTCAGATGTGTGGATAAACATGAAGCGGACATGCTCATCAAAGAAATCCACGAGGGATCTTTTGGAACCCATGCTAATGGGCATGCAATGGCAAAGAAAATCTTAAGGGCGGGCTACTATTGGTTAACCATGGAAGCTGATTGTTTCCACTACGCCAAGACTTGTCACAAGTGCCAGATTTACGCCGACAAAGTGCATGTGCCACCAACTCCACTGAATGTCATGACTTCACCTTGGCCTTTCTCTATGTGGGGCATAGACATGATTGGAATGATCGAGCCCAAAGCGTCAAATGGACATCGCTTCATCCTCGTTGCCATCGATTACTTCACCAAATGGGTAGAAGCAGCTTCGTATGCAAACGTAACCAAACAAGTGGTAGCCCGATTTATCAAGAAGGAAATCATTTGCCGTTATGGTACTCCCCACAAAGTCATCACCGATAATGGAGCAAACCTAAACAACAAGACAATGAAGGAGTTGTGCAAAGATTTCAAGATCGAGCACCATAATTCCTCCCCTTACCGACCAAAGATGAATGGTGCGGTAGAAGCAGCCAATAAGAACATAAAGAAGATCATCCAAAAGATGGTGACAACATATAAGGATTGGCATGAGATGCTTCCCTTTGCGCTACATGGCTACAGAACAGCCATTCGCACTTCAACTGGGGCAACCCCCTTCTCCTTAGTATACGGTATGGAAGCTGTTCTCCCCGTAGAGGTGGAAATTCCTTCGCTAAGGGTCTTGATGGAAACCAAGCTAGAAGAAGCTGAATGGGTCCAAACAAGGTTCGACCAACTGAATCTCATAGAGGAGAAGCGTCTGACGGCAATATGTCACGGACAACTCTATCAAAGGAGGCTCAAGAGAGCATTCGACAAGAAGGTCCGTCCTCGAGAGTTCAAAGAAGGAGACCTAGTGCTCAAGAAGATATTACCTATCCACAAAGATCCCCGAGGGAAGTGGACTCCCAGCTATGATGGGCCGTACGTAGTAAAGAAAGCTTTCTCAGGCGGAGCCCTGATCATTACCACTATGGACGGAGAGGAGTTCCCGCTATCAATAAACTCCGATGCAGTCAAGAGGTATTATGCCTAGAAAAAAAAAGAGAGAAAAGCTCGCTAAATCGAAAACCTGAAAAGGCGGTTTAGGCAATAGAGAGCGTCCTGCTAGATTGAAAACCTGAAAAGGCGGTCTAGGCAAAAATTAAGGACATCAAAAAAGGAAATACACCCCGGTGGATTGAAAACTCGAAAGAGCGATCCAGGCAAAAGTTAGGGGTTAACAAAAAAGAAAGGCAATGACTGCAGCATCCAAGCTCCGGACAAGATTCAAGAGGAGAGGAATCGGTCTCGTCAGCATCTTCCAACAAACGAAAATATCAAAGTCATAAGGAAATAGCATGTGTTGTGCCAAAACCAACCATTTTTCTTTTTGCTTTTTCTTGTCTTTCTCTATCTCACTTCTCACTTTGTGTATTTTTACCCATTCAAGAGGTCAAATCTGCATTGAATAAATTTCCTTTTTGTTATTTTATGTTCTCAGTAGCGCATAAATTTTGTTTTATTCATGATGAAAATGTTTTAAAACATGGGAAATAAACAAAAGGATTTTCTTCCAAAAAAAAAAACAAACAAACTTCGCTTTATTTTGAATCTTCGTGAATTCTGAAAGAATTGCGGTAGTTTCCACCAAAATGTTGCACCAAAAGACTTATGCTCCTTAGCTAAGGCAAGTGTGTAACTCGCGGCACGCGGAGCGCAAGAACCCCAAGGGTCAAGCGGAACAAAATTCCCCAATAAACACCCTGAACATCCAAACACCAAACAAGGCTGGATACCGATCATGCTTCCAAAATGATCCTTTATCCCCCATAAGCCAAACCTCATTGATACTCCCCAGGGAGTCTCAACCCCAAACAAAAGTCCAATCATTATTGGCAAACCCACACAAATTTTCGGGCTTAGGCTCGAACTACACTGGTTTTGATCCCATTTGGGTATGTAGGCAAAGGACCTCGTCCTTCCAAACCGACCAACCAAAAAACAAACAAAACACAAATTTTCGGGCTTAGGCTCGAACTACACCGGTTTTGATCCCATTTGGGTATGTAGGCAAAGGACCTCGTCCTTCCAAACCGACCAACCAAAAAAGCAAATAAAACACAAAAGGAGAGCCCAACTGTCATGAACACAACCACAAACAAAGACCGACTCTGCTCGGCACCCAACCAACATTATTTTATTCATTTGCATATTTAAAACCATTCATACACATGCATTTCATTTCATAAAACATGCATCCTTAACAAGGATTCTCCAGTGAGTATCACATATTCACCAGCATCCATCAACATTCGACCAGGGGCACCTATTCAGGGTAAGACCGCAGCTCGTTAGGAATCGATATTCAGAAGCAGTACCTGAATAAGATCACCTAGCTTAGGTATCGACCTCTAGAAGCAATACCTAGAGTAGATCACCTCCCCCAGTGTATCGACCTTCAGTGTTAGCGGCTGAATAAGATCACAGCTCGTTAGGAATCGATATTCAGAAGCAGTGCCTGAATAAGATCACCTAGCTTAGGTATCGACCTCTAGTGACAGTGCCTAGAGTAGATCACCTACCTCAATGTTCCACCTCTAGTTGAAAGTGCCTAGAGTAAATCACTAGCTTAGGTATCGACCTCTAGTGACAGTGCCTAGAGTAGATCACCTACCTCAATGTTCCACCTCTAGTTGAAAGTGCCTAGAGTAAATCACCATCTTTAGGTATCGACCTCTAGTGACAGTGCCTAGAGTAGATCACCTCCATCAATGTTCCACCTCTAGTTGAAAGTGCCTAGAGTAAATCACCATCTTTAGGTATCGACCTCTAGTGACAGTGCCTAGAGTAGATCACCTCCATCAATGTTCCACCTCTAGTTGAAAGTGCCTAGAGTAAATCACCACCCTCAGGAATCGACCTCTAGAAGCAGTGCCTAGATAAGATTACCTTCATTCCCCAGTGGATCTACCTCCAGTGTTAGCGGCTGGATACGATCAACCCCTACCAACCCTTTCATTTGCATTTCGCGAAGGACAAAATTCGGGTCCTTCTTTTTCTTTTTACTTAATTGATCTCCGCAAAGAGTTCATGAGATGCCCTCGGCACTCACGTACTCTATGCGAAGACACAATTAAGTAGGGGCAGCTGTAGTACCCTAATTTTGTCCTACGCTTTTTAAAACAAAAAAAAATCAATCAAAAAAAATCAAAGAGGGGAAAAAGTCAAAAGTCAACAAAAGTCAACAGAAAAGTCAACTTTTCAAAATTGAGGACTTCGCAATGCGAAGCTCACTTCGCACTGCGAAGTCTGCGATTTTTCTGCAGATTTTTGGTTTCTTGGATTTAATTCCAGATTTTGTTGCACATCACTTCCATAATTATTTTAAGTAGCATTCATGGCTAATTGGGCCAAGCAAAGCCAGAGTTGAAGGACTTGCCATTAATGCCAAGGTTAGAAGCTTTTTCTTCCAACCTAGCATGTGACAAGCAAGTGGGCTTGCCCTTGGGCAGCTCTAGCCTCTCCCATGTGACCTGCTAACCACCACAAGGTTGCCAGCCACCTGCTTGAGGACTTTCCTCCTGCTTGCTGCCCCAAAAACCAGTCAAACCAGCTGGATTTTCTCACTTGAAAAGCCATGAGTGCCTACTCTGTTTTGCAGCAGCTTTTCACCCTCTCACACCAGCCAATTTTAGCCTTTTCATCCCTCAATCTCTGCACATTACAGTGCACGTTTTTATTGACCAACCATTGAGATTGCAAGGATTGATCCCCAAGCATTAGCCAATTGCAAATCAGCTTTGTTCTTCATCATTACCTTCTAGAATAGGTTGAATTTGTGGCTGAAATCAAGCTGGATCTTGCCCCTTGGCACAAGGCAGGGTTGCCTCTATCCATTAGCATTTAATGCAAAGGGATTCAGCTTGATCTTGGCCACAAATCAGCTAAATTTTGGGATTGTGTAATGATGACAAAGATTTGATTTTGGTCTATAAATACAAGGCAATGCCCAAGGTTACAAACACTTACATTTTGACAGTGAACACAACATTCAAAGAGCAGAAACTCTACTCATTTCAACCTACAAATCTCCACAAATAACCAGAAAAAAACCACACCACACAAAGCTTACAAAAGTTCAAGTTCATCACAAGTCTTCAAAACCTTTGTGAAAGCTTTCAACCAAATCAAGCCAAGTGCAGCTGGAGCTTTGCTAAGGAGTTCTGTAAGTTACTAAGCTCTTTATCTTGCATTTACAATTGTGTTTGCATAGCTATTTTGGCTCAAAACTCTTTGTTCTAAAAAACCCCTTTTGAATTCCAAAGAAATCCCAAGGTTTTCAAAACATCAAAATTGGTTTGTCCAACCTTTTTCATCCCAAAAACTCAAAGCTTTTCACCCACATATAAGGTCTTGAGTGTGTTCAGAAGTTGTTTCTGAACAAATGTTCAGAAACAGCTTCTGAACCCAAAATTTCGCATGCTTCGCAGTGCGAAGTCATGGTCGCAGTGCGACCATGACAGAACTCAGAACCTGAGTTTTTGTATCAAACCAACCAATTTTTGAGGTTCTAGCCCCAGAGCTCAGAACCTAGGAGTTTTTAAACCCATGTTCTTCAAACCATAACAAGGTTTTTGCATATTTTTGGCAAAATCACAAGTTCGTATAACCATTTTGTGGATAACTTGCAAAGCAAGTTATGTTCCCAAACTTTCAAAGCCACATGAACAAACAAGCTATGTTCATCTTTTCAATCTAAACTTGAACAATAAATATTGTTCATGATGTTCAAAACTCCAAGATGAACATACCCCGTTTACGTTCGCATTTTCGCAAAATGAGACGAACTTGCGCGTTTTTTAGCAAATTTGCTAAACCTTCCCATTTTGGGTTTTCAAACCATATGTTTTGACATATCTTGGGATTTCTAAAGAATTCAATCCAAAAACATGAATGAAAAAGGGATGGTGTGACGTATGTCTCTCCATCGCCCCGATTGTACGAATGCGTGACGTATGTCTCGTCGCTCGGACAATCGTCATTCCTTTTTTAATATGTACAACCCTAACCAAACCAAATCTTGGCCCCTTGTGGTCAATCCAAGCCTTTTGGTCCCCCGTTGGCCATTAGACTCAACCCTCGACTCGTTAGAGTCCACTCGGTCAATGTTCGACTCGTCCGAGTCCATTGTACCCGTTCTTGATCTCAGTGGATCAATCGAACAATCGCCCGACTCTTCGGAGTCCACTCGGTCAATGATTGACTTGTATGAGTCCATTGTACCTCCCTTGGTCCCATAGCGACCAATTCAACCCTCTACCCTAACGGACGTACCTTTTAACAATTCTAATGTGATTCGCGAACGAACGCTTAATAAGTCTCCAAGTGCGAGCATACAAGCAACGTTTAATCGCAAGAATTCGGTTAAAACATCGTCCAATTAAAATCAACCAACCCACATACGTTTTTCTACCAAAGAACTACGTATGCTTTGAATTCTCCGACTACCGGGAGATACGTAGGAGCAAGATCGACATCTTGTCAAGCACAATAATAATAAAAACTTTTTCTTCGTTTGTTTTTATCTCTTTCCCCCCATTTTATTATATTTTTAACATAAATGAACATGCACGCAAAGTATTAAAAAGCAATTCAAGTTTTAACCAAATAGAAGGTTCCCGTTGAGTACAACGGACGTAAGGGGTGCTAATACCTTCCCCTCGCGTAACCGACTCCCGAACCCGACAATGGTTGCGATGACCTAATCCTTATCCTCATCGTCAAAAGGGTTTTATTATCGTTTCCCTTTACAAAAAAAAACTTAAGGGTTTATCAACGTTCCCTTTACACAAAAACTTTGGTGGCGGCTTCACAAAGGCACCTCCGAGCGTTCAAGGACGACCTCGGAGGATTTGCGCGTCTTTTTCCCGAGGAAAAAAACGAGGTGCGCACACTGTTCATTGAAGAACTTGCCACTTGGCACAACACTGGGGAGTACGCACAAGCTGTTCATTAAAGAACTGCCACTTGGCGTAAAGACTTGACAAACAAGAAAAAACGCACAAGCTGTTCGTTTGAACTGCCACTTGGCGGAAAAGGGTGACATCTCTGAACCAGAAGGACTGGGGATGACACTGGAAAAAGAATTCACGAATTGCTCGCGATTATTTGGTGAGACTCATGATGGTTAGAAATAACCATGTATGACATGCTGTATGCATATGTATGAATGCATGAATGTATGACTGTCACTGAGGACGTCATGTGAGGGATGAATTTGTACTGGGGATACCCAACTTGTTTGTTAAGGAATTGCCCCTTGATGTGAAATGCATGCTAATGAATGATTATGATATGCTGCATGAATTATGCTGACCTGAGGAATGACAGACATCACGTGGGACGCTGGAGAACTATGGTTTGAATGCCGAGCAAAGGTCGGGCTTGGATGATGTAAGACTCCACTGGGGGGTATGCCAATAAGATTGGGCTTCGCTCGTGAATTCACTGGGGATATAAGGATCATTTTGGAAGCATGATCGATATCCAGCTTTGATGCCAATGGTAATTGGGCTTGTGAGAATGGAACAAATATTGTCTTCCTGGGGAATTGGTAGTCCACTGGGGACTGTGCTAATCCGCTGGAGAGAAGAACTGGCGATTCCGTCGGGAATGCTTATGCTTTGGTTGGTCTTTGCCTGAAGGGTCCTTTCGGGCTCTTAACTCACTGGGGAATTTTTGATTAATTCACCAAGGATTCTGTTGGGGTATTCCTTTTTGCAGTTGACCATGCTTGGCCTGCGAAGCGTTATCTGCTTTAAGGATAGACATTGATGTTCACTCCGAGTATTCGCAAGTTCGAAAAGGAACGTGTTTGTTATTGGATAAAAATGAAAGACTCATGTAATAAATTTTGGAAAAGAGTTTTTTTTGTTTTTTTGTTTTAAGTACTATCATCAAGAATAAAAATGAATGAAAGAAACATGACAAAAGATGTAAAGAAAGTTGGGAAATGAAATTTATTAAAGGGGTGGTAGCCTGCCAAAGGCGTGGCTCCTTTAATGGTTGAGGGTGACCGGGCCCTTTGTAGGGGACCAACAAATGATGATTGGGCTTTTTGTGAATTGTGAGGAGAGCACTAAGCATGGTTGGGCCCTTTGAATAATCGTGCCCTGGGCACAGTTGAGTTTTATGGGTGTCAAAGAGAATTGGGCTCTTGTTTTGTTTGGATGCCGAGCGAGGTCGAGCATTAATACGTGGATGCCGAGCGAGGTCGGGCTTTGATATGTGGGTGCCGAGCGAGGTCGGGCTTTGATATGTGGGTGCCGAGCGAGGTCGGGCTTTGATATGTGGGTGCCGAGCGAGGTCGGGCTTTGATATGTTGGTATATGAAATTTGCGCATGTTGTTTTAATGCCCCCATTGTTCCGAGACTGTACTGAAAAATTCGAAATAAATACCACACAAAAAGTTATACTGTGCATTTCAAGTTAATAACATGTATATTAATGAACCAACCTACCACTCATTTAAGTAAACGAACAAATTGAATATTAATGTAAAGGGTATTGAACACTCATCCGGTAAGTTTGTTAACATTCCGATCGAGTTATGTGTCCATCTAATTATCGTTTCTAAAAGTACAAAAGCATTGATCACAAGGTCTTTAAGGGTTGTAATTTGGCTGGGTTACAAAAGAAATGTCATATGTGGGGAAATTGAAATCAAATGGCCAAGCGAGAAGGAACATTTTTTCTAGATTACACCCTTTTTGTTCGAATCACAACTTTTGGGTGATATACAGGCACTTTTCTTTCGATCTTGACACCTCTTGGATTTCATTGATTTTCCTTTTCTCTTCTTTTTTTTGAGATTTTTTTGATTTGTTTTTCTTTCTTTCTTTCTCTTGGTTGTCAAGATCCTTTATGAAACTCATCATTTCTCGGCTTTTAACCTCTTTCTCTTTTTTTTCAACTGAATCGAAAGGGATACCCTAATTGAATGTTCCTTTCTCCTTTGGCAAGGGATAACAATCATGATGGTTGGGGGTTCAAAAAGAAAAATATCAGAATTTAGTGACAATTTAACCATGAATTGAAAAAAGATTTTCTCTTTCTTCTTCTTTCCTTTTTTTTTTTACAAACTCCGGCAATCATATTAAGCAATTGAGCTTTATGAGAGTTGGCAGTTTGCAGTCAATAATTCTGCTTCATTTGGCTCAAAGGGTTGACAGATGCTCACTGCTCACAGGGTGGGCTTTTTGTGGTCAAATGTTTTCACTCATATTCAAGAAATGCCTCGATCATGCCAATGCTTTTATACAATTTAAAAACAACATTTAGATTTAACATAACAGGATCGAGTTAACAAAAATGCCGGTCTCCTGCATATGTAAAATAATTTTGAGGTTTCCTCACATTTGGGCTGGTTCTAAATGGTTCATTGAATAAACATGTTAACAACGCAAATTTTATTATATAGCTTCTGTAACACCCATACTAACTTTAACTAGTATATTAGCAAGAGTGTTAAACTGATACTGGATACATTTAAAATACAATACAGAAAGTTGTATAATAATTATACAAAACATAAATCTTTGATACAATCCATAATCTGAGGCTAAACATTCTCCATAATATTTATATACATCATGATACAATAATATACAACACCAAGAAACATGAGCAGCACGATCAGTCCGTAGCTTTCTCTTTACCTTTTCTTCGTGCTGCCTGCGAAGAACCTGCACCAGAAGGAAAGGGATGAGACATAACGTCTCAGTGAGCTCCTACCCTACCTACTGTTTGGCAACCTCGGGGAACCTAGGGTTGCCGTGCCTACCTCGGCGAACTCGGGGATGCCTATAATCGCCAAGTTTTAATCTTACCCATAGAGGGCTATCTGTCTGTTTTCTGATAATCTGGTGATCAAGGGGAAACCTAGGATCACGTCTGATAGCTGCTAACTGACATCTGATAACTGTCTGAATAAATGTTTCTGACTGATAAAGTAATATAGTATTAACTGATCATTATGTTAGCTGTTAGCGTTGAACAAACAATGTTATCTGAGTTCATTTTACGGAATGCCCCCGGGTGGAGTAACCCCGAAGCACATTCCCCTGATAACCGGTGAAAATTCCTATCATATCAGGCTAACACCGGACTCCTCTTGTCGTCGTGCGGTTATCCTTGCGGAATAACACGTCCCACTGGCGTGAACCTCCTGTGTCCCACTGGCGTGAACAACAGAAGACACGACTTAATAATTTTAACTGATGCGTATACCTCCCGTGTCCCACTGGCGTGAACGACGGAAGACGCAATTAATATTCTTTAATCTTATGCATGAACCTTCCATGTTCCACTGGCGTGAACAATGAAAGTCACGACTTAAAGGTAATATTCTTAATATGTTCTCTACGTGAACCGTTCGTGTCCCACTGGCGTGAACATCGAAGGCCACGGCTTAATCTTACTAATTCTTGTACTCTTAACCTATAAAAGGTTCTAGACTTGAATATGGTAACATTCTTGTATAATCTTATTAACCTATCAAGGTTCTCGACTCATCGTTCTCATGAGCCATTGTCTATAGTGGGAACTATGTCCCTATCTTACTTGGTGTCTTAGGGATAAATCTACCCAATGTCTTACTTGATTCCTTGATTCTTAATGAGGTTAATCCTCAATGATAAATGAAGTTTCTAACCCCACACTCATGTTAATACAAGGCATACCATGATCTATTCTTCCATTTTTAAATGTACAAAGGCATACTGGCACTGTGCGGATGATTTCTGGCTAGAAAAACACATTTTAAAAAGGGGTGCATTGCTGGCTTTTTCGTGGCACGTTGCCACCCATCGTGGCACGATGGCTGCCTGATCAGTATGATCATGGCACGATGAAAGCCATCGTGGCACGATGAAACCAGGGGTTGCAGTCCCTGTAGCTGTTTCAGAAAGTTCAAAAACGAGTTTTATGTTCCAACACAGTCCAGCAAGCATTCATACATCAAAATCAAAGGTTTTTAACATAGATGATCATGGCATAACAAGTATTAACATTAGGGAAACTAAATAATACAAATCTAGACAAAATCATCATGTATATACCTTTCCTCATAAACCTCAAAATTTACCCCTAAATGGGTATAAAACTTAGTGGAGCTCACCTTAAACCTCCTATTGGTGCTGACTATCTTTGGTTCCCAAAGCCTTGGCTTCAAGCTATCTCCTTCTCTCAAAGACTTCCTTGTTTCTCTTTATTCTTTCACTTGTTCTAGCTTTACTACCCAAACCTTGCTTGTGAAGTTTCTCTTAAGAATTGGATGATGGAAAGATGAGGTTATGGAGAGGGAGTGAGGGCGTGAGAATGGGGAGGGAGAGGGAGTGAGTGAGCTGAAAATGGAAAGAAAAATGGCAATGGAAGAGTGTGGAGTACTCTTTCTACTTCTCTCTTTCAAACTTTCCCCCCCTTTTTAACTTATTTACCATTTTGCCATGCCTATTATTATTTAATTTCCAAGCTTGCTTAATCGCGTCTAATACTGATAATAATTGCATCTGAGCGGGATGTTACAGCTTCTATGTTAAGTATATATTTTCATTTTGAGTTTAATCATATAAGAACAGGAAGCATGCATTTAGCTTTGCGCAAATTGATCAAAATTACCAATACCAATTATGAAGTTAGGCTTAATCCGTGGTTAAGAAAAAATGTTAATCTCAAATCACCAACAATCCATAGCAAGCAACGACATTCAACGCACATTAAAACTGAACATGCATAAATGACGATAAAAAGGCCCGATAATAAGAGAAAAAGTACGTAGTACAAATATGGATACAAAGTGTTAAACATAGCAAGAGTGTATGAGAAAAATAACATAAACATAAAACATGAGAAAACATCAAAAAAGGGGGAGTCACTCAAGGAGTGAGAGCCTCATCATCCTCCGTCTCCTCGTCCTCGTCCTCCTCATCCTCATCCTCGTCCTCATCCTCATCCTCCTGGCCTCCTGCCGCTGTGCCACTGCCTCCAGCTTCTGAATGCTCTGGCCTATCCCCGGGCCAACGACCGTGAGCTGCGAACATCTCGGGCGTCGGTATCTGGTCATCGGGATCTGTCGGCCTCCCTAGCTGCCTCTGGAGGCGATACATGGAATCATGCATCATGGTCATGTACCGATGAGAGGAAGCATTCTGCTCCAATATGAAAGTGCAAGTGCGACAATCCCCTGATGCTGGTGGAGGCCTAGGCCGTGGCTGCTGTGCCCTCGCCGCTCTCCTCCCCGTGCAATGTCTGGAAATATACTCGTCCGTGATAGGGTTCTTAATGGTTTCGGACACGTGGGGAGGAATGGCGACTCGGGCTTCCCGGCAGAGTCCCATGATAAGACCCGGGAAAGCAAGCGGGCACATCTTCTTGGCCGGTGGCTTGATGCCACTCTCGACCACTATCTTAATTTCTTGACAAATAGCCCTGGCCACATCTACTTGTTTACCGGTGAGGATATAGTAGATAAGGGGGGTGACATCCATGGTGGTGGAGGAGGTATGGCTTTTGGGCTTTATGTTGTGGATTATGAGGTGAAAAATGACTTGGGCGTAGGAGGTAAGGTTGCCTTTGAGGGCTCTAGTGGGTTGCCCTGCTGCGTTAAGCTCATATCCCTTTCCGGATTGGAAAATGGTTTGAGCATAAAGATCGTGGTTCCAATTACCACGATTTTGGTGCTTATGGAAAGCACACAGCTCGTCATTTTCTAATTGAAAAGGGTTGTGGAGGTATGCATTGATGGCGTCGCGATCGAATCTAATGACCCGACCGCGCACCATAGTCCGATATGTGAATTCCCCCTCCGGATCCACGGGGATGGCATTCGCGTAAAACTCCCGGATTATGTCATAGTTAAGGTTAAGGGGAGGGTTCACCAGGACTCCCCATTGGCGATGGTTTATCAATCGGGCCAACTCTCGCCATGTGCCCTGCTCGCTTATGATGAACTGTCTTTCCGGCCAGAAGGTTCTGCCAAGAAGTTCTTCGTATCTTTCCTGGTTCCGCAGACTTAGGAAGCGAGAGGCATCGAATCCCCCTTGGGGTCTGGATCCGGATGCCTCACCCCTCGAGCGTTTTCCCATTGGTTTTGGGGCCATCTGCAAGAAAAAGGCAAAGTCAGTGGGTAGCATACATGATTAAAAGTGATATGAGGTGAAACAAATGGAATTGGAAGGCATAAATGAGGAAAACATGTGTTCTGTTTCTGCTACAGTCGCACTGCGAACACATGGTCGCAGTGCGAAGCCATGCGAAAATTCTGGGCTGCCCAGAAGGATGGGTCGCAGTGCGAAGTTCATCTTTGCTCTGCGACCCTGACAGAACAAATCCAAAAAAAACCCTGGATAACTACCCTATACTCTTAAACTAAACTCTAAACAAAGCATGCTAGATGAATGATTAAGGATAAATGCATGGGTAATGGTTACAACTAACATGGCAACTTGTTTTGATCTAATTTATATAAAAATGGGTAGAGTGGATTTCGTATAAGATTACTCACAGATGGGAAAGGAAATGAGCTTACTTTAACTACCCATGACATACATTTACTAGATTACAACTTATTCCTAGCATGGCAAGAAGAAACAGGAACTAATTACAATCCTTAAACCCTAAAATGGAAGTTTAAAAGGTTTAGCAAAACCTAAGACCCATAACACGAATCAGAAGTAAAGCAGGATAGAGAAGAGGAATCGTACCTTACTGCTTGCAGAGAAGAGTAATTTTTACTTGGATTAGGTAAGAGGAAGAAAAAATGGAGAAATGGGTATGATTTTGTTTTTGGAGAGTTATATTTTTTTGTGGAAAAGAAAAGCTGCTTTTTTATACAAGTTTAATAATGAAATAATGGTTAGATAGGAGATAGTGGAAATAAGTGGTTGGAGGGAGTTAATGTTGGTTAGTGACCTTTGAAATCTGGGCTGACAAAATTCGCAGGCTTCGCACTGCGAAGTAAGTTTGCTCTGCGAACCTCAAAATCAACGTCGCAGTGCGAATGTACCTTTGCTCTGCGAAGTGCTCGAATTTTTGAAAAAAAGAAACCCCCTCTCAACACAATGGTCATTTTTATTTCAACTATAATTATGCACATAAAATAACAAATAAATAAATGCTGATTGCCCCTGATGGAAAAACAAAACACAAAGTAACAAGCATGAGTGAAGGTGAATGGGTGGTGCGCAAAGGGTGTAATATGTAGGTTCAAAATTCCCCCCATCCTCACGTGTAGGCTCTAATAGGTAAGATTCCTAAGAAGAGGTCCTTAGAGTCATTAACCTCATATGGAATTAGGGTTGTCTATGGACATACGTCGACATGACTTCAATTAATTCCATATGAGAATCTCGTCTAAGCGGGGTTGGGCATCCTACCTCACGGACATACGTCAACGCGGGCTTCCGCACACAACCTCCTGCTAACTTAGTTTTTTCTCGAGCTCGGGTAGAGAGCCTCACACGTCCGGCATTAACCCGAACAATGTGGAGTAACATCGCTCAAGTAACCCCCACAATTGAGATATATATGAATATGAAGCACAAAATGATATATATATATATATGCAAAGTATAAGAATAAACAAGACAAATAATGACAAGAAGACATAGAACACGTAAGTAAAATGAACCAAATTAGCCTAAAAGCCGACTGAGATAGGCTTGACTCGTTTATGCAAAAACAAAGTGTTTTATGCATGTCCCCAGTGAAGTCGCCATTTCTGTGAAAAATGGTGACGAACGCAAAACATAAAGCAATATGAAATATATAAATATAAAGCAAGGGAATAAAAGCATATAAAGACAATAAAAATAAAAGCATGCAAGCAAAAAGATAAAAACATTTAGCTTAAAAGCTAACTAGGATAGGCTCGACTCACTAGTGAGGAAAAAATCCTCATCATCCCCAGTGAAGCGCCATTTCTGTCGCGTCGAATTTCGGATGTCAAGCTATTGGGGAAGCTTTGAATCACTAATTCTAAATTACGACTGAACTTTTAATTTTTCGGGGAAAAAAGGAAAAAAGTTCTAAATTACCTTTGAGAAAAGATTTTAGGTTCGAAAGTCGATTATGCGAGGGGAAGGTATTAGCACCCCTCACATCCGTTGTACTCAACGGGAACCTCTTAGTCGGCTTAGGCTTAAAATGGTTCGATGTTTTACTTACGTGTTTAAATATGTATAAAAGGAAATATATAAAAGACAAAATGCGGGATAAAGAAAGAGATAAAAACAAACGAAAAGAAAAAAACAAGTTTTTTATTAATGGGCTTGACAAGATGTCGATCTTGCTCCTACGTATCTCCCGGTAGTCGGAGAATTCAAAGCGTACGTAGTTCTTTGGTAGAAAAACGTTTGTATGTTGATTCGTTTTAGTTAAAAAAGGTTTGATCGCGTCCGAGCGAAAAAGTTTGAAAAAAAGAAAAAAATGTAATGAAAATTAAATGTCAACTGCTCGGGTTGTTGCCGAGCTGGCCATTGACGACAAAAGGTAAAAGTCAGCTGCTCGGGTTGTTGCCGAGCTGGCCACTGACGATAATGCATGAAAATAAATGATTTGATGAAAAAGTTTTACGCTCGGACGTGAGCAAAGGTTTTAAAAACGTACGAAGACGTACAAAGTTTTAAAATGGTGAAAGATGGACGCTAGGCGATAAGCTCGCGCGAGGCGTGAATGTTTTTGAAAATAAAGACAAACGAACGCACTGAGGCGAAAAATTCGCGCAAGGCGTAAAAAGGTAAAAAATAAAACGCGCAAGGCGCGAAAGGTTCGGATTGACCACGAGGGCCAAAAAAAGGGTAAAAATGGCCACAAAGGGGGCCAAGGGAAAGTTGAGCGTGCTAGACGCGTCAAGGGTGGAATGACGATTGCCCGAGCGACGAGACATACGTCACGCATTCGTGCAATCGAGGTTTGGGGAGACATACGTCAAGCCATTCCCGTTTCATTCAAGTTTGGTTTTGTCACTCGGAGGAACCTCAAAGGGAACCAAAGCTTTAAAAGGAAAGTTGTAAAAGAAAAGAAAAACACGAACAAATTTGTTGTTCGATCTTATTAAAAATCATGAACGTTACTTGTTGCTTAAGTTATTGAAACTTAAGAACGAGTTTGGTTCAAGTTTGAATGGCAAACACAATCATAGAACATGCAAAACGTTGGAAAGTTCACAAATTCGGCTCAATTCGAGCTTGGTTTAAAAGAGTAAGCAAACTTGGCTTAAGTTCGCGTTTGAATTGAAAATCATGAACAACATGGTTGTTCAAGTTTGTTTTGAAATAGACGAACTTAGCTTGTTGCTCAAACTTGATTTTGAAAATATTAAGCACATAACTTGTTTCACAAGTTATTTGAAATTTGTCGCACGAACTTGTGAAATCTTCAAAGTTGTGCAAGATTATGAGTTGGGTTCGGACCAAAATGGTTTTAACCCTCTTTAGGTTCTGAATCAAGGGCTGGAATCCCAAAAATTTGACATTTGAATGCCTGATTCATGTTCTGGATTTCACATATTTCGCAGAGCAACCATGTAACACCCATACTAAATTATCTAGAATATTTAGCATGCGTATTAATCTGATACCGGATACATTAAAATTTTCAATAATAATAATACATACAAACCACTGAATGAGTACAAATTGCTCGTTTACATACATATCCAGATATCATACAATACATGTTCATATACATACATAAAATCTGTCAACCTCCTGAACTTGCCTTGACGAGCATCTGCACTCCATCCAGCGTCTTCCTGAACATCTTCATGGACATCACCTGCTAACCTATGAACCTGCACCAGAAGGATTGGGGTGAGACATAACGTCTCAGTGAGCTCCAACCCAACCTACTGTTGGCAACCACGGGGGAAACCTAGGGTCGCCGTGCCTACTCTTAGCGATCTTGGGGATACCTACGATCGCCGGCTTTCTCTACATATTTCGCGATCAAGGGGAACTTAGGATCGCTACTTGTCTTAATCATATGCTTATCATATTCTAACTTAAATCTTTAACTTATACTTAGTGATCTGGGGACATCCTATGATCACTTTCTCTCTCTGCTGACTAATCATCGTATTCTCATAATAATTTCATAAGCATTAATATACATCTTTCTGAATTATAAGGTTAGTAAGTCAGCGTTGAACAAACAATATTATCTGGGTTCATTTTACGGAGTGCATCCGGGTGGAGTAACCCCGAAGTACATCTCCCTTCTTACCGGTGAAAATTCCTATCATATCAGGCTAACACCGGACTCCTCTTATTTGTGTGGCTGCCCTCGCGAGCGGTAACTTCACCGTCCCAGCTGCCATTTAAGGCGGTAACTTCACGGGGACCCCCTGTATACTAACTGACGAGCAGACAGGAGACACATTAACTTTATAGACTTGGATGTGTAGCTGCCCTCACGAGCGGTAACTTCACCGTTCCGGCTGCCATTAAAGGCGGTAACTTCACAGGAACCCCTCGTATACTAACTGACGAGCATACGAGAGACACATCAAGCCCATCTTATAATTAATTCTCATTCTTTAAAATAATAGTCTTATAACTTACGTGTGGATAATCCTTTCGGAGAAATCCCATCCGGCATAATCCGGAGTCTGATGAACACGTATATTCTTTAACATTAAACTCTTACTTAAGTTCGTATGTACATCTTATACATTCACATTATTGTGCATAACTAAAGCACTCTCTAAAGCTTAACCTACTAGAGGTTCTTAACTATAAGCATATATCATTCTTGTGCTTGGTACATAATAAGTACCTTCGTAATTCTCTTTAACCTATAATAGGTTTCTAAACTTGAATACTATAACATTCTTGAGCTTGCATATACTTAATTGTGTATGATAAACTGCTTAGTAAGGGATAATTCCCAAAACTAGTTCTTATAACTCTCTATAATGTCTTGAGAATCAAGTCATCTATCCTCTCATGCTTATGCCTATCCTCACCCTATAATGTTGATTTAAACACCTCAAGGATAGGTCTTTACATGTACTTTAACAATGCTTAATCATTACATGTTGATCCTTAAGTTCGGAGCAGTATTGGATAGCCGAAACGGTGCAAGAAAGATGAAAAAACAAAATGTCTCCTGTAAGCTGTCAAAGCGTGACACGATTGGGCAATCGTGACACGATTTGGCAATCGTGTCACGATTTCATACCCAGAAATCGTGTTCGTTTCTGCCTGTAAAATCGTGACACGCTGGTAAAATCGTGACACGATTTTACCTGCAGTTGAACAGCATAGAGCAAGTTTAAAACATGTTTTCCACCAATTTTGGTCTATCCAATCATGCCCAACAATATAACAGTTTAAATGGTAATTTCAAAGGCTTATCAACAGGATACAACATACAATGATCAAGAATTGCTATCAAAATGGAATTAGGGTTTCAATGATCATAACTTATTCATAATGCTAAAACTCATGAAATACTCAAAAGGTGGGTTCTATAACCCCTAGGGAACTCACCTCAAACATTGCTTGCTTCCTTGCCAAGCTCCCTTTCATTTCCCTAGCTCGATAACCAAAGCTCTAGCTCTTCTCTTGATACTTTCTTGTTCTTCTTTCCTTTCTCTTGTACTAGCTTTTCACACAAGCTTGATAACAAGGTTTCTCCCAAGAATTTTCCTTTAAGAGGTGATGGATTGATGGAGAGGGAGATGAGGGAGAGGAGGCGTGAGAGTGGGGAGAGAAGGGAGAGGAAGAGAGTTGATTTTGGGAGGTAATGGAAGGAATGGGAAGGATAACAAGATAAATATCTTGCTTCCATTCAAACAATCTTCCCTTTTCAAATTATTCACAAAAATGCCATTCCCCTTAATTACGAACTTGCCATGCTTATTTCATCAGGTTCCAATTCTAATAATCGATACTTATAAGCGGGATATTACACTTGTCATATAAATGAACCCCTAACTGACAATTTACCAAATTGTCCCTTGCTTAAACATTTCTGATACATCGCCCCAATATTAACAAATATTCGAGTCTTAGGCGGGATGTTACAAACCAGAACTTGGCTCTGCGAAGCCAGGTTCTGGTGTGTTCGCAGTGCGAGCAAAGCTTGGCTCTGCAAAGTATGCGAATTTCTTAACTCAGAAGCTGTTTCTGAACAGAAGTTCAGAAACTGCTTCTAAGCAAGATTCAGAACCTAAAGGAGGTTAAGAAACTTGACAAAAAGGAAGAAAAAAGGGTAGAAAAACACAATTTTAAAGCTTGGCCCCTTTGAGGTCCTTTTTGGGGCTCAAAGGAGGTTTTGGTTCACAAAACAAAATTAGACAAAGCAAGATATGTAAACAGCATATATAATAGAAAAGAAAGGTTATAGGAGACTTACAGAACTCCTAGCAATGCTTGAACAAGACTGGAAGTAGCTTGCTTGCTTTGTGAAAGGTTATGAACAAGGTTCAAAGTGTTTGTGATGGACTGATTTTGTGCTGCAATGCAAGGGATTTTTGGTGTGAAATTCGTGTGTATTGGCTCTCTGAAATGGTATGTTTCTGACTGGTTTTTAAGGTGTTCAATTGTGTGTGATCCTTAAGCCTTGCCCTTCCTTTTATAGGCATGAATGCAAATCTTTGCAATGATGAACAATGATGAATAAAATCCTAAAACACTAGCTGATCATGAGCTAAACTCAGGCTAGATCACTTTGCATTTAATGCTAATGGATAGAACTTGCTTTGCCTTGTGCCAAGGGGCAAGGTCTTGACTGATCTCAGCCACAAATGCCATTGATTTGATTCTAGAAGGTAATGATGGTAAAATCTGTAAAACAGGGCAGCTGCAAAAGGGATGATTCTTGGGATCAATCCTTGCAATCTTGGAAGGTCAAACAATCAAAACGTGTACTGCCATGTACAGGGAGATTGGGGGAATCAAAATCAGCATGTGGGCTTATGTGTGGGGGAAGAAATTCAGGTCAAAACAGGGCATGTCACACAGCTTTTTTGCAACATACACCACTTGGGATTGACTGCTTTTGGCAGGGAAAAAGGGAAGGAAATGGATCAAGCAGCTGGCTGGCATGTTTGGGTTGGGTAAGGGGTCAATTTTGGGGGACAAAATCTGACCAAGGATAGCCAATTTGTTTGATCACATGAGAGGTTGGAAGAAAGTTCTTCTTTCCCTTTGCCTTTAATGTCACACATTAAATCTTGCTTTGCTGCACTAAATTAGTCACAAAATAACAAGAATGCAAGTAATAATGCTACTAAGGATAATTGTAGTTGAAAGCAAAAAAGATAAACAACTATATAAAAATCTGCAGAATTTTCGCATAGGTCGCAGTGCGAAGGTGAGTTCGCACTGCGAACTCCACTTTTTTTTAATTTTTGTATTAAAAAATAAAAGGTAAAAATGGGGAAATAAGTAATAATATATAATAATAATAATAATAATGATAAAAATGCAAATGACAATGATAATGAATAAAAATAGTAATGACAATAATAATGAAAATGATGATAATGAATAAAACTTAATAATATTAAAAGATAAAAACTAATAGTAATAAAATAATAATGATATTATTAAAGAAAAATAAAATATCAATAATAATATAAATAAGGATAATGATGATGATATAAAATATTATAGAAATAATAATAATAATAAAAGGTAAAAAATAAATAATGAGATAATAAAAATATAACACCCATAAAAAATATAAGTCAAAAAATGGGGTATGACAGAAAGCCTTTCAGAAGGCTTTGGGGACAAGATTAAAGATGAGCACGTCCCATCATCCTCAAACAGACGGACAATCAGAAAGGACTATTCAAACGTTAGAGGATATGTTGCGTGCATGTATTTTAGAAGATGGAGGAAGTTGGAATGATCACCTCCCATTGATCGAATTTTCTTACAATAACAGTTATCATTCTAGCATTGGAATGGCACCATATGAAGCATTGTATGGTAGGAAATGTAGAACCCCGCTTTGCTGGGCTGAGGTTGGAGATAAGAGCATTTTGGGACCTGAGATCATTCAGGAGACGACCCTGAAGATTAAGTCCATTCAGGATAAAATGAGAACAGCTCAAAGTCGTCAGAAAAGTTATGCGGATAAGCGGCGAAGACCCTTAGAGTTTGAAGAAGGAGAGCATGTCTTCCTTAAAGTTACACCCAAGTTGGGGTTAAGAGGAGCGTTCAGAACTAAGAAGCTTTGTCCAAGGTATGTTGGACCGTTTCAGATACTTCGACGTGTCGGACCAGCAGCTTATCAGTTGGCGCTGCCACCGGCCATGTCAGGCTTACATGATGTATTCCACGTCTCTCAGCTGAGGAAGTTCATTCCCGATCCTTTTCAACCAGTGGAACTGGACAGTATAGACTTAAGATCGGACTTGACCTTTCAACCTGAGCCAGAACAGATAATCGATCGTGATGTTAAGACTTTGCGGAACAAAGAGATTCCTATAGTTAAGGTTGTATGGAAAGGTTCTCCCGACGGTGAAGCAACGTGGGAGCTAGAGTCAGAGATGCAAGAAACCTATCCTCATTTATTTTCAGGTAACTTCTAAATTTCGAGGACGAAATTTCTTTAAGGGGGGGTAGATTGTAACATCCCGCTTAGATGCAATTATTATCAGTATTCGAAGCAATTGAGAAGCAAGACAATTTAGTAATGTTTGGAATGGCATGATTGTAATTTAGAGGAGAATGGAGTTTGTTTTTAAAATAAGTGGTAAGAATATCTTACCAACTTATTTCTACACATTTCCATTACCATTCCTTTTCCAATTTTTCAGCTCATTCTCTTCCCCTCTTCCCTCATTCACACGCCTCACTCCCTCTCCTTTAACTCATCTTTTCATCATCCAATTCTTAAGAGGAAACTTCACAAGCAAAGTTTGGTTGATAAACTTAGAACAAGAGCAAGGAATAAGGAGAAAACAAGGAAGATTTTGAGAGAAGAAGTTAGCTTGAAGTCAAGGCTTTGAGAACCAAGGATAGTAAGCACCAATAGGAGGTTTAAGGTGAGCTCCATGGGGTGATATAACCCCTTTGAGTAGTTTTAGTGTTTTTACAAGTTGATTCAAGAGTTAGAATTATGCCCTAATCCTTTGTATATCTAATCCCTTGCTTAATCATGTTAATATCTATCCTTATGCCTTGTGAATTTCATTCCCATAAGCTGTTTTGAGGTTTGGGGATGTTTGGATTAGCTTAGGAAGTAGAATTTTGAGTGCTGCTGAAGCCAAAATCGTGCTCCGATTTCTGGGCATCGGGCTACGATTTTATGCCCTGTTTTTCCTGGAACTTTCGAAAAATATCGTGCTCCGATTTTCTAGGATCGTGCTACGATTTTTGGCTTTCCCAGCTTTATGTTTGTGAGCTTTGGCTTGGTATTAGGGTAGGTTGAGGGATAGGTATGGCCTTAGGAGATGTATACTTATACTCCTAAGTTATATAGACATAAAGAGGGATTAGCAATGGGATCATAACCTTATAAGAGAAATCCCTACATTTATTTAAGTTCATGCAAGCTAAGAAGAATTCAATGTTCAAGCTTAGGACCCATTATAGGTTAAGTAGTCATGAATTACTCAGATATTAAGCCCTGACCTTCGTTGTTCACGTTAGTGGAACATGAATGGTCCAAGCAAAGTATTGACTAATAAGTTTAAGTCGTGACTTTCGTCGTTCACACTAGTGGGACACGAGAGGTTCATGCATAAGTTAAAACATATTAATTTGCGTCTCTCATCGTTCACGCTAGTGGGACATGGGAGGTATACGCATAAGTTAAGATTATTAAGTCGTGTCTTCTGTTGTTCACGCTAGTGGGACGCAGGAGGTTCACGCTAGTGGGACGTGTTATTCCGTAAGGATAACCGCACGACGACAAGAGGAGTCCGGTGTTAGCCTGATATGATAGGAATTTTCACCGGTTAGAAGGGAGATGTACTTCGGGGTTACTCCACCCGGATGCACTCCGTAAAATGAACCAAAATAAGTATTGATTGTTCAACGCTAACCTCTAACTTAAAGATAAAAAGATTAATACATTTATTTGTATAAGTATTGAGAGATAGGACAATTAGTTCCTAGTAATAAGACGTGATCGTAATTCTGTTTCCCTGATCACTAAGTAAGAGCGATCCTAGTTCTTTCCCTTGATCGCGAAATAAGTAAAGATAAGACTTGGCGATCCTAGGTTTTCCCCAGATCGCCGAGGTAGGCACGGTGACCCTAGGTTCCCTGTGGTTGCCAAACAGTAGGTAGGGTAGGAGCTCACTGAGACGTTATGTCTCATCCCTTTCCTTCTGGTGCAGGTTCTTCGCAGGTAGCACGACGTAAAGGTAAAGAGAAGGCTACGGATTGATCGTGCTGCTTATGTTTCATTTATTGTGATCATGTATATAAATGATGTATTATGATGTATATTATGGAGAATGTTGTATCGGATAATGAGTTGTATCACAAGCTTATGTATTGTACATTAATAAACCAAATTTTCTGTATTGTATTTAATGTATCCAGTACGAAATTTTAATACTCATAAGAGATCATAGGCAATCTCTATATGGGTGTTACACCTGATTTCTTTATATACCAATTGCAAAGATCACATTTATCTCTTATCGGTACGTAAATCTTGTATAAACGTAATCCACTACCATTCCATTGAAAGGAACAAAAGTATTGTTTGTTTCCAACATTCCATCCAAAACTTTCACCATGATGAAGAGAGTGAATTCCAAGATCTTCTCCGTCAGCTTTGCAATGAAGGTTTAAGTCAAGATTGTCTTCCAAAGAGTTAGTAACATTCACACGAACTCCAAGAGCATCGTGCACAGATAACAATGTCAACACACACAACAAGATAATTTTTTTGGTAAATAGAGACATTGAACTTTCAACTTGTCTTTTTTTTTTTAAGTGAATAATATGTGTGTACCAAGGTTAAAAGAGAAACATGTATTTATAGGAGATTCTTAAGAAGGAATATATAAATTTTGTTTTAAAAGGGTCAACAAAAAATCGCATTTACACTCTAGTCATTGTATCATTTAATCAAGCACATAAATAAGGACAAAAAAGAATTATATAATTTAATGCTTGCAATAACTATATTCTACAAAACAAATATTAGCAAAAGAAAGTCAAAAATACATTTAATTAGAAAAATTCAACAATAGCAATTAAGTCGACTTTATACTCTCTCTACAATGGGTGTCCTTTTTTTTTAAAAAATAATTTAATATATAATTTAATTAGTGATATATACTACTCCCTCCAGTCCTATATATAAGAAAATTTTCAAAAAAAATTGGTCCTAATTTTAAGAAAATATCACAACTTTTAAGGTGTAGTTATTGCTTAAAAGACTTTTCTACCCCTTATTTAATGTATTTTTTTTAATATTAGTGGGTGTATTTAATGCTTCACAGCTTTTATGAGGGTATATTTGTAAAAATATTCAAAAAGTTACACTAATTAATGATTACATTGGTTTTAATGTCTTTGAATAAACATGATTTGTTGTATTTGTTATAATTTTTTTTTAGAGTTTGTTATAGTTTAAAAGTCAGAGACATTTATATTTATACTTTTTGTAATATCCCGCTTGAATATAACAGTTAATAGTGTGGAAACTTATTTAGCAAGCTATAGCAAAGAAGTGAATTGAGGGAATGGCAATATTGTAAATAAAGGATAAAAGGGTAAAGAGATAAATATGAATAATACACATGTTATTCTCATTTTTCATTGGAAAAGAAAATCAGAAAATTGGCTCTCCCTTCTCCCTCAATTTCGTCCCCCAACTTCTCATCATCATCATCACCAAATCATCCTCCTTATAGAATCTAACTCCTTCCTAAGTTTTTGTCTCCCAAGCAAGCTAGTTTTGGTGTTTTGGAGCTAGAACAAGAAGAAGAAGCCAAGGAATAGAGTTTCTCTTGAGTAGAGATTTGGAGCTTGAAGCTAGGACTTGGATTTTAAGCTTAGCAAGCAACTTCTTGGGATTAAGGTGAGCTCCTAGTGGGTTTTAGAACCCTCCTTGCTTAAGTTTCAAGTTTTATAGTCATTTGATCCTTTTGTGAATCATAGAACCCTAGTTTTTCCCTTTGATGGTTTTCCTTGATTTCACATGTTATAAGTTGTTATTAGAACTTAGAAATAAGCCATAAGCTGTATGATGTTTGGGTGTATTGAATTGTGCCAAAAATGGAGAAAACTATGCTTTGAAACTGCCCTTTTCTGTCCAACTGCAGGTAAAATCGTGTCACGATTTTACAACCGTGTCACGATTTTATAGGCAGTGCAAAACACGAATTCTGGGCATGGAATCGTGACACGATTCCAAAATCGTGTCACGATTTTGAAGGGGACAGAATGTAAAAATTTTCCAACTTTTAATGCACCATTTCAGCCATCCAATGCTATCCCAAACTCATTAAGCGATATGTAAAAGCTATGTAACCCTTTTAAACGTTAAAGAACCTATCCCTTAGAGCATGATTAGATCATTAGGGAAGGCTTATAGTTTGATTATTAGAGAGCCTTAAGAGGTGAACAAAGTTATAGAAATGTTCCCTTGAAATGCATAGGCATGGGAATGTATAGCAATCATAGATAAAGATATGGTTATAGAATTGATTCTCCAACGATCATAAGTGACTCATGAGAACGATGAGACAATAATCATAGGTTATATGTTATAGGAATGTGGTACGATCATAGTATTGATTATATGTTTATATGTTCAAAGTAATAGTCATGTATATGTATTTATACACTCATAGATCAAAGTCAAAGAATAATAACAACTCAAAGTCATAGGCATGTTCAGCAGACTCCGGGATACGCCGGATGGGATTTCTCCGAGAGGGTTATCCACATGCAATTTCATAGGGAGTCCGGTGATAGCCTGATATGATAGGAGTTTCACCGGTTCATAGGGAGACGTATCTCGGGGTTGCTCCACCCGGGGTGCCCTCCGTAAAACGAACTCAGATTAATTGTTTGTTCAACGCTAACAGCTAACATAAAACACTTTATTTGTTTTATGATTCATAGTTATAGTTACAGTTATAGAAAGTTCACAGTTAAAGATGGATTATAGTTAAAGTCATAGGCAGGTTAAAGACTTGGCGATTCTAGAATTCCCCTAAATTGCCAAGGTAGGCATGGCGACCCTAGGTTCCCTGTGGTCGCCTAACAGTAGGTTGGGTAGAGCTCACTGAGACATTATGTCTCATCCCATTCCTTCTGGTGCAGGTTCACAGGCAGGATCGCATTCAGCACGCAACAAGGGTAAGGAGAAGGCTACGGACTGATCGTGCTGATGTTATTTGTTTAAAGTTTGATTGTATTATATGTTGTGGTACTTGATGTACATTTAACAAGAGAATCGTATTAACTTTGGATGTAATATTACAATGTGATGTAATATTTGTATGAACTTTTATATTGTAAATTAATGTATCCAGTACGAAATTTTAATACTCGTATAAGATCCTAGGCAATCTTATTATGGGTGTTACAATTTGGTATCAGAGCAGGTCGATTCAGACTGTGCCATGGGTCATTAAAATACAATTCAAGTTTGTGGATCTCTTGGATCCGGGACATTATTCTAAATGTTATATCTTGTTGAAACTGATCACTTTGACTTGTGTATGACAGTTAGGATAATATGTCTGGGAGGAGAAGAGGTCCTGGCAGGCCTAGATCAAATCAGGCTAATGCTGAGGAAGCCGGAGGAGACCCTAATATGCAATTTTGGGCTCAAATGATGCAACAGCAGCAGGCGTTGCAGCAACAGTACCAGGAGCAGCAAGCTCAGGCTGCGTTACAGCATCAGCAGATGATGCTTATGATGCAGCAGCAAGCCCAACAACAGGCCCAAGCTCAGCAAGAATGGATGGGAATGATGCACCATGGACAAGGTGCTCAACAGCAAACACCACCACCAGCAGTGGCGAATCCGTCCTACCGGGAGTTTAACAGAAATCACCCTCCTGAGTTCAATGGGGAAGGTGAACCTCCAGAGGCCAAGAGATGGCTGAAACAGATTGAGAAAGTGTTCCGGATGGTGGATTGCCCTGAGGAAAGTAAAGTATTGTTGGCCACTAACCAATTCAGAGGCGCAGCGGAAGATTGGTGGGAATCCGCTCAACGCCGAATGATAGCAAACGAGGTTGAGGTTAATTGGGATAACTTCAAGGAAGCTATGATAGAGAAGTATATCCCGATGTCTTATAAAGTGAAGAAAGAACAGGAATTTCTTGAGCTGAAGCAGGGTGGCATGTCAGTCACCGAGTTTACAAAGAAGTTTGAAGAGTTGTCGTATTACTCCTCTCACAATGAGTATGCCGCAAATGAAAATTGGAAGATGAATCAGTATAGACGTGGGTTGAGAGGCGAGATTGATACAGCAGTGAGTTTACAAAGGAACACTAGTTATGACGAGATGGTTCATGATAGTTTGGTTGCGGAGGCGGGTTTTGCCAAGACCGCGAAAGAGAAAGCTGCAGCATATGAAAAGAGAAAGGGAAAGTTTCCAGATAGGTATCAAGAGAACAAGCCTAAGGGTTCTCCTAAGAGGGGTAAGCAGTCGTTTTCACATCAGGCGAGTGCTGCTTGTAAATATTGTGGAAAGATGCATCACGGTGAATGCATGAAGCAAACAGGTGTGTGTTTCGGGTGTAGGCAACCGGGGCACTTTTTAGCAAATTGTCCAGAAAGAAGAGGTAAAAGTGGAGCTGAAGGTACTACAACAAGTAAGGGTAGAGTGTACTCCCTTGATGGCCAGAAGGCTTTGGCAAATGAAGACTTAATTGCCGGTATGTGTTACTTAGGCCAAACTCCAGTTAAAGTGCTATTTGATTGTGGTGCAACATGTTCATTTATTTCTTACAAGTGTGTAGAAGCATTACAATTGTCTATGTCACCGTTGATACCACCTATGACGGTATCCACCGCTACTGAAGGCGGAGTTGTAGCTAACTTTATATGTGAAAACTGCCCGATCACTGTATCTAGTAAGACATATTTCATAGATTTGGTGTGTCTTCCTATGATACAGCTTGATGTGATTCTAGGAATGGATTGGCTATCTGCTAATCATGTTTATATTGGATGTGCGGAGAAGTGTATCTTTATGCCTACAGATGATACGACCGAAGGTGTGGCTTTATCAGAGTTAATCAACCGCACTCATCAACTTACTCAGCTCATGTGTGCGCAGGATAGGGGTTTCTATGTGATGGTTACTGTGACTTCAGAATCAGAACTGAGTCCCAGTGACATTCCTGTTGTCAGTGATTATTTGGATGTTTTCCCTTCGGAGATAAGTAATTTACCCCCTGAACGGGAAGTTGAGTTTTCTATTGACCTCATCCCAGGATCTGAGCCAGTTTCAGTGGCGCCTTACAGAATGTCACCATCCGAGTTAAAGGAATTGAAATCTCAGTTGGAAGATTTAATTCAGAAGCATTTCATCAGGCCCAGTGTGTCACCTTGGGGTGCACCAGTGTTGTTGGTTAAGAAGAAGGATGGTAGTATGAGATTGTGCATTGACTACCGTCGGCTGAATAAGGTAACAATAAAGAATAAGTATCCGTTACCGAGGATTGATGATCTTTTGGATCAACTTAAAGGAGCTTCAGTGTTTTCAAAGATTGATCTCAGATCTGGATACCACCAGATTCGTATCAAATCGTCAGATGTGTCCAAGACGGCGTTCAGAACACGTTACGGACATTATGAATTCTTGGTGATGCCTTTTGGAGTGACAAATGCTCCAGCAGTGTTCATGGACTACATGAATAGGATCTTTCAGCCTTACCTAGATCAATTTGTTGTAATCTTCATCGATGATATCTTGATTTATTCAAAGGACTCACAGGAACATGCTCAACATCTGAGGATTGTTTTGGACATTCTCAGAGAAAATCAGTTATATGCAAAATTCAGCAAATGTGAATTTTGGTTATCGGAAATTCAGTTTTTGGGGCATGTTATTTCTAAAGGAGGAGTGTCAGTTGACTCATCAAAAGTTGAAGCTGTCCTTAATTGGGCCAGGCCAACGAATGTAACAGAGGTTCGGAGTTTCCTCGGTTTAGCAGGTTACTACCGAAGATTTATTATGAGATTTTCACAGATTGCTTTGCCATTGACACGCCTCACAAGGAAGGATGTGCCGTTCGTCTGGGACGAAGATTGTGAGAAAAGTTTTCGGACTTTGAGGAAGAAATTATCCAAGGCTCCAGTTTTAGCAATACCTGACCCTGAAAAGAGATATGTGGTTTATTGTGATGCGTCCTCTAAAGGACTGGGCAGTGTGCTCATGCAAGAAGGTAATGTGATAGCTTATGCTTCTCGACAGCTTAAATCTCATGAGGAGAATTACCCCACTCATGACCTTGAGTTGGCGGCAATAGTTTTTGCTTTGAAAGTGTGGAGGCACCATTTATATGGAGCGCAATTTGACTTGTTCAGTGACCACAAAAGTTTAAAGTATTTGTTCGATCAACGGGAACTGAACATGAGACAGAGAAGATGGATGGAATACCTAAAGGATTTTGATTTTGAGTTAAAGTATCACCCTGGAAAGGCGAATGTAGTTGCTGACGCCTTGAGCAGGAAATCTTTGATTAAAGCAGAAGTACTGATGCATACCTGTGGTTTGTATGAGAAATTTAGAGATCTCAATCTCAGCGTTACAGAATTGGGTGATGGCGTCTTGTTACAAAGATTAGAGGTTACTTGTGATCTGCGGTCCCGAATCGCGCATGCTCAAGAATCAGATGTGAATCTTCAGAGGAGGATTGGTCAGTCAGAATTTTCAAGGGCTTCGGATGGTATTCTGCTGTTTGAAGGTAGAGTTTGTGTTCCTGATGATGCTAGTTTAAAGAGGTTGATTTTAGAAGAAGCACACAAGAGTAGTTTTAGTATTCATCCGGGTACCACTAAAATGTACCAAGATTTAAAGAAAGATTATTGGTGGCCAGGGATGAAGACTGATATTGCGGAGTTCGTATCACGTTGTATTGTGTGTCAACAAGTGAAAATTGAACATCAGAGACCGGCAGGGATGCTTGTACCTTTGGAGATCCCTCAGTGGAAATGGGAAGAAATCTCTATGGATTTTGTGACAGGGTTACCTCGGACTCAACGGGGACATGATTCAATTTGGGTAGTTGTCGATCGGTTAACTAAGTCTGCTCACTTTTTACCGGTTAGGACTACTTACAGGGCTGCTCAGTACGCGGAATTGTTCATAGCGGAGATTGTGAAACTACATGGTGTCCCGACCAGCATTGTGTCAGATAGAGATCCTATCTTTACTTCTCACTTTTGGAAGGCTTTTCAGAAGGCTTTGGGAACAAGGTTAAAGTTGAGTACGTCTCATCATCCTCAAACAGATGGACAATCAGAGAGAACTATACAGACATTGGAAGATATGTTACGTGCATGCATTTTAGAGGATGGAGCAAGTTGGAATAATCATCTGCCTTTGATAGAGTTTTCGTATAATAACAGTTACCATTCTAGCATCGGAATGGCACCCTATGAGGCACTGTATGGCAGGAGGTGTAGGACACCGCTTTGTTGGTCAGAGGTTGGAGATAAAAGCATTTTGGGACCTGAGATCATCCAGGAAACCACTTTGAAGATTAAATCCATCCAGGATAAGATTAGAACTGCTCAAAGTCGACAGAAGAGTTATGCGGACAAGAGGCGAAGACCTCTAGAGTTTGAAGTGGGAGATCATGTTTTCCTGAAAGTTACCCCTAAGTTGGGATTGCGAGGTGTTTTCAGAACAAAGAAATTGAGTCCAAGATTTATTGGGCCATTTGAGATACTTAAACGTGTCGGACCAGCAGCTTACCAATTGGCTCTGCCACCGGCGATGTCAGGATTGCATGATGTCTTCCATGTTTCACAGTTAAGGAAGTTTATTCCTGATCCTCACCAGCCAGTAGAGTTGGAATCTATCGATTTAAGATCGGACTTGACTTTCCGGCCCGAACCGGAGCGGATTGTTGAGCGTGATGTCAAAGCATTGAGGAACAAAGAGATTCCAATTGTTAAAGTCATATGGAAAGGTTCTCCTTATGGTGAAGCTACATGGGAATTGGAATCGGAGATGCAGGAGAGTTATCCACATCTTTTTACAGGTAATTTCTAAATTTCGAGGACGAAATTTCTTTTAAGGGGGGTAGAGTGTAATATCCCGCTTGAATATAACAGTTAATAGTGTGGAAACTTATTTAGCAAGCTATAGCAAAGAAGTGAATTGAGGGAATGGCAATATTGTAAATAAAGGATAAAAGGGTAAAGAGATAAATATGAATAATACACATGTTATTCTCATTTTTCATTGGAAAAGAAAATCAGAAAATTGGCTCTCCCTTCTCCCTCAATTTCGTCCCCCAACTTCTCATCATCATCATCACCAAATCATCCTCCTTATAGAATCTAACTCCTTCCTAAGTTTTTGTCTCCCAAGCAAGCTAGTTTTGGTGTTTTGGAGCTAGAACAAGAAGAAGAAGCCAAGGAATAGAGTTTCTCTTGAGTAGAGATTTGGAGCTTGAAGCTAGGACTTGGATTTTAAGCTTAGCAAGCAACTTCTTGGGATTAAGGTGAGCTCCTAGTGGGTTTTAGAACCCTCCTTGCTTAAGTTTCAAGTTTTATAGTCATTTGATCCTTTTGTGAATCATAGAACCCTAGTTTTTCCCTTTGATGGTTTTCCTTGATTTCACATGTTATAAGTTGTTATTAGAACTTAGAAATAAGCCATAAGCTGTATGATGTTTGGGTGTATTGAATTGTGCCAAAAATGGAGAAAACTATGCTTTGAAACTGCCCTTTTCTGTCCAACTGCAGGTAAAATCGTGTCACGATTTTACAACCGTGTCACGATTTTATAGGCAGTGCAAAACACGAATTCTGGGCATGGAATCGTGACACGATTCCAAAATCGTGTCACGATTTTGAAGGGGACAGAATGTAAAAATTTTCCAACTTTTAATGCACCATTTCAGCCATCCAATGCTATCCCAAACTCATTAAGCGATATGTAAAAGCTATGTAACCCTTTTAAACGTTAAAGAACCTATCCCTTAGAGCATGATTAGATCATTAGGGAAGGCTTATAGTTTGATTATTAGAGAGCCTTAAGAGGTGAACAAAGTTATAGAAATGTTCCCTTGAAATGCATAGGCATGGGAATGTATAGCAATCATAGATAAAGATATGGTTATAGAATTGATTCTCCAACGATCATAAGTGACTCATGAGAACGATGAGACAATAATCATAGGTTATATGTTATAGGAATGTGGTACGATCATAGTATTGATTATATGTTTATATGTTCAAAGTAATAGTCATGTATATGTATTTATACACTCATAGATCAAAGTCAAAGAATAATAACAACTCAAAGTCATAGGCATGTTCAGCAGACTCCGGGATACGCCGGATGGGATTTCTCCGAGAGGGTTATCCACATGCAATTTCATAGGGAGTCCGGTGATAGCCTGATATGATAGGAGTTTCACCGGTTCATAGGGAGACGTATCTCGGGGTTGCTCCACCCGGGGTGCCCTCCGTAAAACGAACTCAGATTAATTGTTTGTTCAACGCTAACAGCTAACATAAAACACTTTATTTGTTTTATGATTCATAGTTATAGTTACAGTTATAGAAAGTTCACAGTTAAAGATGGATTATAGTTAAAGTCATAGGCAGGTTAAAGACTTGGCGATTCTAGAATTCCCCTAAATTGCCAAGGTAGGCATGGCGACCCTAGGTTCCCTGTGGTCGCCTAACAGTAGGTTGGGTAGAGCTCACTGAGACATTATGTCTCATCCCATTCCTTCTGGTGCAGGTTCACAGGCAGGATCGCATTCAGCACGCAACAAGGGTAAGGAGAAGGCTACGGACTGATCGTGCTGATGTTATTTGTTTAAAGTTTGATTGTATTATATGTTGTGGTACTTGATGTACATTTAACAAGAGAATCGTATTAACTTTGGATGTAATATTACAATGTGATGTAATATTTGTATGAACTTTTATATTGTAAATTAATGTATCCAGTACGAAATTTTAATACTCGTATAAGATCCTAGGCAATCTTATTATGGGTGTTACACTTTTAATCAAAGACAAAGTTTCACAAAAAAACAATGTTCAAAATTTACTAATGTTGACTCAATGAAAGGGTGTAAAGACGAGCACAATGTCCATCTTTCCCCCTATCGAAATAATGATTTTGTCGCACTTATGTTTTTTTCTCACAAAACCATCAATAACTTTATTTAGGGATACTATCAATGTCTTTTAAATAGTTTGATTGGTATTTTAGTGCATGGTGTAATAGTCATTTTAGTCCCTAAATGTGTAACGAATAGTAACAATAGTCTCTCAATGTATCGAAATTCTGAAATAAGTCCATTATTGTGTACTTCGTTAGTAAAAATAGTTCATGACGTTAAAATAGTCTCTCAATACCGATATTAACTCTTTTAGTATAAGGACTGATATAACAGTGCGTAAGTACTTATAAAGACTGATTTGACAATAAGTATACAGAGGGACTAATATGACAATATTAATGAAACATTTAACATAAGGGACCATTTTGACTAACTAAGTGCACAATCAGATACTATTTTAAAATTTTAATACATTGAGGGACTCCTGAAACTACTCGTTACACATTAAAGAACGAAAATGACTATTACCTAGTAGTATATCTAGACAATATAGAAAGTTAATTGAATTTCAACTAAAAATCTTCCTCGCGGCTTGGATCCTAATTTTGATTTTTTTTTTGTCACTTGGGTCCAACTTGGCGATAAAAGTAACAATAAAAGCACTTGGTCACTAAGGTGGGATAAAATATGTCTTAAACAACGCGTGGACTAAACATGTCGTGTATACTCGGTTCCATTTGAACTAGAATTGAGTTGGAGGTGTAGAATTGAATATGACGTGATTAGTTGTTGTCAAGTAGAATTAATCCTGCCTACATCATTGATTTTACTTGAAGCTAAAATTTGTAATTTTTTATTCTAGAATTGATTTTCACACAAAAATTTATTTTTCAACTCTCTTTTAGATAATGAATCCAAACATAAATCACTTTTAATCATAATCAATATTAACTAAAATCAATTCTAAATAATCAATTCTATCAAAATCAATTCTCCTCACAGTACAACAAAACACACTCTTAGAAAAGCAAATATTGATGGTTACTTTACTGAAAACAAAATTAGAAAAGTTATAGGAAGAGGACTCTATTCTCGTGCGCTTCTTTTTTATTTTTTTCTAGGAAAATGCTAACAAATTATTCCTCATGCATTAGTTAAAAACACAAATATAATATAAATATATTAAAATTAGTGTAGTTAAACATTTAAAAATGTAAAAAAAAAATATTTGTTTCAATACGAAATTTACTTCTTTTGTTTTCTTAACTATTTAACATGACCTTTTTTTTATTAAGTTTATGGATAGAACATTGAGAATTGATGGATTAATTAGATTTAATGGACGTGATTTATGTAAGTTGTAAAGCTTACCCTAAAGTTAATGGATCTCATACTATATATATAGGCAACAATTCAATTAACTTAGGACAATTTGATATAGAGAGTACATTGGGTTCTAAATACCCAAAGTTCAACATTTATTAAGATAAAAACATATGTATAAGTACATTATTAGTTACTTTTTCCAAGAATAACAATCATCTTTACCGGGAGATACGACCTTACATGGTCCTGATTTCTTTATATACCAATTGCAAAGATCACATTTATCTCTTATCGGTACGTAAATCTTGTATAAACGTAATCCACTACCATTCCATTGAAAGGAACAAAAGTATTGTTTGTTTCCAACATTCCATCCAAAACTTTCACCATGATGAAGAGAGTGAATTCCAAGATCTTCTCCGTCATCTTTGCAATGAAGGTTTAAGTCAAGATTGTCTTCCAAAGAGTTAGTAACATTCACACGAACTCCAAGAGCATCGTGCCCAGATAACAATGTCAACACACACAACAAGATAATTTTTTTGGTAAATAGAGACATTGAACTTTCAACTTGTCTTTTTTTTAAGTGAATAATATGTGTGTACCAAGGTTAAAAGAGAAACATGTATTTATAGGAGATTCTTAAGAAGGAATATATAAATTTTGTTTTAAAAGGGTCAACAAAAAATCGCATTTACACTCTAGTCATTGTATCATTTAATCAAGCACATAAATAAGGACAAAAAAGAATTATATAATTTAATGCTTGCAATAACTATATTCTACAAAACAAATATTAGCAAAAGAAAGTCAAAAATACATTTAATTAGAAAAATTCAACAATAGCAATTAAGTCGACTTTATACTCTCTCTACAATGGGTGTCCTTTTTTTTAAAAAAATAATTTAATATATAATTTAATTAGTGATATATACTACTCCCTCCAGTCCTATATATAAGAAAATTTTCAAAAAAAATTGGTCCTAATTTTAAGAAAATATCACAACTTTTAAGGTGTAGTTATTGCTTAAAAGACTTTTCTACCCCTCATTTAATGTATTTTTTTTAATATTAGTGGGTGTATTTAATGCTTCACAGCTTTTATGAGGGTATATTTGTAAAAATATTCAAAAAGTTACACTAATTAATGATTACATTGGTTTTAATGTCTTTGAATAAACATGATTTGTTGTATTTGTTATAATTTTTTTTTAGAGTTTGTTATAGTTTAAAAGTCAGAGACATTTATATTTATACTTTTAATCAAAGACAAAGTTTCACAAAAAAACAATGTTCAAAATTTACTAATGTTGACTCAATGAAAGGGTGTAAAGACGAGCACAATGTCCATCTTTCCCCCTATCGAAATAATGATTTTGTCGCACTTATGTTTTTTTCTCACAAAACCATCAATAACTTTATTTAGGGATACTATCAATGTCTTTTAAATAGTTTGATTGGTATTTTAGTGCATGGTGTAATAGTCATTTTAGTCCCTAAATGTGTAACGAATAGTAACAATAGTCTCTCAATGTATCGAAATTCTGAAATAAGTCCATTATTGTGTACTTCGTTAGTAAAAATAGTTCATGACGTTAAAATAGTCTCTCAATACCGATATTAACTCTTTTAGTATAAGGACTGATATAACAGTGCGTAAGTACTTATAAAGACTGATTTGACAATAAGTATACAGAGGGACTAATATGACAATATTAATGAAACATTTAACATAAGGGACCATTTTGACTAACTAAGTGCACAATCAGATACTATTTTAAAATTTTAATACATTGAGGGACTCCTGAAACTACTCGTTACACATTAAAGAACGAAAATGACTATTACCTAGTAGTATATCTAGACAATATAGAAAGTTAATTGAATTTCAACTAAAAATCTTCCTCGCGGCTTGGATCCTAATTTTGATTTTTTTTTTTGTCACTTGGGTCCAACTTGGCGATAAAAGTAACAATAAAAGCACTTGGTCACTAAGGTGGGATAAAATATGTCTTAAACAACGCGTGGACTAAACATGTCGTGTATACTCGGTTCCATTTGAACTAGAATTGAGTTGGAGGTGTAGAATTGAATATGACGTGATTAGTTGTTGTCAAGTAGAATTAATCCTGCCTACATCATTGATTTTACTTGAAGCTAAAATTTGTAATTTTTTATTCTAGAATTGATTTTCACACAAAAATTTATTTTTCAACTCTCTTTTAGATAATGAATCCAAACATAAATCACTTTTAATCATAATCAATATTAACTAAAATCAATTCTAAATAATCAATTCTATCAAAATCAATTCTCCTCACAGTACAACAAAACACACTCTTAGAAAAGCAAATATTGATGGTTACTTTACTGAAAACAAAATTAGAAAAGTTATAGGAAGAGGACTCTATTCTCGTGCGCTTCTTTTTTATTTTTTTCTAGGAAAATGCTAACAAATTATTCCTCATGCATTAGTTAAAAACACAAATATAATATAAATATATTAAAATTAGTGTAGTTAAACATTTAAAAATGTAAAAAAAAAATATTTGTTTCAATACGAAATTTACTTCTTTTGTTTTCTTAACTATTTAACATGACCTTTTTTTTATTAAGTTTATGGATAGAACATTGAGAATTGATGGATTAATTAGATTTAATGGACGTGATTTATGTAAGTTGTAAAGCTTACCCTAAAGTTAATGGATCTCATACTATATATATAGGCAACAATTCAATTAACTTAGGACAATTTGATATAGAGAGTACATTGGGTTCTAAATACCCAAAGTTCAACATTTATTAAGATAAAAACATATGTATAAGTACATTATTAGTTACTTTTTCCAATAATAACAATCATCTTTACCGGGAGATACGACCTTACATGGTCCTGATTTCTTTATATACCAATTGCAAAGATCACATTTATCTCTTATCGGTACGTAAATCTTGTATAAACGTAATCCACTACCATTCCATTGAAAGGAACAAAAGTATTGTTTGTTTCCAACATTCCATCCAAAACTTTCACCATGATGAAGAGAGTTGTCGCGTCGAATTTCGGATGTCAAGCTATTGGGGAAGCTTTGAATCACTAATTCTAAATTACGACTGAACTTTTAATTTTTCGGGGAAAAAAGGAAAAAAGTTCTAAATTACCTTGAGAAAAGATTTTAGGTTCGAAAGTCGATTATGCGAGGGGAAGGTATTAGCACCCCTCACATCCGTTGTACTCAACGGGAACCTCTTAGTCGGCTTAGGCTTAAAATGGTTCGATGTTTTACTTACGTGTTTAAATATGTATAAAAGGAAATATATAAAAGACATAATGCGGGATAAAGAAAGAGATAAAAACAAACGAAAAGGGAAAAATAAGTTTTTTATTAATGGGCTTGACAAGATGTCGATCTTGCTCCTACGTATCTCCCGGTAGTCGGAGAATTCAAAGCGTACGTAGTTCTTTGGTAGAAAAACGTTTGTATGTTGATTCGTTTTAGTTAAAAAAAAGATTGATCGCGTCCGAGCGAAAAAGTTTGAAAATAAAGAAAAAGTGTAATGAAAGTAAATGTCAACTGCTCGGGTTGCTGCCGAACTGGCCATTGACGACAAGAAAGTAAAAGTCAGCTGCTCGGGTTGTTGCCGAGCTGGCCACTGACGACAATGCATAAAAATAAATGATTTGATGAAAAAGTTTTACGCTCGGACGTGAGCAAAGGTTTTAAAAACGTACGAGAACGTACAAAGTTTTAAAATGGTGGAAGATGGACGCTAGGCGATACGCTCGCGCGAGGCGTGAATGTTTTTAAATAAAGACAAACGCACTGAGGCGAAAAATTCGCGCAAGGCGCGAAAAGGTTAAAAATAAAACGCGCAAGGCGCGAACGGTTCGGATTGACCACGAGGGCCAAGAAAAGGGAAAAAATGGCCACAAGGGGGCCAATGGAAAGTTTAGCGTGCTAGACGCGTCAAGGGTGGAATGACGATTGCCCGAGCGACGAGACATACGTCACGCATTCGTGCAATCGAGGTTTGGGGAGACATACGTCAAGCCATTCCCGTTTCATTCAAGTTTGGTTTTGTCACTCTAAGGAACCTCAAGGGGAACCAAAGCTTTAAAAGGATAAGTTAAAGAAAAGAAAAACAACACGAACAAATTTGTTGTTCGGTTTTATTAAAAATCATGAACGTTACTTGTCGCTTAAGTTATTGAAACTCAAGAACAAGTTTGGTTCAAGTTTGAATGGCAAACACAATCATAAAACATGCAAAACATTGGAAAGTTCACAAGTTCGGCTCAATTCGAGCTTGGTTAAAAAAGAGTGAGCAAACCCGGCTTAAGTTCGCGTTTGGATTGAAAATCATGAACAACGCGGTTGTTCAAGTTTGTTTTTGAAAATAGACGAACTTAGCTTGCTGCTCAAACTTGGTTTTTGAAAATATTAAGAACATAACTTGTTTCACAAGTTATTCAAATTTTGTCGCACGAACTTGTGAAATCTTCAAAGTTGTGCAAGATTATGAGTTGGGTTTGGACCAAAATGGTTTTAACCCTCCTTAGGTTCTGAATCAAGGGCTAGAATCCCAAAAATTTGACATTTGAATGCCTGATTCATGTTCTGAATTTCACATACTTCGCAGAGCAACCAGAACTTGGCTGTGCGAAGTCAGGTTCTGGTGTGTTCGCAGTGCGAGAAAGGCGTGGCTCTGCGAAGTATGCGAATTTTCAACTCAGAAGCTGTTTCTGAACAGAAGTTCAGAAACTGCTTCTAAGCAAGATTCAGAACCTAAAGGAGGTTAAGAAACTTGACAAAAAGGAAGAAAAAAGGGTGAAAAAAAACAGTTTTAAAGCTTGGCCCCTTTGAGGTCCTTTTTGGGGTTCAAAGGAGGTTTTGGTTCACAAAACAGAATTGGACAAAGCAAGATATGTAAACAGCATATACAATAGAAAAGAAAGGTTATAGGAGACTTACAGAACTCCTAGCAATGCTTGAATAAGACTGGAAGTAGCTTGCTTGCTTTGTGAAAGGTTATGAACAAGGTTCAAAGTGTTTGTGATGGACTGATTTTGTGTTGCAATGCAAGGGATTTTTGGTGTGAATTTCGTGTGTGTTGGCTCTCTGAAATGGTCTGTTTTTGACTGGCTTTCAATGTGTTTCAGTTGTGTGTGATCCTTATGCCTTGCCCTCCCTTTTATAGGCATAAATGCAAATCTTTGTAATGATGAACAATGATGATTAAAATCCTAAAACACTAGCTGATCATGAGCTAAACTCAGGCTAGATCACTTTGCATTTAATGCTAATGGATAGAACTTGCTTTGCCTTGTGCCAAGGGGCAAGGTCTTGACTGATCTCAGCCACAAATGCCATTGATTCTAGAAGGTAATGATGGTAAAAACTGTAAAACAGGGCAGCTGCAAAAGGGATGATTCTTGGGATCAATCCTTGCAATCTTGGAAGGTCAAACAATCAAAACGTGTACTGCCATGTACAGGGAGATTGGGGGAATCAAAATCAGCATGTGGGCTTATGTGTGGGGGAAGAAATTCAGGTCAAAACAGGGCATGTCACACAGCTTTTTTGCAACATAAACCACTTGGGATTGACTGGTTTTGGCAGGGCAAAAGGGAAGGAAATGGATCAAGCAGCTGGCTGGCATGTTTAGGTTGGGTGAGGGGTCAATTTGGGGGGACAAAAACTGACCAAGGATAGCCAATTTGTTTGATCACATGAGAGGTTGGAAGAAAGTTCTTCTTTCCTTTTACCTTTAATGTCACACATTAAATCTTGCCTTGCTGCACCAAATCAGTCACAGAATAGCAATAATACAAGTAATAATGCTACTAATGATAATTGTAGTTGAAAGCAAAAAAGATAAACAACTATATAAAAATCTGCAGAATTTTCGCAGAGGTCGCAGTGCGAAGGTGAGTTCGCACTGCGAACTCCACTTTTTTTTAATTTTTTTGTATAAAAATAAAAGGTAAAAATGGGGAAAATAATAATAATATATAATGATAGTAATGATGATAAAAATGCAAATGGCAATGATAATGAATAAAAATAGTAAATGACAATGATAAATAAAATGATGATAATAAATAAAACCTAATAATATTAAAAGATAAAAACTAATAGTAATAAAATAATAATGATATTATTAAAGAAAAATAATATAACAATAATATTAATAATATTAAGGATAATGATGATGATAATAGTAATGCTTAAATAATGAAAATAAAAAATAAAAATACTATAGCAATAATAAAATAATAAAAAGTAAAATAAATAAATTATGAGATAAACACAAAAAATACGAGTCAAAAAATGGGGTATGACAGATGCCCCTATTTAAGTTTCTTCGTCCCGGAGGTTGAAAATGTGATTTGAAATGGACGGGCCGAAGAGACTTAAATATAGAGTACGCCATTTTTTTGACTTAAATATTTTTTGGAGTTATAAATGCTATAAATGCATGCAATGCAAATGTTATGAATGCTTGTAATGTAACTATGGATGCAAAGGATGATAAAAAGGAAGACCACACTGGGGATAGGTGTCAGCTGTTCGGGTTGTCGCCGAACTGCCACTGACAACAAAGAATGAAAAGGTAAATGCCAGCTGTTCGGGTTGTTGCCGAACTGGCCACTGGCGACAAAAGAATGAAAAGAATGTCAACTGTTCGGATGTTGCCGAACTTGCCATTGACGACGGGAAAATAAAATGTCAACTGTTCGGATGTTGCCGAACTTGCCATTGACGACAGAAAAAAAAAAAAATGTCAACTGTTCGGATGTTGCCGAACTTGCCATTGACGACAGAAAATAAATGTCAACTGTTCGGATGTTGCCGAACTTGCCATTGACGACAGGAAAAAGAAATGTCAACTGTTCGGATGTTGCCGAACTTGCCATTGACGACAGAAAATAAATGTCAACTGTTCGGATGTTGCCGAACTTGCCATTGACGACAGAAAAAAATGTCAACTGTTCGGATGTTGCCGAACTTGCCATTGACGACAGAAAAAAGAAATGTGAAAGATGTCAGCTGTTCGGATGGTTACCGAACTTGCCATTGACGATACTGGGGATGCGGCTGACAAGCCGTTCCTTACAAAAAAAATGTGCCCCTTCAATCGGGGAGAAAGAATGCACAAGCTGTTCATTGAAGAACTTGCCACTTGGCACAACACTGGGGAGTACGCACAAGCTGTTCATTAAAGAACTGTCACTTGGCGTAAAGACTTGACAAAAAGACGCGCAAGCTGTTCGTTTGAACTGCCACTTGGCGCAAAAGGATGACATTTCTGTAACAGACGAACTGGGGATGACACTGGGAAAAAAGAATTCACGAATTGCTCGCGATTGTTTGGTGAGACTCATGATGGTTAGAAATAACCATGTATGACATGTTGTATGCATATGTATGAATGCATGAATGCATGACTGTCACTGAGGACGTCATGTGAGGGATGAATTTGTACTGGGGATACCCAACTTGTTTGTTAAGGAATTGCCCCTGGATGTGAGATGCATGCTAATGAATGATTATGATATACTGCATGAATTATGCTGACCTGGGGGATGACAGACATCACGTGGGACGCTGGGGATCTATGGTTTGAATGCCGAGCAAAGTCGGGCTTGGATGATGCAAGACTCCACTGGGGGTATGCCAATAAGATTGGGCTTCGCTCGTGAATTCACTGGGGATATAAGGATCATTTTGGAAGCATGATCGATATCCAGCTTTTGATGCCAATGGTAATTGGGCTTGTGAGAATGGAACAAATATTGACTTCCTGGGGAATTGGTAGTCCACTGGGGATTGTGCTAATCCGCTGGAGAGAGGAACTGATGATTCCGTCGGGAATGCTTATGCCTTGGTCGGTCTTTGCCTGAAGGGTCCTTTCGGGCTCTTAACTCACTGGGAAATTTTGATTAATTCACCAAGGATTCTGTTGGGGGATTCCTTCTTTTTTGCGATTGACCATGCTCGGCCTGTGAAGCGTTATCTGCTTTAAGGATAGACATTGATGTTCACTCCGAGTATTCGCAAGTTCGAAAAGGAATGTGTTTGTTATTGGATAAAAAATGAAAGACTCATGTAATAAATTTTGGAAAAGTTTTTTTTTTTTGTTAAAAGTACTATCATCAAGAATAAAAATGAATGAAAGGATTTTGACAAAAAATGTAAAGAATGTTGGGAAATGAAATTTATTAAAGGGGTGGTAGCCTGCCAAAGGCGTGGCTCCTTTGGTGGTTGAGGGTGACCGGGCCCTTTGTAGGGGACCAACAAATGATGATTGGGCTTTTTGTGAATTTGTGGGGAGAGCACTAAGCATGGTTGGGCCCTTTGAATAATCGTGCGCTGGGCATAGTTGGGTTTTATGGGTGTCAAAGAGAATTGGGCTCTTGTTTTGTTTGGATGCCGAGCGAGGTCGAGCATTAATATGTGGATGCCGAGCGAGGTCGGGCTTTGATATGTGGGTGCCGAGCGAGGTCGGGCTTTGATTCGTTGGTGTGATTTATGTGAAATTTGCGCATGCTGTTTTAATGCCCCCATTGTTCCGAGATTGCTCTGAAAAATTTGGAATAAATACCACACAAAAGGTTATATTATACATTTCAAGTTAATAACATGTACATTAATGAACCAACCTATCACTCATTTAAGTAGATGAACAAATTGAATATCATGTAGGGGGTATTGAACACTCATCCGGTAAGTTTGTTAACATCCCGATCGAGTTATGTGTCCATCCGATCATCGTTTTTTAAAAGTACAAAAGCGTTGATCACAAGGTCTTTAAGGGTTGTAATTTGGCTGGGTTACAAAAGAAATGTCATATGTGGGGAACTTGAATTCAAATGGTTTAAGCAAGAAGGAACATTCTTTCCGGATTACACACCTTCCTTCTCATTAGATTGCAAACTTTGATGCGTTCACAAATATTCATCTTTAATTCTGACAACCTTTTGATGTACTGATTTTTCTTTTTTTTTTCTTTTTCCTTTGAGATTTCTTGATTTGTTTTTCTTTCTTTTTCTCGATTGGTTTGTCAAGATCTTTTATGAAATTCACTATTCCTTGGCTTTCACAAACCCCTTTTTTTTCTTTTTAACTGAATCAAAGGCGAAGCCCTAATTGAATGTTCCTCCTTCCTTTGGCAAGGGATGATGATCACGATGGTTGAGGGTTCAAAAACAATGAAAGAAAAATATCAGAATTTAGTGACAATTTAACCATGAATTGAAAACAAGATTTTCTCTTTCTTCTTCTTTCCCTTTTTTACAAACTCCGGCAATCATATTAAGCAATTGAGCTTTATGAGAGTTGGCAGTTTGCAGTCAATAATTCTGCTTCATTTGGCTCAAAGGGTTGACAGATGCTCACTGCTCACAGGGTGGGCTTTTTGTGGTCAAATGTTTTCACTCATATTCAAGAAATGCCTCGATCATGCCAATGTTTTTATACAATTTAAAACAACATTTAGATTTAACATAAAAAGATCGAGTTAACAAAATGCCGGTCTCCTGCATATGTAAAATAAATTTGAGGTTTCCTCACATTTGGGCTGGTTCTAAATGGTTCATTGAATAAACATGCTAACAACGCAAATTGTATAATATAGCTTCTATGTTAAGTATATATTTTCATTTTGAGTTTAATCATATAAGAACAGGAAGCATGCATTTAGCTTTGCGCAAATTGATCAAAAATATCAATACCAATTATCTGTGGCTAAATTAATTGACTTTGGCTTAATCCGTGGTTAAGAGGAAAAATGTTAATCTCAAATCACCAACAATTCATAGCAAACAATGACATTCAACGCACATTAAAACTGAACATGCATAAATAACGATAATCAAAAGGCCAGATAATAAGAGAAAAAAGTACGTAGTACAAATATGGATACAAAGTGTTAAACATAGCAAGAGTGTATGAGAAAAATAACATAAACATAAAACATGAGAAAACATCAAAAAAAAGGGGGGAGTCACTCAAAGAGTGAGAGCCTCATCATCCTCCGTCTCTGTAATATCCCGCTTATGACCCAAGTATTTATCAGTATTAAGACGATGTATCAGAGGTGTTTTGAGTAATGGCATTTTGGTAATTACCACTCATGGGTATTATTTATAAGACAAAAGTCATTTTTCCTCTTCATTCTACAACTTCTTTCTCTCTCTAGAACAACTCCTCTTCCTTCTCTCTTCACCCACTCTTGCGCCTCCCTCCAAACCTTCATCAATCATCAAACTTCAACATAGAATCATGGACTCAAGCAAACTTGGTTGTGGGAAAGCTAGAACATGAGGAAATTAAAGAAAACAAGAAGAAAGGAAAGAGTTAAAAGCTAGGGTTTTGAGGTAAAGGGCAAGCAAGCTAAACCAGCACCAAATCAAGATTAAGGTGAGCTCCCTTGAGGTTTTAGAACCTCTCTTTGTGAGTTTTATAGTGTTTGATCTCATAGGAAAAATTATAGAAGTTTTAGAGTTTTACCCTAATTTCTTACTTGCAAATTCCTTGCTCATACATGTTTTAAACCATCAATTTGTAATAGAAAATCATCCCTAGCATGTTTTGGATGCTTGGGTATCTTTAATTGGGCAAAAATGGTGGAAAAACACATTTTTATACATGTTTATGCTGTCACGGTCGCTGTAGCGACGGGCTGTCGCTTGTAGCGACCAGGTTCTGTCTGTCTGCGCTTGTAGCGACAAGCCTGCGCTTGTAGCGACCAGGTTCTGTCTATCCGCGCTTGTAGCGACGGCTCTGCGCTTGTAGCGACCAAGCCAGAATAGCACAACTTAGTTGAGCTGTTCTGGGGGTTCTGGTGCGCGCGGACATGGCTTTTTGCAATGTTTTCTCCTAATGCTTTTCAGAAACTTTAACCACCATTTTAACTCATCCAAAGTCTTATAATGATTGAGAAATTATAGGAGCAAGGAATGCGCAAGGCATGGGAATTACGGGAATATGGTTATATGGATAGGTAAACCCTAATAGAGACACATGATGACGATGTGTCGAATCCCTTGATAGGAAAGCATGAATCATAGTAAGAGTGCAAGAATTTTATGGATAGATTCCTTGCACGTGAGTTGTTAACCCTTAAGGAAAAGCATGCGACTTTAACAGTCAAGAACCTACTTTAGGTATAAGAGATTATAGATGAATTCAATCTAGAATACAAGGATAATAGGAATGCTTTAGCAACCATAGTCACAGATAAGGTTTATAGTGTTGGTACTCCAACGATTATAGGTGGCTTATGAGAACGATAAGCCAAGAATCATAAGTTATAGATTATAGTTACAGGAATGTTATATGTTCATAGTAACAGATTATATGTTCATACGTTAAAGTTAAAGAATTAAAGATTAAAGATATTGGCGTGCTTGCACGTTTCACAGTCATAGGCATGTTCAGCAGACTCCGGGATACGCCGGATGGGACTTCTCCGAGAGGGTTGTCCACATGCAATTTCATAGGGAGTCCGGTGCTAGCCTGATTGTCAGGAGTTTCATCGGGTCATAGGGAGACGTATCTCGGGGTTGCTCCACCCGGGGTGCCCTCCGTAAAATTGAACTCAGATAATTGTTTGTTCAACGCTAACAGCTAACATAAAACTGCTATCGAACTGTGTATATGTTTTATGTTTTATAGTTATAGTCAAAGTTACAGTTACAGTTATAGTCTCAGGAAACTCATAGTTATAGTTATAGTTATAGACAGTTATCAGAAAGTGGTCCTAGGTTTCCCCTCGATCACTAAGTTAAAGTTATAGGCAGATTATAGTTATGGTTATAGACAGATACAGTAAAGGTTATAGACAGTTAAAGACTTGGCGATCATAGGAAATCCCCGAGATTGCCAAGGTAGGCATGGCGACCCTAGGTTCCCGGTGGTTGCCAACAGTAGGTTGGGTAGAGCTCACTGAGACATTATGTCTCATCCCATTCCTTCTGGTGCAGGGTTACAGGTTAGTCAGAGGTTCGTGACGAAGATCTTCATAGAGGTACTGGATGGAGTGCATTTGCTCGTTGTGTACCAGCTCAGAAGCATTATGGACATTTGTAAAAGTATTGTAACAGTATTGGATTATTGTACAAACGAGTAAACATGTATTTATTCTGTTGTAATGTAATATTATTATTGAAATTTTTAAATGTATCCAGTATCAGTTTAACGCACATGCTAACATACTAGTTAAAGTTAGTATGGGTGTTACAATTGGTATCAGAGCAGGTCGATTCAGACCGTGCCATGGGTCATTAAAGATTCAATAAAGTAGTGGAATCATTGGGTTCCGGATGTTGTTCTAAAGGTCACATCTAGTTGAGCCTGATCAACTCAGTCTAGTATATGACAGTTAGGACAAATATCTGAGAGCTGAATGTGACCAAGGAGGAAAGAAGTGTTCAAAGGGTGAAGGTTAAGACGAATTTGGCAAAGTGTTTAATGTGAAAGGATGGTTTTCTAACAGTGAAGTAACTGAGCCAGGTAATGGCAAAGTCTCAGAATTATAAGAGGTATTTAAGAGAAGGGTCAAGTACCTTAACTAGTTGGACGCATCCTTGAGCGATGCTTTCTCCGAGGTGATGTGTAGAGTAAGGGATTATAGAATACTCCGAAGAATGATTTGGAATCCTAACGGGAACCGTAATTTGGAAAGTTAAAGTTAAGGGTTGATTAGAGTTTTAATTCCGGCTGCAGATGCAAAGGATTGTGATACCAAACCCAGCGACTTGGAATAAGGAATGAACAGTTAATTATTGAAAACTCTGGACTTCCAGTGAGGATATAGTGTGTAAGGTGGAAGGACTTGCACATTTAAAACGGATGAGGTTTTAATATCCGACAATTAAGATACTTAATTATGGATTAAGCGAAATATTGGACAGAGGAAACCCAGGTAAGGGTACGAAGTAAAGATTGAATCTTATGTTGATGGATTATAGCAGACCAGTTTCAAGGAATTAGCTAAGAACTATTGTGAGGCTCTGGCAACAGGAAGAACGTCACTTATATATAAGTTACAGTTAAAGTATGGTTGAAGTTAAGGAGTTCTATATTCTCTTTCGATGAGCTCCTTGCACACGTATTCGGGTAAGCCGACAAAGATCACACTATGTTGGTATATGTTAAGATGGTAGAAAATACATACCTTGGATTGTTCGAAACCATGAAGAAGGCAACGGTCGAGAAGTTAGATGGACAATTATTCAGATAACAAGATTAGAATGGAATTGTGATTACAGTAATAAGTTATAGGGAGGATCCAATGGAAAATGTTAAGTATTGAAGCTTACAGATTTATTAATCGGATACTCGAAGAGGTGTAGTATGTGTTTGGATTTATAGGAGAACTGGTAAAAGTTGAGTTTTATCCAGACGGATTATTTCCGGAAGAACCCAAGGAGTAACCAAGAATTATGTTAGAGTTATGTGGACCTAAGTGTCTTGGAAAAAGGTTGTGGATGTGAAATCCTTACGGATAATTATAGTATGGAACTCGGTTCAGATTATGAAGAATAAAGCTAGAACTAATGTATAAGTTGTTTTGACAGGAGCATTGTTGGGCTCGTAATTATTGTTAAAGACTGATTACAGATTTCGGCGTACTTTCGTGAAAGTAAAAGCATTGTTTATGTCCGAAGGGAAATACAAAGTCAAGTGCCGATCAATTAATAAGTTAAACGGGTGGATTAAACCACAAGAGAAATTATAATGTAAGATGGTTATGTATGGTAGCTACGAAGTTATAAAGTTAAAGGATTGGCTAAGGAGATTTTATATGGTAATAGTGGTGTATTACTTCTATCCCAAGGTGAATTGTTTAGATCAGAGTTGCGCAGCGGAGAAGTAATCAAAGGATGAGCTAATGAACAATTCAAAGTTGAAGTTTAGAAAAATGAGGATGTTGTGAAGTCCTTGACAGAGGAATTACAGGAAAGGCTTTCCGATAATAATTTTCAAGCTACAGAATATGTGTAAGTAGTGATGACTTGAACTTATCATCAGTTCTAACAGGAGATTTTAATAGATAAATTGAGGAATGTTTTAGACCTCAAAACTCATAAGATAAGAGAATCGAAGCAGTTTGATAACTTTAAAGGATGTGTTTATAGCGCAATAAGTACATAGCGAAGGAGGCCACGTTTCATACGGTGATCTAGCTGTTTAGCTCAGTAACTTAAAGTTAACTTGAATAGTAAGTTTAATCAAAGAGGAATTATGCCGTGGCATACAGTTATTCTGCATCGTACCCACGTTATGCTAGCATGTCGCATGTAACAGGCATGTAACAGGTTATGATTAGTATTATGTATACTGATCAGGCAGAGTTTATGCTACTTAGATAGTAGTGTAACATTTTTATAGTCATAAGACATGTGTTAGTAATCGTGGTACGCAGTCGGTAATGTTTTATCAGAAAAGTCATATGCATAACAGGTTTGTTGTTGTCGAATAAATCTCGGTTAAGGAGTTCAGAAATTCTTGAACTTAATGTTCATAGTTAAAGGAAGGAAATGTTTTACACGGATCAGAGGATTTCTCATAGTTTACAGTAAAAGGCTACGTGAATTAAAGTTATGAGATAAAGGATTAAGAGTTTTAAAGTGCTATTCTGACGGCGATCAGGATAGAGTATTCTTTTCGAAAACAGAGAATGTCTTTTGACAAGTAAGTTATTACGACAACGGGATGTAACCATAACTTACGTTACGGGATTGTGAATGTTTAAAGGATACAAGAATGAATTAAGAGTCAAGAGAGTGACCTTGGTTGACGTGGTTTGTCTCAAGTATATTTTTTATTAAGTATGATGTCCCGTTAGTTGGACAATGTTGATGCGATGTACCATGTATCCGGTAGTAGTGAACACGTACTCGATCGTGTATGGAAGCTATGTGCTATGGACTGCATTATATGATGATATGTGAGGCGGCTTATGCCACATGTCACTTATACTGGATTTTCATAAGTTGAAAGTATTGGTAAAGAAGGAAGTTCCTAAGGCCTTTGGCTACATGTTATCGTTGATTAATTAATCGGAGCATGAGTGACTCATAAGATTTCTCGAGCTTTAAGGATTCCCGTAGTGGGGATGTGAGCAATGCTTATGGTTGTGATAATAGCTACACTAGGACTACAGAAAGAAAGGAACGTATACCATAAGTTCAGCCACCAATTTGAATTTGAAGCGTGGAGGTAGTTGTTATAGATCTCACTTCCATTTGAGAATATTCACTATCAGATATCTTTCAGTGTAAGAATAATTTATATGAAGAATGTTACGAGTGTAACAGTAAAAGGTCGTTTTGCGAGGCGAAAGTCATAGACAAAAGTTCTTTGAACTAAAAGTAATGTAATAGATTCCTCGGGAAATTGGAATAGCTGAGGAAATCAGGTCGACTCGACGTCTTCAGGGTATTATGGAATGGTCAATTAAAGAAGAACTGATAGAGTTCGGTAAAGGAAATCCGAGACTTAACAATTTTAAATTGGATTAGTAAGGAAAATGTCGAACAGAGATCATAGTCAGATAATATGGATATGTTGGTTCGGATAACCTCATATCCTACTACGTAAGAGTTATGTAATGCACCACAAGCATCATAGTTAAAGAAAAGATTGTCGAGCATACTCGACTTATAGAGTTGGAAAATCCAAGGGATTCCGATAAGCAAGATGAATTGAATTTGGGCTAGTAGAGAAGGTAGTATAATAGATTCATTCACAGGCGATAATGAGTGGATTCTAAATTTCGAGGACGAAATTTCTTTAAGGGGGGTAGAGTGTAATATCCCGCTTATGACCCAAGTATTTATCAGTATTAAGACGATGTATCAGAGGTGTTTTGAGTAATGGCATTTTGGTAATTACCACTCATGGGTATTATTTATATGACAAAAGTCATTTTTCCTCTTCATTCTACAACTTCTTTCTCTCTCTAGAACAACTCCTCTTCCTTCTCTCTTCACCCACTCTTGCGCCTCCCTCCAAACCTTCATCAATCATCAAACTTCAACATAGAATCATGGACTCAAGCAAACTTGGTTGTGGGAAAGCTAGAACATGAGGAAATTAAAGAAAACAAGAAGAAAGGAAAGAGTTAAAAGCTAGGGTTTTGAGGTAAAGGGCAAGCAAGCTAAACCAGCACCAAATCAAGATTAAGGTGAGCTCCCTTGAGGTTTTAGAACCTCTCTTTGTGAGTTTTATAGTGTTTGATCTCATAGGAAAAATTATAGAAGTTTTAGAGTTTTACCCTAATTTCTTACTTGCAAATTCCTTGCTCATACATGTTTTAAACCATCAATTTGTAATAGAAAATCATCCCTAGCATGTTTTGGATGCTTGGGTATCTTTAATTGGGCAAAAATGGTGGAAAAACACATTTTTATACATGTTTATGCTGTCACGGTCGCTGTAGCGACGGGCTGTCGCTTGTAGCGACCAGGTTCTGTCTGTCTGCGCTTGTAGCGACAAGCCTGCGCTTGTAGCGACAAGCCTGCGCTTGTAGCGACCAACTGGGCGCTTGTAGCGACCAGGTTCTGTCTATCCGCGCCTGTAGCGACGGCTCTGCGCTTGTAGCGACCAAGCCAGAATAGCACAACTTAGTTGAGCTGTTCTGGGGGTTCTGGTGCGCGCGGACATGGCTTTTTGCAATGTTTTCTCCTAATGCTTTTCAGAAACTTTAACCACCATTTTAACTCATCCAAAGTCTTATAATGATTGAGAAATTATAGGAGCAAGGAATGCGCAAGGCATGGGAATTACGGGAATATGGTTATATGGATAGGTAAACCCTAATAGAGACACATGATGACGATGTGTCGAATCCCTTGATAGGAAAGCATGAATCATAGTAAGAGTGCAAGAATTTTATGGATAGATTCCTTGCACGTGAGTTGTTAACCCTTAAGGAAAAGCATGCGACTTTAACAGTCAAGAACCTACTTTAGGTATAAGAGATTATAGATGAATTCAATCTAGAATACAAGGATAATAGGAATGCTTTAGCAACCATAGTCACAGATAAGGTTTATAGTGTTGGTACTCCAACGATTATAGGTGGCTTATGAGAACGATAAGCCAAGAATCATAAGTTATAGATTATAGTTACAGGAATGTTATATGTTCATAGTAACAGATTATATGTTCATACGTTAAAGTTAAAGAATTAAAGATTAAAGATATTGGCGTGCTTGCACGTTTCACAGTCATAGGCATGTTCAGCAGACTCCGGGATACGCCGGATGGGACTTCTCCGAGAGGGTTGTCCACATGCAATTTCATAGGGAGTCCGGTGCTAGCCTGATTGTCAGGAGTTTCATCGGGTCATAGGGAGACGTATCTCGGGGTTGCTCCACCCGGGGTGCCCTCCGTAAAATTGAACTCAGATAATTGTTTGTTCAACGCTAACAGCTAACATAAAACTGCTATCGAACTGTGTATATGTTTTATGTTTTATAGTTATAGTCAAAGTTACAGTTACAGTTATAGTCTCAGGAAACTCATAGTTATAGTTATAGTTATAGACAGTTATCAGAAAGTGGTCCTAGGTTTCCCCTCGATCACTAAGTTAAAGTTATAGGCAGATTATAGTTATGGTTATAGACAGATACAGTAAAGGTTATAGACAGTTAAAGACTTGGCGATCATAGGAAATCCCCGAGATTGCCAAGGTAGGCATGGCGACCCTAGGTTCCCGGTGGTTGCCCACAGTAGGTTGGGTAGAGCTCACTGAGACATTATGTCTCATCCCATTCCTTCTGGTGCAGGGTTACAGGTTAGTCAGAGGTTCGTGACGAAGATCTTCATAGAGGTACTGGATGGAGTGCATTTGCTCGTTGTGTACCAGCTCAGAAGCATTATGGACATTTGTAAAAGTATTGTAACAGTATTGGATTATTGTACAAACGAGTAAACATGTATTTATTGTAACACCCTAACCCTTAACCGCCGATTATTAACTTTAATAAAGAAAACGTTAAGGCCATAGGAAGTTACAACATTAATAAAACTCAATTTCATAAACATCAACACATAATCAAAATATATTTGATTTGCAAACACAGCAGCAGAAGAATAACCAACAAATGCTTATAAGCAAGCATGTATATAATATACAAAAATATATACATAAGATTTCAAAAGAGGCAATTCTACAACAAAGACCATTGCCAAATCTATACATACGCGTTCAGATACCCAAAATAGTGTTACAAATATCAGAGCCCTAGACTCTAACTAGGATACAACACCTAGTACCAAAAATGTAAGGATAGCTAAGCTATGCCCTTACCACTACAAAAGCTCCTAAACAGCAAAGGGCTATTCCTCAACGATAGCCTCGCCAACCTGATAATCTGGATCCCCAAAGATCCAGCACATAACACAAAACAGAGAGTGTTAGTATCACAACCAATAAACAGGTATAATAACACATTATTATACATAACCAAAACATAACACATAATTGACAACACACAAGCTCGTCAATAACAATTACCACTTAACAACCATTATGCACACATAATGTCACAAAGGATGCATGCCAAAAAAATGCATTCACTAATGCATGTGGTACCAAATCATTTTGGATAAACTTATATCCTTGTCAAGCACTCTTGATAATATCAAGCACTCTTGATAACCAAGCACTCTTGGATTTCTTATCCGCACACGGATATCATACAATCATGAAATGCATGATGATTCACTTAGTAAATATATAATACTTACTAACACAACTAATTATCAGCACTCTGATAATTATCACATCAACAACAACAAACACAACACTAAATCATCAGCACTCTGATAATTATCACAACAACAACAACAAGCACAAACACTAGGCACTTAGGGCCTCATCATAATATACGACATGTATACACTCAACCTTGATTAACAATTTCAATATGAACCAAACAAATCATACCAACATCTCACACATAAGGGTTTCAAAGGTAAACCCACACACTTTGATAATCCCACACACATGCTAGGGTTTTACTCAAGCTTTTCTTGAAAACAAATAATCTTTAGAAAGCATTAGGAATGGATTAAAATGGTGGGCAAGGTTTCCAAAAAGGTATTATCAAAAATACAGCAGCAAAAGACATCCCCGCGCGCACCAGGACCTCCAGAACAACTCAACAAAGTTGGCCTGTCCAGGGTTGGTCGCTACAAGCGAGCCCTTGGTCGCTACAAGCGAGCATAGGCAGGGAATTATCCTGCTTGGTCGCTACAAGCGAACCCTCGGTCGCTACAAGCGAGCCTGGTCGCTACAAGCGCCAGTGTGGTCGCTACAAGCGCGGATAGGCAGGGAATTATCCTGCCTGGTCGCTACAAGCGATGTTCCGTCGCTACAAGCGACCGTATCAGTACACAGTCATGTAAAAATGTGATTTTTCCACCATTTTAGCCCATTCAAGTTTACCCAACTTCCAAAACATGTTAAAAACAACTTTCCATCAGAAAACATCCTTTAAAAACAATCACAAGCAAGGATTGCATCTAGCATGAAGGTTAGGGTTTAAAACACTAAACTTTTCATAACTTTTCTTATGAAATCACAACACAATAACTTCAACAACACATGCTAGCAACATCACTTAGCATTCAAGCAAACAAAACATAATCATTAACAACTTTAAACCATAAAACTCTCTATCAAAACCTAGACAAAGTGAGGAGAAGTTTGGGATGGAGAAATAGACATTCTCCCCTTCTCAATCACTTGTAATCAAGTAATACTAACTCTCTTACCTTGAAATCAAAGTTCTCTAGCAAACTCAAGCTTCCAATCACAAGCCCTAGGTTTTCCTCTTGCTTTCTCCTTCTCTTCTCCTCTTCCACGTTTTCTTCCTCTCCAAAAAGAAATGAATAGTGATTCCAAAAAGTCTTAGTGTTATTCTCTTATAATCCAATCCAAGCTCACTACTATCATAACCACTTGATCATTACTACTCATAAACTTAAAAGCCCAACACTATTCACCCTCTAAGCCCAAAACCTTAAAAACTCGATTACGAACTTATCTTCGCGCTAAATAATTATTCCTCGATCACTAGAAAATATATTTAAATGCAAATCCATAAAATAAAATATATAAAAATATAATATACGAAAATAGGGTCGTTACAACTCTACCCCCCTAAAAGAATTTTCGCCCTCGAAAATACCTGAAAACAACTCTGGATAGGAGTCCCGCATCTTGCTCTCGAGCTCCCACGTCGCATATTCACCGGCTGGGCCTCCCCAAACGACTTTCACCGATGAAATCTCTTTGTTCCTGAGCCTCTTCATCTCTTGTCCTTCAATCCTTAGGGGTACCGTTGTAACCGTTAAATTCTCTCTCACTTGTATCTCGTCCGACTCAATCACATGTGACGGATCCGATACGTATTTCCTTAATTGAGACACGTGAAAAACATCATGTAGATTTGACAACGACGGCGGTAACGCAATTCTATACGCCACCTTCCCAATCCTCTTCAAAATTTGATACGGACCAATGAACCTCGATGCTAACTTCTTCGATTTCAAAGCCCGTCCAATACCCGTAGTCGATGTAACTCTTAGAAACACATGATCTCCTTCCTGAAATTCTATATCCTTTCTTCTCTTATCAGCATAGCTTTTCTGGCGACTCTGCGACGCTCTCATCTTTTCTTGGATCATCTTGATCTTCTCGGTCGTTTGTTGCACAATCTCCGGTCCAAGCACCACACTTTCTCCCGATTCAAACCAACACAAAGGTGTTCTACATCTTCTCCCATACAACGCTTCAAAAGGTGCCATACCAATGCTCGAATGAAAACTGTTGTTATACGTAAACTCAATCAATGGTAAGCAAGCTTCCCAACTCACTCCCTGTTCCAAAATACACGATCTTAACAAATCCTCCAATGATTGAATTGTCCTCTCCGACTGACCATCCGTCTGCGGGTGATAAGCAGAACTCATCCGCAATTTAGTCCCCAACGCTTCTTGCAAACTCTCCCAAAACCTTGAAGTAAAACGGGGATCTCGATCTGATACAATACTCGACGGTATTCCATGTAATCTCACGATTTGCTCGACATAAACCTCAGCCAACTTTGGTACTAGCATACCGGTCTTGATAGCTATGAAATGAGCAGACTTTGTTAACCTGTCGACAACTACCCAAATCATATTGTTACCTTTCGACGTCTTCGGCAAACCGCTTACAAAATCCATCGCAATACTATCCCATTTCCACTCTGGAATAAACATAGGTTGCAATAGCCCTGACGGCTTCTGATGCTCTACCTTGGACTTCTGACAAGTCAAACAAGCGAAAACAAACTCGGCGATCTCTTTCTTCATCCCTTGCCACCAAAACATTTTCCTCAGATCTTGATACATCTTAGTAACACCAGGATGAATACTTAAGTTGCTTCTGTGACCTTCCTCCAAGATCATCCGCTTCAATTCAGGCACATCAGGTACACATAACCTCCCCTGACACCTCATCACACCTTTCTCATCGATCTCAACATTTACCTTTTTCCCTTGCTCGATGAGCGTCTTAAGCTTCATCAATCTCACATCAGACTTTTGCTTCTCCACAACCTCTTCAAGAAAATCATTCGTCAACTTCAACATTCCTAGCTTCACGCTTCTGGTTGTCCTTTCAAAAACCAAACTGAGGTCTCTAAACTCTTCAATCAATCTCAGTTCCTTCGCCATCAGAGAAGACATATGCAGTGACTTCCTACTCAACGCATCGGCTACCACATTAGCCTTACCCGGGTGATAACTCAATTCAAAATCATAGTCCTTAAGAAATTCTAACCATCTTCTTTGCCTCATATTGAGCTCCTTCTGGTCAAACAAGTACTTCAAACTCTTGTGATCGCTGAAAACCTCGAATCTTGACCCATACAAGTAGTGCCTCCAAATCTTGAGAACAAACACGACAGCGGCTAGCTCCAAATCATGCGTAGGATAGTTCCTCTCATGAATCTTCAGCTGTCTTGATGCATAAGCAACGACTTGTCCCCTCTGCATCAACACACCACCTAGACCCATCTTCGATGCATCACAATAAACCACAAACGGTTCCTTCGGATTTGGCAGAATTAGCACAGGTGCAGATGTCAACCTCCTCTTCAGCTCTTGGAAACTCTGCTCACACTTGTCATCCCAAATAAAAGCTTGACCCTTCCTAGTCAACTGCGTCAACGGCAACGCCAACTTTGAAAATCCTTCAATGAACCTCCGATAGTAACCGGCCAAACCAAGAAAACTTCGGATCTCAGTAACAGACTCCGGCGTTCCCCAATCTTGCACGGCTTCTACCTTAGCAGGATCCACTGCTATACCACCACTTGAAATAACGTGACCCAAAAAGCTAACTTCATGCAACCAAAATTCACACTTAGAAAATTTTGCATAAAGCTTCTTCTCGCGCAACACCTCCAACACAATCCTCAAATGCTCGGCATGTTCCTCTTCCGTCTTCGAGTATACCAAAATATCGTCTATGAAGACCACCACGAATCGATCCAAAAAGGAATGAAATATACGATTCATATATTCCATAAACACTCCAGGTGCATTCGTAACTCCAAAAGGCATAACAGCATACTCGTAGTGACCATACCTTGTCCTGAAAGCAGTCTTTGGTATATCCTCCGCCTTAACTCTTATCTGGTGATATCCCGATCTCAAATCAATCTTGCTGAACACACAGGCTCCTACTAACTGATCCATCAAATCATCTATCCTCGGAAGTGGATACTTGTTCTTGATAGTTGCTTTATTCAACTGACGATAATCGATGCACAGACGCATACTGCCATCTTTCTTCTTCACCAACAGAACTGGCGCACCCCACGGCGATACACTCGGTCTTACAAACTTCTTCTCTAACAATTCCTCCAATTGTTCCTTCAACTTTTCTAGTTCAGCAGCTGACATACGATACGGCGCCATTGATATTGGACTAGTGCCAGGTACGATGTCAATTGCGAATTCAACCTCTCTCTCGGGTGGTAAATCCAAAATGTCATCTGGAAAAACATCTGGGAAATCACGCACCACCGGCAACGCATCAACCTCAATCTTCTCTTCCACTCTCAACGAAGCAAACATAGCAAACACATCCTCTTGAGCCTTCACTGATCTTACCACTTCTCGACAACACATGAGCTTCGAACACAACTCTGGCTCCGGTCTTGGAAATGTAACCGTCCTCTCACCGCAGTTGATATGAACCCGATTAAATTCTAACCAGTTCATACCAAAGATAACATCTATTCCGCTCAACGGAATGCAGACTAAATCCATACCAAAGAGTCGATCATACATAATGACTGAACAATCAACACAAACTAGAGTAGTCGATACTGAACCACTCGCAGGCGTTTCAATAACCATGCGTCCCATCATATTTTCTACTTTAAGACCCAACCTCTTAACACAATCCATAGAAATAAACGAATGGGTAGCACCCGTATCAATAATAGCAGACAAAGGAGTATTATTGATAAAGCATGTACCTCTGATCAAGTTGTCCGCCTTCGCATCACCACCATCTAAAGCAAACACCTTTTCTCCAGCCGCTCTAGGCTTCTTACACACGTTGCTCTTATGACCCTCTTCTTTGCAATTGAAGCACACAACACCTCTCTTGCACTGATCAGCTTTGTGGTTAGGATCACCACACTTGAAACATTTTCCATCATTCTTCGGGCACTCAAACATACGATGTCCCGGTTGTCCACACTTAAAGCAATTCCTATTACCTCCAAACTTGTTACCACTACTCCCACCTTCATCTGGTTTCTTTCCACCTCTGCTATACGGTTTACCTCTAGCCATGTCCTTTCCCCTCTTCTCATTCGCGGCTTTGTAGTAATTAGCTTTAGCTTTACCATCCTTATCACATATCCGGCTCTTATTCACCAACATCGGAAAATTCCTGATCTCGCTAAACCCAATCAACTGCTTGATATCTGGCCTCAGCCCATTTTCAAACTTTACACACTTGTCTTCCTCAGCTTCCACTGTGTTGTAATGAGGAGCAAAACGACACAAATCTTCAAACTTGGCAGCATACTCAGAAACAGATAAACTTCCTTGCTTGAGCTCCATGAACTCAATCACCTTACGGTTCCTCTCGTCTGCCGGAAAATACTTGGTTAAAAACTCTCTCCGGAAACGAGCCCAAGTAACTAAAGCTCCACCAGCTCCCAACCTCTGACTAGCATTTCCCCACCAATGATCAGCCTCATCATGGAGAACATACGCTCCTAGCAATACTTTATGCGCATCCAGACAACGCATAGCCCCAAAAATTCTCTCAATTCCTTCCAACCAAGTCTGAGCTCCATCTGGATCGTATCCTCCCTTGAAGATAGGCGGTTTGTTGTTCATAAACCTCTCGAGTCTCAACTCATCTTCTCCGCCTCCTCTAGCTTGTTGTGCGGCTCTATCCGCAGTCCTACTAGCAGCATCCTGAGCCATGGCATCCGCCATCCGCTCCATCGCGTCCGCAAGTGCTCGTTGCGTCATATCCACACACTACCAAACATCACATAACACAAGTGAGAACAAAGTGTTTAAGAAAACACATGTTACACAAAGGGTATACTAAACTTAATTGATCCAATGGATCGACCTGCTCTGATACCAACTATTGTAACACCCTAACCCTTAACCGCCGATTATTAACTTTAATAAAGAAAACGTTAAGGCCATAGGAAGTTACAACATTAATAAAACTCAATTTCATAAACATCAACACATAATCAAAATATATTTGATTTGCAAACACAGCAGCGGAAGAATAACCAACAAATGCTTATAAGCAAGCATGTATATAATATACAAAAATATATACATAAGATTTCAAAAGAGGCAATTCTACAACAAAGACCATTGCCAAATCTATACATACGCGTTCAGATACCCAAAATAGTGTTACAAATATCAGAGCCCTAGACTCTAACTAGGATACAACACCTAGTACCAAAAATGTAAGGATAGCTAAGCTATGCCCTTACCACTACAAAAGCTCCTAAACAGCAAAGGGCTATTCCTCAACGATAGCCTCGCCAACCTGATAATCTGGATCCCCAAAGATCCAGCACATAACACAAAACAGAGAGTGTTAGTATCACAACCAATAAACAGGTATAATAACACATTATTATACATAACCAAAACATAACACATAATTGACAACACACAAGCTCGTCAATAACAATTACCACTTAACAACCATTATGCACACATAATGTCACAAAGGATGCATGCCAAAAAAATGCATTCACTAATGCATGTGGTACCAAATCATTTTGGATAAACTTATATCCTTATCAAGCACTCTTGATAATATCAAGCACTCTTGATAACCAAGCACTCTTGGATTTCTTATCCGCACACGGATATCATACAATCATGAAATGCATGATGATTCACTTAGTAAATATATAATACTTACTAACACAACTAATTATCAGCACTCTGATAATTATCACATCAACAACAACAAACACAACACTAAATCATCAGCACTCTGATAATTATCACAACAACAACAACAAGCACAAACACTAGGCACTTAGGGCCTCATCATAATATACGACATGTATACACTCAACCTTGATTAACAATTTCAATATGAACCAAACAAATCATACCAACATCTCACACATAAGGGTTTCAAAGGTAAACCCACACACTTTGATAATCCCACACACATGCTAGGGTTTTACTCAAGCTTTTCTTGAAAACAAATAATCTTTAGAAAGCATTAGGAATGGATTAAAATGGTGGGCAAGGTTTCCAAAAAGGTATTATCAAAAATACAGCAGCAAAAGACATCCCCGCGCGCACCAGGACCTCCAGAACAACTCAACAAAGTTGGCCTGTCCAGGGTTGGTCGCTACAAGCGAGCATAGGCAGGGAATTATCCTGCTTGGTCGCTACAAGCGAACCCTCGGTCGCTACAAGCGAGCCTGGTCGCTACAAGCGCCAGTGTGGTCGCTACAAGCGCGGATAGGCAGGGAATTATCCTGCCTGGTCGCTACAAGCGATGTTCCGTCGCTACAAGCGACCGTATCAGTACACAGTCATGTAAAAATGTGATTTTTCCACCATTTTAGCCCATTCAAGTTTACCCAACTTCCAAAACATGTTAAAAACAACTTTCCATCAGAAAACATCCTTTAAAAACAATCACAAGCAAGGATTGCATCTAGCATGAAGGTTAGGGTTTAAAACACTAAACTTTTCATAACTTTTCTTATGAAATCACAACACAATAACTTCAACAACACATGCTAGCAACATCACTTAGCATTCAAGCAAACAAAACATAATCATTAACAACTTTAAACCATAAAACTCTCTATCAAAACCTAGACAAAGTGAGGAGAAGTTTGGGATGGAGAAATAGACATTCTCCCCTTCTCAATCACTTGTAATCAAGTAATACTAACTCTCTTACCTTGAAATCAAAGTTCTCTAGCAAACTCAAGCTTCCAATCACAAGCCCTAGGTTTTCCTCTTGCTTTCTCCTTCTCTTCTCCTCTTCCACGTTTTCTTCCTCTCCAAAAAGAAATGAATAGTGATTCCAAAAAGTCTTAGTGTTATTCTCTTATAATCCAATCCAAGCTCACTACTATCATAACCACTTGATCATTACTACTCATAAACTTAAAAGCCCAACACTATTCACCCTCTAAGCCCAAAACCTTAAAAACTCGATTACGAACTTATCTTCGCGCTAAATAATTATTCCTCGATCACTAGAAAATATATTTAAATGCAAATCCATAAAATAAAATATATAAAAATATAATATACGAAAATAGGGTCGTTACATTTATTCTGTTGTAATGTAATATTATTATTGAAATTTTTAAATGTATCCAGTATCAGTTTAACGCACATGCTAACATACTAGTTAAAGTTAGTATGGGTGTTACAGTCTCCTCGTCCTCGTCCTCCTCATCCTCATCCTCATCCTCATCCTCCTGGCCTCCTGCCGCTGTGCCACTGCCTCCAGCCTCTGAATGCTCTGGCCTATCCCCGGGCCAACGACCGTGAGCTGCGAACATCTCGGGCGTCGGTATCTGGTCATCGGGATCTGTCGGCCTCCCTAGCTGCCTCTGGAGGCGATACATGGAATCATGCATCATGGTCATGTATCGATGAGAGGAAGCATTCTGCTCCAATATGAAAGTGCAAGTGCGACAATCCCCTGATGCTGGTGAAGGCCTAGGCCGTGGCTGCTGTGCCCTCGCCGCTCTCCTCCCCGTGCAATGTCTGGAAATATACTCGTCCGTGATAGGGTTCTTAATGGTTTCGGACACGTGGGGAGGAATGGCGACTCGGGCTTCCCGGCAGAGTCCCATGATAAGACCCGGGAAAGCAAGTGGGCACATCTTCTTGGCCGGTGGCTTGATGCCACTCTCGACCACTATCTTAATCTCCTGGCAAATAGCCCTGGCCACATCTACTTGTTTACCGGTGAGGATATAGTAGATAAGGGGGGTGACATCCATGGTGGTGGAGGAGGTATGGCTTTTGGGCTTTATGTTGTGGATTATGAGGTGAAAAATGACTTGGGCGTAAGTGGTAAGGTTGCCTTTGAGGGCTCTAGTGGGTTGCCCTGCTGCGTTAAGCTCATATCCCTTTCCGGATTGGAAAATGGTTTGAGCATAAAGATCGTGGTTCCAATTACCACGATTTTGGTGCTTATGGAAAGCACACAGCTCGTCATTTTCTAATTGAAAAGGGTTGTGGAGGTATGTATTGATGGCGTCGCGATCGAATCTAATGACCCGACCGCGCACCATAGTCCGATATGTGAATTCCCCCTCCGGATCCACGGGGATGGCATTCGCGTAAAACTCCCGGATTATGTCGTAGTTAAGGTTAAGGGGAGGGTTCACCAAGACTCCCCACCGGCGATGGTTTATCAAACGGGCCAACTCTCGCCAAGTGCCCTGCTCGCTTATGATGAATTGTCTTTCCGGCCAGAAGGTTCTGCCAAGAAGCTCTTCGTATCTTTCCTGGTTCCGCAGACTTAGGAAGCGAGAGGCATCGAATCCCCCTTGGGGTCTGGATCCGGATGCCTCACCCCTCGAGCGTTTTCCCATTGGTTTTGGGGCCATCTGCAAGAAAAAAGGCAAAGTCAGTGGATATCATACATGATTAAAAGTGATATGAGGTGAAACAAATGGAATTGGAAGGCATAAATAAGGAAAACATGTGTTCTGTTTCTGCTACAGTCGCACTGCGAACACATGGTCGCAGTGCGAAGCCATGCGAAAATTCTGGGCTGCCCAGAAGGATGGGTCGCAGTGCGAAGTTCATCTTTGCTCTGCGACCCTGACAGAACAAATCCAAAAAAACCCTGGATAACTACCCTATACTCTTAAACTAAACTCTAAACAAAGTATGTTAGATGAATGATTAAGGATAAATGCATGGGTAATGGTTACAACTAACATGGCAACTTGTTTTGATCTAATTTCTATAAAATGGGTAGAGTGGATTTCGTATAAGATTACTCACAGATGGGAAAGGAAATGAGCTTACTTTAACTACCCATGACATACATTTACTAGATTATAACTTATTCCTAGCATGGCAAGAAGAAACAGGAACTAATTACAATCCTTAAACCCTAAAATGGAAGTTTAAAAGGTTTAGCAAAACCTAAAAGCCATAACACGGATCAGAAGTAAAGCAGGATAGAGAAGAGGAATCGTACCTTACTGCTTGCAGAGAAGAGTGATTTTTACTTGGATTAGGAAAGAAGAAGAAAAAATGGAGAAATGGGTATGATTTTTGTTTTTGAAGAGTTGTTTTTGTGAAAAATGAAAAGCTGCCCCCCTTTTTTTTTAGTTATACAAGTTTAATAATAAAATAATGGTTAGATAAAAGATAGTGGAAATAAGTGGTTGGAGGGAGTTAATGCTGGTTAGTGAATTTTGAAATCTGGGCTGACAAAATTCGCAGGCTTCGCACTGCGAAGTAAGTTTGCTCTGCGAACCTCAAGATCAACTTCGCAGTGCGAATCTACCTTTGCTCTGCGAAGTGCTCGAATTTTGAAAAAAGAAACTCCCTCTCAACACAATGGTCATTTTTATTTCAACTATAATTATGCACATAAAATAACAAGTAAATAAATGCTGATTGCCCCTGATGGAAAAACAAAACACAAAGTAACAAGCATGAGTGAATGTGAATGGGTGGTGTGCAAGAGTGTAATATGTAGGTTCAAAATTTCCCCCCATCCTCACGTGTAGGCTCTAATAGGTAAGATTCCTAAGAAGAGGTCCTTAGAGTCATTAACCTCATATGGAATTAGGGTTGTCTATGGACATACGTCGACATGACTTCAATTAATTCCATATGAAAATCTCGTCTAAGCGGGGTTGGGCATCCTACCTCACGGACATACGTCAACGCGGGCTTCCGCACACAACCTCCTGCCAACTTAGTTTTTTCTCGAGCTCGGGTAGAGAGCCTCACACGTCCGGCATTAACCCGAACAATGTGGAGTAACATCGCTCAAGTAACCCCCACAATTGAGATATATATGAATATGAAGCACAAATGATATATATATATATGCAAAGTATAAGAATAAACAAGACAAATAATGACAAGATGACATAAACACGTAAGTAAAATGAACCAATTTAGCCTAAAAGCCGACTGAGATAGGCTTGACTCGTTTATGCAAAAACAAAGTGTTTTATGCACGTCCCCAGTGAAGTCGCCATTTCTGTCGCGTCGAATTTCGGATGTCAAGCTATTGGGGAAGCTTTGAATCACTAATTCTAAATTACGACTGAACTTTTAATTTTTCGGGGAAAAAAGGAAAAAAGTTCTAAATTACCTTGAGAAAAGATTTTAGGTTCGAAAGTCGATTATGCGAGGGGAAGGTATTAGCACCCCTCACATCCGTTGTACTCAACGGGAACCTCTTAGTCGGCTTAGGCTTAAAATGGTTCGATGTTTTACTTACGTGTTTAAATATGTATAAAAGGAAATATATAAAAGACATAATGCGGGATAAAGAAAGAGATAAAAACAAACGAAAAGGGAAAAACAAGTTTTTTATTAATGGGCTTGACAAGATGTCGATCTTGCTCCTACGTATCTCCCGGTAGTCGGAGAATTCAAAGCGTACGTAGTTCTTTGGTAGAAAAACGTTTGTATGTTGATTCGTTTTAGTTAAAAAAAGATTGATCGCGTCCGAGCGAAAAAGTTTGAAAATAAAGAAAAAGTGTAATGAAAGTAAATGTCAACTGCTCGGGTTGCTGCCGAACTGGCCATTGACGACAAGAAAGTAAAAGTCAGCTGCTCGGGTTGTTGCCGAGCTGGCCACTGACGACAATGCATAAAAATAAATGATTTGATGAAAAAGTTTTACGCTCGGACGTGAGCAAAGGTTTTAAAAACGTACGAGAACGTACAAAGTTTTAAAATGGTGGAAGATGAACGCTAGGCGATACGCTCGCGCGAGGCGTGAATGTTTTTAAATAAAGACAAACGCACTGAGGCGAAAAATTCGCGCAAGGCGCGAAAAGGTTAAAAATAAAACGCGCAAGGCGCGAACGGTTCGGATTGACCACGAGGGCCAAGAAAAGGGAAAAAATGGCCACAAGGGGGCCAATGGAAAGTTTAGCGTGCTAGACGCGTCAAGGGTGGAATGACGATTGCCCGAGCGACGAGACATACGTCACGCATTCGTGCAATCGAGGTTTGGGGAGACATACGTCAAGCCATTCCCGTTTCATTCAAGTTTGGTTTTGTCACTCTAAGGAACCTCAAGGGGAACCAAAGCTTTAAAAGGATAAGTTAAAGAAAAGAAAAACAACACGAACAAATTTGTTGTTCGGTTTTATTAAAAATCATGAACGTTACTTGTCGCTTAAGTTATTGAAACTCAAGAACAAGTTTGGTTCAAGTTTGAATGGCAAACACAATCATAAAACATGCAAAACATTGGAAAGTTCACAAGTTCGGCTCAATTCGAGCTTGGTTAAAAAAGAGTGAGCAAACCCGGCTTAAGTTCGCGTTTGGATTGAAAATCATGAACAACGCGGTTGTTCAAGTTTGTTTTTGAAAATAGACGAACTTAGCTTGCTGCTCAAACTTGGTTTTTGAAAATATTAAGAACATAACTTGTTTCACAAGTTATTCAAATTTTGTCGCACGAACTTGTGAAATCTTCAAAGTTGTGCAAGATTATGAGTTGGGTTTGGACCAAAATGGTTTTAACCCTCCTTAGGTTCTGAATCAAGGGCTAGAATCCCAAAAATTTGACATTTGAATGCCTGATTCATGTTCTGAATTTCACATACTTCGCAGAGCAACCAGAACTTGGCTCTGCGAAGTCAGGTTCTGGTGTGTTCGCAGTGCGAGAAAGGCGTGGCTCTGCGAAGTATGCGAATTTTCAACTCAGAAGCTGTTTCTGAACAGAAGTTCAGAAACTGCTTCTAAGCAAGATTCAGAACCTAAAGGAGGTTAAGAAACTTGACAAAAAGGAAGAAAAAAGGGTGAAAAAAAACAGTTTTAAAGCTTGGCCCCTTTGAGGTCCTTTTTGGGGTTCAAAGGAGGTTTTGGTTCACAAAACAGAATTGGACAAAGCAAGATATGTAAACAGCATATACAATAGAAAAGAAAGGTTATAGGAGACTTACAGAACTCCTAGCAATGCTTGAATAAGACTGGAAGTAGCTTGCTTGCTTTGTGAAAGGTTATGAACAAGGTTCAAAGTGTTTGTGATGGACTGATTTTGTGTTGCAATGCAAGGGATTTTTGGTGTGAATTTCGTGTGTGTTGGCTCTCTGAAATGGTCTGTTTTTGACTGGCTTTCAATGTGTTTCAGTTGTGTGTGATCCTTATGCCTTGCCCTCCCTTTTATAGGCATAAATGCAAATCTTTGTAATGATGAACAATGATGATTAAAATCCTAAAACACTAGCTGATCATGAGCTAAACTCAGGCTAGATCACTTTGCATTTAATGCTAATGGATAGAACTTGCTTTGCCTTGTGCCAAGGGGCAAGGTCTTGACTGATCTCAGCCACAAATGCCATTGATTCTAGAAGGTAATGATGGTAAAAACTGTAAAACAGGGCAGCTGCAAAAGGGATGATTCTTGGGATCAATCCTTGCAATCTTGGAAGGTCAAACAATCAAAACGTGTACTGCCATGTACAGGGAGATTGGGGGAATCAAAATCAGCATGTGGGCTTATGTGTGGGGGAAGAAATTCAGGTCAAAACAGGGCATGTCACACAGCTTTTTTGCAACATAAACCACTTGGGATTGACTGGTTTTGGCAGGGCAAAAGGGAAGGAAATGGATCAAGCAGCTGGCTGGCATGTTTAGGTTGGGTGAGGGGTCAATTTGGGGGGACAAAAACTGACCAAGGATAGCCAATTTGTTTGATCACATGAGAGGTTGGAAGAAAGTTCTTCTTTCCTTTTACCTTTAATGTCACACATTAAATCTTGCCTTGCTGCACCAAATCAGTCACAGAATAGCAATAATACAAGTAATAATGCTACTAATGATAATTGTAGTTGAAAGCAAAAAAGATAAACAACTATATAAAAATCTGCAGAATTTTCGCAGAGGTCGCAGTGCGAAGGTGAGTTCGCACTGCGAACTCCACTTTTTTTAATTTTTTTGTATAAAAATAAAAGGTAAAAATGGGGAAAATAATAATAATATATAATGATAGTAATGATGATAAAAATGCAAATGGCAATGATAATGAATAAAAATAGTAAATGACAATGATAAATAAAATGATGATAATAAATAAAACCTAATAATATTAAAAGATAAAAACTAATAGTAATAAAATAATAATGATATTATTAAAGAAAAATAATATAACAATAATATTAATAATATTAAGGATAATGATGATGATAATAGTAATGCTTAAATAATGAAAATAAAAAATAAAAATACTATAGCAATAATAAAATAATAAAAAGTAAAATAAATAAATAATGAGATAAACACAAAAAATACGAGTCAAAAAATGGGGTATGACAAGAGTGAATTCCAAGATCTTCTCCGTCAGCTTTGCAATGAAGGTTTAAGTCAAGATTGTCTTCCAAAGAGTTAGTAACATTCACACGAACTCCAAGAGCATCGTGCACAGATAACAATGTCAACACACACAACAAGATAATTTTTTTGGTAAATAGAGACATTGAACTTTCAACTTGTCTTTTTTTTTTAAGTGAATAATATGTGTGTACCAAGGTTAAAAGAGAAACATGTATTTATAGGAGATTCTTAAGAAGGAATATATAAATTTTGTTTTAAAAGGGTCAACAAAAAATCGCATTTACACTCTAGTCATTGTATCATTTAATCAAGCACATAAATAAGGACAAAAAAGAATTATATAATTTAATGCTTGCAATAACTATATTCTACAAAACAAATATTAGCAAAAGAAAGTCAAAAATACATTTAATTAGAAAAATTCAACAATAGCAATTAAGTCGACTTTATACTCTCTCTACAATGGGTGTCCTTTTTTTTTAAAAAATAATTTAATATATAATTTAATTAGTGATATATACTACTCCCTCCAGTCCTATATATAAGAAAATTTTCAAAAAAAATTGGTCCTAATTTTAAGAAAATATCACAACTTTTAAGGTGTAGTTATTGCTTAAAAGACTTTTCTACCCCTTATTTAATGTATTTTTTTTAATATTAGTGGGTGTATTTAATGCTTCACAGCTTTTATGAGGGTATATTTGTAAAAATATTCAAAAAGTTACACTAATTAATGATTACATTGGTTTTAATGTCTTTGAATAAACATGATTTGTTGTATTTGTTATAATTTTTTTTTAGAGTTTGTTATAGTTTAAAAGTCAGAGACATTTATATTTATACTTTTAATCAAAGACAAAGTTTCACAAAAAAACAATGTTCAAAATTTACTAATGTTGACTCAATGAAAGGGTGTAAAGACGAGCACTGTAACATCCCACCTAAGACTCGAACAATTATTAATATTGAGACGATGTATCGGAATGTTTTAAGCAAAGGACAATTTGGTAAATTGTCAGTTAATGGGTTATTTATGTGGTAAGTGTAATATCCCGCTTATAAGTGACTGTTGTCGATGTTTGAAGATTATAGAGCAAGCAATGGCATTTTAGTAATTAAGAGGCAAAGGAAGATTATTTAAACATGAAACAAGATATTTTCCTATACAATCCTCATCTCTTTCTCTCTCTTTCCCATTCAGCCTCTCTTCCCTCCTTCCCCTTATGTCACACACCCTCCTCTCCCTCATCTCCCTCTCCATCAATTCAACACCTCTTAAAGAAATTCTTGGTAGAAACTTGCAAGCAAGCTTGGTTGGTGAAACTAGAACAAGAGAAAGGAAGAATGGAACAAGAAGGAAAGGAAAACCTAAGCTAAGATTGGAGAAGAAGCAAGGGGAAAGCTTGGGAAAGAAGCTAGCATGGTTGAGGTGAGCTCCCTAGGGTTTTATAACCCGATTGTGTAAGTTTGAGCATATTTAGTATTATGAGCAAAGTTTATAATTAGAGTCCTAAATCATTATGCTTGCCATTTCCTTGGTTAATCTTGTTATAAGCTGTCAATATGTCTTAGAAACGCATCCCTTAAGCTGTTATGATGTTTGATTATGCCTGGAATAGCCTAGAATTGTGAAAATCACGTTTTGGAACAGTAGCAATTCGGCCACCGAATGCTCCAATTCGGCCACCGAATTTGACAGCAAAATTCTCATTTCTGGTTCGCAGAAAATCGGCCACCGAATTGGACAATTCGGCCACCGAATTGCAGGCTATTCTAGAGGATGTTTAGACCAATGTAGGATGAGGAAAGGTACAATAATTGAGAGATGGATACCTTCATCCATAAGATGATATAGAAAGGTTATTAAGCCATGGAATGTTTCCAAATAATCAAGCAAAGGATTAAGAGAACAATAAGCCTAAGATTACAAGTTTATGAGTTATGCTTGGGAGATTGTTCTCCCTAAGTGATGCATTTTATGTGTCAATTATTGTAGAGAATAGAAGCACTTACAAGTGCTTAAGATGAGAATGCTCATAGGATAACAAGCTTAAGATGCACTCGATTAAGTGTGCGAATGCACAAGGAAAGATTTAATGATCAAAGTTAAGAGCCTATTTATAGGTTAAGTTTTAAGAATGAATATTTAAAGAATGCATTAGATATGCACAAGAAATATGAAACGTAATAGATATGTTTATGAACTTAAGTTAAGAATTCAAAGATAAAGAATATGATAACGTGTTCATCAGACTCCGGGATTACGCCGGATGGGATTTCTCCGAAAGGGCTATCCACACGTAATTTACAAGACGATATTAAACGTGTTCATCAGACTCCGGGATTCGCCGGATGGGACTCTTCCGAGAGGATTGTCCACACGTATGTTAAAAGATTTAAGCATGTCCAGCAGGCTCCGGGATTCGCCGGATGGGACTTCTCCGAGAGGGTTGTCTACATGCAAGATGTGTCCAGCAGGCTCCGGATTATGCCGGATGGGGCTTCACCGAGAGGGTAGCCTACACAAAGATAAGAGGAGTCCGGTGTTAGCCTGATATGATAGGATTTTCACCGGTATGATGGGAGATGTACTTCGGGGTTACTCCACCCGGATGCACTCCGTAAAATGAACCAAGATAATGATTGTTTGTTCAACGCTAACTTCTAACTTAATGATATGAAAAGATGATACGAATATGAAATGAATACGTATATTTTATATGTAATACGGGACATGGAAATTAGTTCCTAGTGAACGCGATGTGATCATAGGATGTCCCCAAGATCACTACGCTTAAGACTAAGATAAGAATAGAGTATGAAACACGTAAGATTAGGAACATGAACAGTATAAGAAAGATAAAGATATGTAGCGATCCTAGTTCTTCCCCTTGATCGCGAAATAAGTAAAGATAAGACTTGGCGATCGTAGTTTTCCCCAAGATTGCCGAGGTAGGCACGGCGACCCTAGGTTTCCCCCGTGGTTGCCAACAGTAGGTAGGGTATGTAACACCCCGTTTTCCCAACTTGAAAATTTCATTTAAAATAAATCAGAGTTTCAACCTTGACGGGATGTCGCACTTCGTTTACAATTTATAAATAGGATAATTTGCTATTTATTTCAAAACAGACTTTTCAATAACGTCAAACCATCGCAGCGGAAATTCAACTTCATAATTAAATCTAAACATCATTAGGCACAAGGCCACATCAAAAACAACGTAGTTTAAAACTCCACTAAATGTGGTTCAACATCAGTTTGAAATTAAAATACATAGCACATGAATTCATCAAAAAGTTCCCCATCCCGTTACATATCAGAGCGACTCCTAAAGACACGAGGAATCAACTCACTTCAGCGATTACTCCTAGTTATCTGCACGTTACCCACGTAGAGGCAACATTCAAACAGAAGGGGTGAGATTCACATTCAATAAACATAAGTACATAATTCATAAAGATGAATTTAACATTTCACATAAACATCATCAAACAACACCATCAGGTCTTATACATACATCACACATACACATCATAATCTCACCTCTCAATGCAACATCAAATACAATAACATCGACCGACTCAACAATGCAACATCACTGACTCAAGTATGCAACATGCATGTGGTACCAATTCATCGCAAAATATGTCATAATAGGACATGTCGGGCATACACCCCCATCGTAAATGTCATATAGACATGTCGGGCATACACCCCCATCACTTAATTCATAATGTCATAATAGACATGTCGGGCATACACCCCCATCACTTAATGCATATGTACTGGACTCGACAATGCAACATTTACAACAAATACAACGTCAACAACAACTTCATTATCATATACATCATCATCGTTATCATCATCATCGTTTAACATCATCATCGTGTATTATCATCATCACAACAAAGCATTATCACAGCACATCGTTATCATCACACATCATTATCACAACACATCATTATCACAATACCTCATCATTTACGCATCTTACACTTCACTTTAAAACAACTCATGTTTACATAAGACTTCCTATCCTTACATCTAATTAGTTATCATGCCATTAAGTTAAGGTTCAATTTGGTACGGTGTAAAGTTCTTGCCTCTAAGTTATAAAACATAGTCCCTCAATTATCTACAACTTTCATGTTTATACTAAAGAAAGACGCAAAAACATGAAACAGAGAATGCTGTCACCGTACAATTTCACTAAGACCTCCTTGGAGTATTTTCATCATAACTCAAAAACTAAAAGTCATTTTCACGTCAAACCAAAGCCACTGGAAAGCTAACAAAATTATCTAAAACCTTCATGTTTACACCCAAGGCCAATTCTGTACCGATCAATACCAGTTTTCGTTTCAAATTCGGAAAAGTTGTGCAGAAAGTCCATAAAAATTCACTGTGACCTACGTGCAGTAATTTGACCATAACTCAAGTTCTATATATCGTTTTGACGTCAGACCAACGGCATTAGAAAACTAACATCCATACCTACAACTTTTATGTTTACACCTAAGACCAATTCTGTACCAATCAATACCAGTTTTTATTTCAAAATTCGGGGCAGAGATAAGAAAACTCAGGAAAAGCAACTTTAACATCAAAATCATCCAACAACTCATTCATCTGACACATGATTATGAACATTCAAAACTTCATCAATTTATGCATAAGCATGGCACCAATCAGTAACAACACCATAGAATCACAACAAAATCACATCTCAACATAGAAATCATCAATTTAACATTCCATCATTAGTTTATCATAATCAAACAACCCTAATTCCCAAATTCACCAACATCAACATGTTAAATCAAAATTTAGGGATTATGAAACTTAAATTTATAGAAGCTAGTCCCACCCTTACCTTGTTATGAAGAAATCGCCCCCTTCAGCTTTTCCTCTTCTCAAGTTCTTCACCTTCTTCCTTGGCTCTGCTTCTCCTCTTTTCTCTTCTCTGTTTCACGTGAAAACACAACAAAATGAAACCTCTTCACGCGTATACCTCTTTTTCTATTCCACTTCCCTCTTTCTTAATTTCCCATTATGCCCTTAATGCCATTTTAATTCTATTTAATCTATTAAATTATATTAATTCATTATAATTCAATAAAATAATAAAATTAAATTCTAGGCGTTACAGGGTAGGAGTTCACTGAGACATTATGTCTCATCCCTATCCTTCTGGTGCAGGTTTCAGGCAGCCAAGTGGTTTTCAGATGAAGATCTTCAGGAAGACGCTGGATGGAGTGCAGATGCTCGTCAAGGCCAGCTCAGGAGGTTGACAGATTTTATATTTGTATATGAACATGTAATGTATGAAATTTGGACATTTATGTAAACGAGCAAAATGTACTCATTCAGAGGTTTGTATATTTTAATTATTGTAAATTTTAATGTATCCGATATCAGATTAACGCACATACTAATATACTAGTTAACGTTAGTATGGGTGTTACAATTGGTATCAGAGCAGGTCGATTCAGACCGTGCCTTGGGTCATTAAAGTTTCAATAAAAGTAGTGGGACCATTGGGTTCCGGATATTGTTCTAAAGGTCACATCTAGTTGAGCCTGATCAACTCAATCTAGTATATGACAGTTAGGATAAATGTCTGAGAGCTGAATGTGACCAAGGAGGAATGAAGTGTATGAAGGGCGAAGATTAAGGTGACAGAATTCTAAGACGGATTTAGCGGAGAAGTAATCAACGCCAAATGGTGGCCATCAAACTGTAAAGTGACAAAGCCTGGTAGTGGCAAGGTCTTAGAGACATAAAGGATATTTAACATTGAGGTGAAGCGCCTCAACCCAGTTGGACGATGCCTCGTCTGCGGAAGACATAAGGATTAAGGAATCATGGAATGCTCTAGGAAATGACGTAGAACCTTGACGGGAACCGCAGTTTGAGAAGTTAAAGTGAAGTGTGGACTAAGTAACGATTCTAAGTATAGAATTAAGGAATTGCAGTACCAAACCTATAGAAATGAAATGATGAATTACCGGACAGTTAAGAGAAATAATTACGAATTACGTGAGTTATTGGACAGATGAAGTTAACCACTCAAGTGTGGTCTTTGAGCATGGATCACAAGTAAATTTAACTTCATCGGATCAGCCGCACCTCCCGAACCATAAATGCTAGATTTGGGAATTAAGAAGAGACGATGGATGAAAGGTGATGATAATAAGATATGTGCATGTCAAGCGGGAATTAGATATTTGGATGTGTCCTAATAGTAAGAAGATTAGAAACAAGCTAAGCTAGATTGGAATTTAGTGTACTAATGGACGAATTAAGTTGAACACCCTTGATTGGACGAACCGTATTGAATTTCCTCGTTTGGTTGGAAAATGCAAGTTTAAGATAACACAAGAGTAAAGTAGACCAGTTTTGAAGGATAATCGGAATCTTAGCCGAGAAAATTATATGATATTTATTATATGGAAGAACGTCCTTTATATGAAATGTTAAGATGGTGATTAGAGTAACGGCGTTATATGTTTTTTAACCGAAGAGTTTTCTTCCACGAATATTCAAGAAGCTGAAAGAAGATCACCCCGTGTAGATAAGTTCTGAGGACGGTAATAAAGTATAGACTTCTGGCTGTTCAACTATATGCAAAATTACTCAGGTGTTAAGAATCGAGCTTTGGATTGTGAATCCAGTAACAAGTGACTGGAGGAATCCAATAGATTATGGTAATGTGCAAAAGTTTAAGATCGTTTGAGCGGACACTCGAAGAGACGTAACTTATGTCTAGACGTTCTAGAGAACCGGTAAGAATATGGAACTTTTCAGGACAGATTGTTCTGTAGAAACTCAAGGGTAATTTAAGGGACATGATAGAACTAAGGAGACCAAAGTTGTCCCGGGAAGATTATGGATATGAAATCATTAAGGATAAGGAAAGAGCGAATAGTAACAAGACTCATATGAAAGGTATGAACCTTCAGAAGCTATAAGTGGTTTTAGAAGTTGCCACAAATGGATGTACATGAATTTAAACTGCCTCAGATATATTTCCAGTCGGGTTACCGCAATGTTTAATGATTCTACATGAAAAGCTGACCAAGAGAAATGGTAACGTCAGACAAATTCGTTACAGTGATTACAAAGTGATAGAGTAAAAGATTGGTCGATGGAATTTTATGTGTCAATAGTGAAGTCTTCCTCCGATGCTAACTCGAGTGTTAGAATCAGAGTGGCGCAGCGGAGTGATAATCCAAGAATGATATAATAATCAACGCTAAGCTGAGGCTTAAAGTATGAGAAGATGTTAAGTGTTTAATTCCTATTATACAGGATAGTAGTAAGTATAAGCGATTTGAGCGTATCATGAGTTCTAATGGAGAGTTATGGAAGTTAAGTTGATGAATACCTTAAACCTTGAAATCTATGAGGAATGAAATAATTGAATTGAGGCTTTAATTAGAAACGACAATGCAGTGGTGAGTAAGTTTAATTCCATGTTGTAACCATGTCATGTTAACCTATATTAGCCGAAGATTTCGGAAGTTTTGAACTTGATGTTCACCATAAAAGGACGGAGAACTTTTACGAAGATTAAAAGTTATTCGTAGTCCGCGGTAAAAGGGCTGCGTAATTTCAGGTTATGACTAAAGGATTAAAGACTGAGTGTGCTATATAGGTAGCAATCAAGTAGAGTTTTCTGTTGGAAATAAGAATCTTGAATTCGACGTCCAGGACGAGAAATAAGTTTGGGAAGCCGATGAATAGTAACCATAAATTTACGTTATAGGTTGTTGTATACTTAAGAATAAGCATGAGTAACATTGGCGGGGCAAACCTGGCAAGCCAGTTGAAAGGCAAATCCCGGATGTTACGGAATGAGATAAGAGTAAGAAAAGATTTCCAATTGATGTGGTAGTGTTTCGAATATGTTAAGGTTAAGAATGACGTCCCGTTAGTCGGACAAAGATGAGATAATATATAGTGTACACGTGCTTGCTTATGTATATAAGTTATATGCTATGGAATATATTGTGTAATGATATGTGAGACGATTTAGCTACTCATCATTTGGACTAGACCTCTATGAGTTGAAATTATCGATGTAGAAACATTATGCTACGACAAGAAAACGAGACTAAGTTGTGACAAGAACGATGGGAGATTGGCAAACTCCTAGTATGAAGAATGATTTTTAAGTTATTAAGATGAGTAACGTCGTAGATCAATCGAAGCAGAACGCGGGTAATTAGTAAGATTTCGCGAGTCCTTAAGGAATTCCGTGATGGAAGCAATGATTAAGATTATGGAAAGTAATACACCAAGGTGCCTCCTCCTTGTATTTGTCTAATGAAGGTAGTGCGGTAATTTTATTCTCATTAAGGAATGGTATAATAATGGAAAAACCATATATGTAGGATGTCGTTGTTTAAGGCAAAGATCGAATATAAGAAATCAATAGAATCGCCGAGGATAATAAGAAAGCCCAATGTCGTCTAAATAAGATTACGCGGACTATGATGAGATTATAATATTCAGCACAAGTGTTAGGATTGGATAACTCAAGTTGGGTTACAAGAAGTGTATGAACAAGGATATAGTCAACAAGTTGGATGTGATAGTTCGGATAACCTCATATTCTGCTACGCAAGAATTATGTGATGCACCTCAAGTATTCCAGTCAACGAAAAGATTGTCGGATATATTCGATTTGTAGAGTTGGAATCTAAGGGGTTCCGATGAGTAAGATGAACTGGAGTCTTAGCTTATGAAGGAAGTAATATGTGAGATTAATTCATGTATGATAGTGGATTCTAAATTTCGAGGACGAAATTTCTTTAAGGGGGGTAGATTGTAACATCCCACCTAAGACTCGAACAATTATTAATATTGAGACGATGTATCGGAATGTTTTAAGCAAAGGACAATTTGGTAAATTGTCAGTTAATGGGTTATTTATGTGGTAAGTGTAATATCCCGCTTATAAGTGAATGTTGTCGATGTTTGAAGATTATAGAGCAAGCAATGGCATTTTAGTAATTAAGAGGCAAAGGAAGATTATTTAAACATGAAACAAGATATTTTCCTATACAATCCTCATCTCTTTCTCTCTCTTTCCCATTCAGCCTCTCTTCCCTCCTTCCCCTTATGTCACACGCCCTCCTCTCCCTCATCTCCCTCTCCATCAATTCAACACCTCTTAAAGAAATTCTTGGTAGAAACTTGCAAGCAAGCTTGGTTGGTGAAACTAGAACAAGAGAAAGGAAGAATGGAACAAGAAGGAAAGGAAAACCTAAGCTAAGATTGGAGAAGAAGCAAGGGGAAAGCTTGGGAAAGAAGCTAGCATGGTTGAGGTGAGCTCCCTAGGGTTTTATAACCCGATTGTGTAAGTTTGAGCATATTTAGTATTATGAGCAAAGTTTATAATTAGAGTCCTAAATCATTATGCTTGCCATTTCCTTGGTTAATCTTGTTATAAGCTGTCAATATGTCTTAGAAACGCATCCCTTAAGCTGTTATGATGTTTGATTATGCCTGGAATAGCCTAGAATTGTGAAAATCACGTTTTGGAACAGTAGCAATTCGGCCACCGAATGCTCCAATTCGGCCACCGAATTTGACAGCAAAATTCTCATTTCTGGTTCGCAGAAAATCGGCCACCGAATTGGACAATTCGGCCACCGAATTGCAGGCTATTCTAGAGGATGTTTAGACCAATGTAGGATGAGGAAAGGTACAATAATTGAGAGATGGATACCTTCATCCATAAGATGATATAGAAAGGTTATTAAGCCATGGAATGTTTCCAAATAATCAAGCAAAGGATTAAGAGAACAATAAGCCTAAGATTACAAGTTTATGAGTTATGCTTGGGAGATTGTTCTCCCTAAGTGATGCATTTTATGTGTCAATTATTGTAGAGAATAGAAGCACTTACAAGTGCTTAAGATGAGAATGCTCATAGGATAACAAGCTTAAGATGCACTCGATTAAGTGTGCGAATGCACAAGGAAAGATTTAATGATCAAAGTTAAGAGCCTATTTATAGGTTAAGTTTTAAGAATGAATATTTAAAGAATGCATTAGATATGCACAAGAAATATGAAACGTAATAGATATGTTTATGAACTTAAGTTAAGAATTCAAAGATAAAGAATATGATAACGTGTTCATCAGACTCCGGGATTACGCCGGATGGGATTTCTCCGAAAGGGCTATCCACACGTAATTTACAAGACGATATTAAACGTGTTCATCAGACTCCGGGATTCGCCGGATGGGACTCTTCCGAGAGGATTGTCCACACGTATGTTAAAAGATTTAAGCATGTCCAGCAGGCTCCGGGATTCGCCGGATGGGACTTCTCCGAGAGGGTTGTCTACATGCAAGATGTGTCCAGCAGGCTCCGGATTATGCCGGATGGGGCTTCACCGAGAGGGTAGCCTACACAAAGATAAGAGGAGTCCGGTGTTAGCCTGATATGATAGGATTTTCACCGGTATGATGGGAGATGTACTTCGGGGTTACTCCACCCGGATGCACTCCGTAAAATGAACCAAGATAATGATTGTTTGTTCAACGCTAACTTCTAACTTAATGATATGAAAAGATGATTCGAATATGAAATGAATACGTATATTTTATATGTAATACGGGACATGGAAATTAGTTCCTAGTGAACGCGATGTGATCATAGGATGTCCCCAAGATCACTACGCTTAAGACTAAGATAAGAATAGAGTATGAAACACGTAAGATTAGGAACATGAACAGTATAAGAAAGATAAAGATATGTAGCGATCCTAGTTCTTCCCCTTGATCGCGAAATAAGTAAAGATAAGACTTGGCGATCGTAGTTTTCCCCAAGATTGCCGAGGTAGGCACGGCGACCCTAGGTTTCCCCCGTGGTTGCCAACAGTAGGTAGGGTAGGAGTTCACTGAGACATTATGTCTCATCCCTATCCTTCTGGTGCAGGTTTCAGGCAGCCAAGTGGTTTTCAGATGAAGATCTTCAGGAAGACGCTGGATGGAGTGCAGATGCTCGTCAAGGCCAGCTCAGGAGGTTGACAGATTTTATATTTGTATATGAACATGTAATGTATGAAATTTGGACATTTATGTAAACGAGCAAAATGTACTCATTCTGTAATATTCCGCTTAATACTTGAATATTTATCAGTATTGAGGCGATGCACCAGAGATATTTTAAATGGAAGCAATGGCAAATTGGTAATTTTGGGAAGGAAGAATTATTTTAAAAGGGGGAACTAAGATATTTTTTACCATTTTTCTTTCCACCCTTCTCTCTCTAAGTGGTTGTTTTTCTCCTCCCTCTCTCTCTAGGACTCGGCCACCATCCTCATCAAGCTCCAATTCATCAATTCTCTCCCTAGATCATGTGTATTGCAAGCAAGCAAGTGTGGGGAAACTTGGAGCAAGAGATAAGCTAAGGAAACTCAAGAAAGGAGTAAAGAACAAGCTAGGGTTTGAAGCTAATGGTTAAACCAGCACCAAATCTTGTATAAGGTGAGCTCCCTTGAGGTTTTAGAACCTCTCTTTGTGAGTTTTATAGTGTTTGATCTCATAGGAAAAGTTATAGAAGTTTTAGAGTTTTACCCTAATTTCCTACTTGCAAATTCCTTGCTCAAACATGTTTTAAACTATCAATTTGTAATAGAAAACCATCCCTAGCATGTTTTGGATGCTTGGGTATCTTTGATTGGGCAAAAATGGTGGAAAATCGCATTTTTACACAATTTTCTACTGATACGGTCGCTGTAGCGACGGACTGTCGCTTGTAGCGACCAAGCAGGAAAATTCCCTGCCTATCCGCGCTTCAAGCGACCACACTGGCGCTTGTAGCGACCAGGGGCGCTTGTAGCGACCAAGGTGGCGCTTGTAGCGACCAACCCTGTACAGCCCAACTTCGTTGAGCTGTTCTGGGGATTCTGGTGCGCACGGGCATGGCTTTTTGCAAATGTTTTCTCCTAATACTTTTTGGAAGCTTTAACCACCATTTTAACTTATCCAAAGTCCTTTAATGATTGAGAAATTAGAGGAGCAAGGAATGCGCAAGGCATGGGAATTACGGGAAGTAAAGGTTATATGAATAGTTAAACCCTAATAGCGGCACATGACAACGATGTGTCGAATCCTTTGATAGGAAGACATGAATCATAGTATAAGTGCAGGGATTTAATGGATAGATTCCTTGCACGTGAGTTGATAACTCTTAGGAAATGCAGACGACTTTACTAAGTCAAGAACCTATATTAGGTATAAGAAATCATAGAGGTATTCAGTTTAGAATACGAGGATTATAGGAATGTTTCTACAATCATAGTCACAGATAAGGCTTATAGTGTTGGTTCTCCAACGATTATAGGTGGCTTATGAGAACGATAAGCCAAGAATCATAGGTTATAGATTATAGTTACAGGAATGTTATATGTTCATAGTAACAGATTATATGTCCATACGTTAAAGTTAAAGAATTAAAGATTAAAGATATTGGCGTGCTTGCACGTTTCACAGTCATAGGCATGTTCATCAGACTCCGGGATACGCCGGATGGGATTTCTCCGAGAGGGTTATCCACATGCAATTTCATAGGGAGTCCGGTGATAGCCTGATATGATAGGAGTTTCACCGGTTCATAGGGAGACGTATCTCGGGGTTGCTCCACCCGGGGTGCCCTCCGTAAAATTGAACTCAGATAATTGTTTGTTCAACGCTAACAGCTAACATAAAACACCTAAAACATCTTTATTTGTTTTATGTTTCACAGTTATAGTCATAGTTACAGTTAAAGGCAGATTATAGTTAAAGTTACAGACAGTTACAGTTATAGTCATAGGAAATTCATAGTTATAGTTATGGACAGTTATCAGAAAGTGATCCTAGGTTTCCCCTCGATCACTAAGTTAAAGATATAGGCAGAATACATATAAGGTTACAGGCAGTTCAAAGTCATAGTTACGTGAGGACTTATAGTCAAAGACAGTTAAAGACTTGGCGATCATAGGAAATCCCCGAGATTGCCAAGGTAGGCATGGCGACCCTAGATTCCCTGTGGTTGCCAACAGTTGGTTGGGTAGAGCTCACTGAGACATTATGTCTCATCCCATTCCTTCTGGTGCAGGTTTGCAGGCATGCCAGAGGTTCGTGATAAAGTTCTTCATAGAGATGCTGGATGGAGTGCGTTTGCTCGTTGTGTACCAGCCAGAAGCTTAATGGATTTATGTAAAAGTATTGTAACGGTTTTGGATTATTGTACAAACGAGTAAACATGTATTTATTCTGTTGTGATGTAATATTATTATTGAAATTTTTAAATGTATCCAGTATCAGTTTAACGCACATGCTAATATACTAGTTAAAATTAGTATGGGTGTTACAATTGGTATCAGAGCAGGTCGATTCAGACCGTGCCATGGGTCATTTAGGATTCAATAAAAGTAGTGGAATCATTGGGTTCCAGATGTTGTTCTAAATGTCATGTCTAGTTGAGCCTGATCAACTCAGTCTAGTATATGACAGTTAGGATAAATATCCGAGAGCTGAATGTGACCAAGGAGGAAAGAAGTGTTCAAAGGTTGAAGGTTAAGACGTCAGATTTTAAGACGAATTTGGCAAGGTGTTTTATGTCAAAGGATGGTTCGCTAACAGTGAAGTAACTGAGCCAGTTAACGGCAAAGTTTCAGGAATATAAGAGGTATTAAAGAGTAAGGTCAGGTACCTTAACTAGTTGGACGCGTCATTGAATGATGCCTTCTCCGAGGAGACAAGAACAGTAAAGAACTATGGAAATACTTTAAGGAAAGTTTTGGAACCTTAACGGGAACCGCGATTTGAAAAGTTAAAGTGGAATAGAGTCTTATTCTGGATACAGAGGTAAAGAATTACGGTACCAAACCCAGCGATTTGGAATAAGGAATGATCAATTAATTATCGGAAGCTCTGGAATTCCAGTAAGGACATAGTGTGTAAAGATGGAAGGACTTGCGCACGTGGATCGGATGAGATTTAAATATCTAATGGGTAAGAGACTCGTTTAAGGATTAAACGAAATAGTGAGCAGATGGAACAGGTTACCTTCCTTTATTGTGGGTCATCAAGATACTTGGTATGAGGAACGCGAGCTTAGCGATGAGTAAAGGAAACCCCCGGTAAGGGTATGGATTAAAGATTGAATCGTCTGTTGTCGGATTATGGCAGGCCGGGTTCGAGGATTAAGCAGGAATTAGCCAAGAACTACTGAGAGGCTTTATCAGCAGGAAGATCGTCATTAACGTACAAGTTACAGTTAAAGTTATGGTTAATGTTAAGGGGTTCTATGTTATCCTTTGATGGGCTCCTTACATGAGTATTTGGGTAAGCCGACAAAGATCACCTTATGTGGGTAGATGTTAAAGATGGTGGATATAAATATACCTTGGATTGTTCGAACCCATAAAGAGGGCAACGGTCGAGTAGACATATGGAATATTATACAGATAACAAGATTAGATTGGAATGGTGAATATAGTAACAAGTTACAGGAAGGATCCAATGGGAAATAATAAGAGTTGGAATTTAAGATTGATTAACCGGGTACTCGAAGAGGTGTTTCATGTGTTTGAATTTACAGGAGAGCCAGTAAAGGTTGAGTTTTTATCCAGACGGATTATTCCCGGAGAAACCCGAGGAGTAACCAAGAATTATGTTAGAGTTATGTGGACCTAAGTGTCTTGGAAAAAAGGTTGTGGATGTGAAATCCTTACGGATGATTATAGGATGAGACTCGATTCATTAATCGATTAAGTATATGAAAGACGAGAATTTTCGGAAGTCATAGAATGTTTCTAGAAGTTACCACAAGTGAATAATGTATGAACTTAAGTTGTTTTAACAGGAGCACCGTTGGACTCGTATTTATTGTTAAAGACTGTTTACAGGTTTTGGTGTAATTCGTGAAAGTAAGAACATTGTTTATGTCCAAAAAGGAAATACAAAGTCAAAGGATTGGCCAAGGAGATTTTATATGATAATAGTGGTGTACTACTTCTATCCCAAGGCGAATTGTTTAGATCAGAGTTGCGCAGCGGAGAAGTAATCAAAGGATGAGCTAATGAACAAATCAAAGCTGAAGTTTAGAGAAAAGGATGTTTTTGAAGTCCTTGCCAGATGAATTACAGGAAAGGTATTCAGAGATTAATTCTCAAGTTACGGAATGATTGTAAGTAGTGATTACTTGAACTTATCATCAGTTCCAACAGGAGATTTTAATAGATAAATCGAGGAATGTTTCAAACCTCGAAACTCATGAGATAAGAGAATCGAAGCGGTTTAAGAAATTAAAGGATGTATTTATGGCACGCAAAGGAGGCCACATTTCATACGGTGATCTAGCTGTTTAGCTCGGTAACTTAAAGTTATTTTGAATAGTAAGTTTAACCAAAAGGGAATTATGTTGTGGCATACAGTTATTCCGCATCGTATCCACGTTATGCTAGCATGTCGCATGTAACAGGCATGTAACAGGTTATGATTAGTATTATGTATACTGATCAGGCAGAGTTTATGCTACTTAGATAGTAGTGTAACATTTTTATAGTCATGAGACATGTGTTAGTAATCGTGGTACGCAGTCGGTAATGTTTCAACAGAAAAGTCATATGTATAACAGGTTTGTTGTTGCCGAATAAATCTCAGTTAAGGAGTTCAGAAATTCTTGAACTTAATGTTCATAGTTAAAGGAAGGAAATGTTTTACACGGATCAGAGGATTTCTCATAGTTTACAGTAAAAGGCTACGTGAATTAAAGTTATGAAATATAGGATTAAGAGTTTTAAAGTGTTGTTCTGACAGCGATCATGATAGAGTTTTCTTTTCGAAAACAGAGAATGTCTTTTGACAAGTAAGATATTACGACAACGGAATGTAACCATAACTTACGTTATGGAATTGTGAATGTTTAAAGGATATAAGAATGAATTAAGAGTCAAGAGAGTGACCTTGGTTGACGTGGTTTGTCTCAAGTATATTTTTATTAAGTATGATGTCCCGTTAGTTGGACAATGTTGATGCGATGTACCATGTATCCGGTAGTAGTGAACACGTACTCGATCGTGTATGGAAGCTTTGTGCTATGGACTATATTATATGGTGATATGTGAGACGGCTTATGCCACACGTCACTTATACTGGATTTTCATAAGTTTGAAAGTATTGGTAAAGAAGAAAGTTCCTAAGGCCTTTGGCTACTTGTTATCGTTGATTAATTAATCGGGGCATGAGTGACTCATAAGATTTCTCGAGCTTTAAGGATTCCCGTAGTGGGGATGTGAGCAATGCTTATGGTTGTGATAATAGCTACACTAGGACTACAGAAAGAAAGGAACGTATACCATAAGTTCAGCCACCAATTTGAATTTGAAGCGTGGAGGTAGTTGTAATAGATCTCACTTCCATTGAGAATACTCACTATCAGATATCTTCCAGTGCAAGAATAAATTTATATGAAGAATGATACGAATGTAACAGTAAAAGGTCGTCTTGCGAGGCGAAGGTTATAGACGAAAGTTCTCAGAACTAAAAGTAATGTAATAGATTCCTTGAAAAGTTGGAATAATTGAGGAAAGTCAGATCGACCCGACGTCTTCAGGTTAATATGGAATGGTCAATTAAAGAAGAACTGATAGAGTTCAGTAAAGGAAATCAAAGGTTTAATGATTTTACTTTGGATTTACAAGGAATATGTCGAATAGAGAACAGTCTGATAATATGGATATGTTGGTTCAGATAACCATATGTCTTAGCAAGTAATAGTTATGTATTATACGTCAGACCTTACGGTCGGAAAGAGATTGTCGCATATTTGGATTTACAGAAATGGAGATCATGGCTAAAGAATAAGTTTTAACCAGTATAGTTTAATCGGGGTGCGTGATCAATCTACATGTCAGGCCCTGGAGTTGCCATGAGGTTTCAACAAGCTTAAAGGATTGGAAATTTTCATAGAAGAGGAAGAGGTAGAAAGGATTTATCTTTACAGGATCTCGCAAGGATTATCTAAATTTCGAGGACGAAATTTCTTTAAGGGGGGTAGAGTGTAATATTCCGCTTAATACTTGAATATTTATCAGTATTGAGGCGATGCACCAGAGATATTTTAAATGGAAGCAATGGCAAATTGGTAATTTTGGGAAGGAAGAATTATTTTAAAAGGGGGAACTAAGATATTTTTTACCATTTTTCTTTCCACCCTTCTCTCTCTAAGTGGTTGTTTTTCTCCTCCCTCTCTCTCTAGGACTCGGCCACCATCCTCATCAAGCTCCAATTCATCAATTCTCTCCCTAGATCATGTGTATTGCAAGCAAGCAAGTGTGGGGAAACTTGGAGCAAGAGATAAGCTAAGGAAACTCAAGAAAGGAGTAAAGAACAAGCTAGGGTTTGAAGCTAATGGTTAAACCAGCACCAAATCTTGTATAAGGTGAGCTCCCTTGAGGTTTTAGAACCTCTCTTTGTGAGTTTTATAGTGTTTGATCTCATAGGAAAAGTTATAGAAGTTTTAGAGTTTTACCCTAATTTCCTACTTGCAAATTCCTTGCTCAAACATGTTTTAAACTATCAATTTGTAATAGAAAACCATCCCTAGCATGTTTTGGATGCTTGGGTATCTTTGATTGGGCAAAAATGGTGGAAAATCGCATTTTTACACAATTTTCTACTGATACGGTCGCTGTAGCGACGGACTGTCGCTTGTAGCGACCAAGCAGGAAAATTCCCTGCCTATCCGCGCTTCAAGCGACCACACTGGCGCTTGTAGCGACCAGGGGCGCTTGTAGCGACCAAGGTGGCGCTTGTAGCGACCAACCCTGTACAGCCCAACTTCGTTGAGCTGTTCTGGGGATTCTGGTGCGCACGGGCATGGCTTTTTGCAAATGTTTTCTCCTAATACTTTTTGGAAGCTTTAACCACCATTTTAACTTATCCAAAGTCCTTTAATGATTGAGAAATTAGAGGAGCAAGGAATGCGCAAGGCATGGGAATTACGGGAAGTAAAGGTTATATGAATAGTTAAACCCTAATAGCGGCACATGACAACGATGTGTCGAATCCTTTGATAGGAAGACATGAATCATAGTATAAGTGCAGGGATTTAATGGATAGATTCCTTGCACGTGAGTTGATAACTCTTAGGAAATGCAGACGACTTTACTAAGTCAAGAACCTATATTAGGTATAAGAAATCATAGAGGTATTCAGTTTAGAATACGAGGATTATAGGAATGTTTCTACAATCATAGTCACAGATAAGGCTTATAGTGTTGGTTCTCCAACGATTATAGGTGGCTTATGAGAACGATAAGCCAAGAATCATAGGTTATAGATTATAGTTACAGGAATGTTATATGTTCATAGTAACAGATTATATGTCCATACGTTAAAGTTAAAGAATTAAAGATTAAAGATATTGGCGTGCTTGCACGTTTCACAGTCATAGGCATGTTCATCAGACTCCGGGATACGCCGGATGGGATTTCTCCGAGAGGGTTATCCACATGCAATTTCATAGGGAGTCCGGTGATAGCCTGATATGATAGGAGTTTCACCGGTTCATAGGGAGACGTATCTCGGGGTTGCTCCACCCGGGGTGCCCTCCGTAAAATTGAACTCAGATAATTGTTTGTTCAACGCTAACAGCTAACATAAAACACCTAAAACATCTTTATTTGTTTTATGTTTCACAGTTATAGTCATAGTTACAGTTAAAGGCAGATTATAGTTAAAGTTACAGACAGTTACAGTTATAGTCATAGGAAATTCATAGTTATAGTTATGGACAGTTATCAGAAAGTGATCCTAGGTTTCCCCTCGATCACTAAGTTAAAGATATAGGCAGAATACATATAAGGTTACAGGCAGTTCAAAGTCATAGTTACGTGAGGACTTATAGTCAAAGACAGTTAAAGACTTGGCGATCATAGGAAATCCCCGAGATTGCCAAGGTAGGCATGGCGACCCTAGATTCCCTGTGGTTGCCAACAGTTGGTTGGGTAGAGCTCACTGAGACATTATGTCTCATCCCATTCCTTCTGGTGCAGGTTTGCAGGCATGCCAGAGGTTCGTGATAAAGTTCTTCATAGAGATGCTGGATGGAGTGCGTTTGCTCGTTGTGTACCAGCCAGAAGCTTAATGGATTTATGTAAAAGTATTGTAACGGTTTTGGATTATTGTACAAACGAGTAAACATGTATTTATTCTGTTGTGATGTAATATTATTATTGAAATTTTTAAATGTATCCAGTATCAGTTTAACGCACATGCTAATATACTAGTTAAAATTAGTATGGGTGTTACACATTCAGAGGTTTGTATATTTTAATTATTGTAAATTTTAATGTATCCGATATCAGATTAACGCACATACTAATATACTAGTTAACGTTAGTATGGGTGTTACAAGCACAATGTCCATCTTTCCCCCTATCGAAATAATGATTTTGTCGCACTTATGTTTTTTTCTCACAAAACCATCAATAACTTTATTTAGGGATACTATCAATGTCTTTTAAATAGTTTGATTGGTATTTTAGTGCATGGTGTAATAGTCATTTTAGTCCCTAAATGTGTAACGAATAGTAACAATAGTCTCTCAATGTATCGAAATTCTGAAATAAGTCCATTATTGTGTACTTCGTTAGTAAAAATAGTTCATGACGTTAAAATAGTCTCTCAATACCGATATTAACTCTTTTAGTATAAGGACTGATATAACAGTGCGTAAGTACTTATAAAGACTGATTTGACAATAAGTATACAGAAGGACTAATATGACAATATTAATGAAACATTTAACATAAGGGACCATTTTGACTAACTAAGTGCACAATCAGATACTATTTTAAAATTTTAATACATTGAGGGACTCCTGAAACTACTCGTTACACATTAAAGAACGAAAATGACTATTACCTAGTAGTATATCTAGACAATATAGAAAGTTAATTGAATTTCAACTAAAAATCTTCCTCGCGGCTTGGATCCTAATTTTGATTTTTTTTTTTGTCACTTGGGTCCAACTTGGCGATAAAAGTAACAATAAAAGCACTTGGTCGCTAAGGTGGGATAAAATATGTCTTAAACAACGCGTGGACTAAACATGTCGTGTATACTCGGTTCCATTTGAACTAGAATTGAGTTGGAGGTGTAGAATTGAATATGACGTGATTAGTTGTTGTCAAGTAGAATTAATCCTGCCTACATCATTGATTTTACTTGAAGCTAAAATTTGTAATTTTTTATTCTAGAATTGATTTTCACACAAAAATTTATTTTTCAACTCTCTTTTAGATAATGAATCCAAACATAAATCACTTTTAATCATAATCAATATTAACTAAAATCAATTCTAAATAATCAATTCTATCAAAATCAATTCTCCTCACAGTACAACAAAACACACTCTTAGAAAAGCAAATATTGATGGTTACTTTACTGAAAACAAAATTAGAAAAGTTATAGGAAGAGGACTCTATTCTCGTGCGCTTCTTTTTTATTTTTTTCTAGGAAAATGCTAACAAATTATTCCTCATGCATTAGTTAAAAACACAAATATAATATAAATATATTAAAATTAGTGTAGTTAAACATTTAAAAATGTAAAAAAAAAAATATTTGTTTCAATACGAAATTTACTTCTTTTGTTTTCTTAACTATTTAACATGACCTTTTTTTTATTAAGTTTATGGATAGAACATTGAGAATTGATGGATTAATTAGATTTAATGGACGTGATTTATGTAAGTTGTAAAGCTTACCCTAAAGTTAATGGATCTCATACTATATATATAGGCAACAATTCAATTAACTTAGGACAATTTGATATAGAGAGTACATTGGGTTCTAAATACCCAAAGTTCAACATTTATTAAGATAAAAACATATGTATAAGTACATTATTAGTTACTTTTTCCAAGAATAACAATCATCTTTACCGGGAGATACGACCTTACATGGTCCTGATTTCTTTATATACCAATTGCAAAGATCACATTTATCTCTTATCGGTACGTAAATCTTGTATAAACGTAATCCACTACCATTCCATTGAAAGGAACAAAAGTATTGTTTGTTTCCAACATTCCATCCAAAACTTTCACCAAGATGAAGAGAGTGAATTCCAAGATCTTCTCCGTCAGCTTTGCAATGAAGGTTTAAGTCAAGATTGTCTTCCAAAGAGTTAGTAACATTCACACGAACTCCAAGAGCATCGTGCACAGATAACAATGTCAACACACACAACAAGATAATTTTTTTGGTAAATAGAGACATTGAACTTTCAACTTGTCTTTTTTTTTTAAGTGAATAATATGTGTGTACCAAGGTTAAAAGAGAAACATGTATTTATAGGAGATTCTTAAGAAGGAATGTATAAATTTTGTTTTAAAAGGGTCAACAAAAAATCGCATTTACACTCTAGTCATTGTATCATTTACTCAAGCACATAAATAAGGACAAAAAAGAATTATATAATTTAATGCTTGCAATAACTATATTCTACAAAACAAATATTAGCAAAAGAAAGTCAAAAATACATTTAATTAGAAAAATTCAACAATAGCAATTAAGTCGACTTTATACTCTCTCTACAATGGGTGTCCTTTTTTTTTAAAAATAATTTAATATATAATTTAATTAGTGATATATACTACTCCCTCTAGTCCTATATATAAGAAAATTTTCAAAAAAAATTGGTCCTAATTTTAAGAAAATATCACAACTTTTAAGGTGTAGTTATTGCTTAAAAGACTTTTCTACCCCTTATTTAATGTATTTTTTTTAATATTAGTGGGTGTATTTAATGCTTCACAGCTTTTATGAGGGTATATTTGTAAAAATATTCAAAAAGTTACACTAATTAATGATTACATTGGTTTTAATGTCTTTGAATAAACATGATTTGTTGTATTTGTTATAATTTTTTTTTAGAGTTTGTTATAGTTTAAAAGTCAGAGACATTTATATTTATACTTTTAATCAAAGACAAAGTTTCACAAAAAAACAATGTTCAAAATTTACAAATGTTGACTCAATGAAAGGGTGTAAAGACGAGCACAATGTCCATCTTTCCCCCTATCGAAATAATGATTTTGTCGCACTTATGTTTTTTCTCACAAAACCATCAATAACTTTATTTAGGGATACTATCAATGTCTTTTAAATAGTTTGATTGGTATTTTAGTGCATGGTGTAATAGTCATTTTAGTCCCTAAATGTGTAACGAATAGTAACAATAGTCTCTCAATGTATCGAAATTCTGAAATAAGTCCATTATTGTGTACTTCGTTAGTAAAAATAGTTCATGACGTTAAAATAGTCTCTCAATACCGATATTAACTCTTTTAGTATAAGGACTGATATAACAGTGCGTAAGTACTTATAAAGACTGATTTGACAATAAGTATACAGAGGGACTAATATGACAATATTAATGAAACATTTAACATAAGGGACCATTTTGACTAACTAAGTGCACAATCAGATACTATTTTAAAATTTTAATACATTGAGGGACTCCTGAAACTACTCGTTACACATTAAAGAACGAAAATGACTATTACCTAGTAGTATATCTAGACAATATAGAAAGTTAATTGAATTTCAACTAAAAATCTTCCTCGCGGCTTGGATCCTAATTTTGATTTTTTTTTTTTGTCACTTGGGTCCAACTTGGCGATAAAAGTAACAATAAAAGCACTTGGTCGCTAAGGTGGGATAAAATATGTCTTAAACAACGCGTGGACTAAACATGTCGTGTATACTCGGTTCCATTTGAAGTAGAATTGAGTTGGAGGTGTAGAATTGAATATGACGTGATTAGTTGTTGTCAAGTAGAATTAATCCTGCCTACATCATTGATTTTACTTGAAGCTAAAATTTGTTATTTTTTATTCTAGAATTGATTTTCACACAAAAATTTATTTTTCAACTCTCTTTTAGATAATGAATCCAAACATAAATCACTTTTAATCATAATCAATATTAACTAAAATCAATTCTAAATAATCAATTCTATCAAAATCAATTCTCCTCACAGTACAACAAAACACACTCTTAGAAAAGCAAATATTGATGGTTACTTTACTGAAAACAAAATTAGAAAAGTTATAGGAAGAGGACTCTATTCTCGTGCGCTTCTTTTTTATTTTTTTCTAGGAAAATGCTAACAAATTATTCCTCATGCATTAGTTAAAAACACAAATATAATATAAATATATTAAAATTAGTGTAGTTAAACATTTAAAAATGTAAAAAAAAAATATTTGTTTCAATACGAAATTTACTTCTTTTGTTTTCTTAACTATTTAACATGACCTTTTTTTTATTAAGTTTATGGATAGAACATTGAGAATTGATGGATTAATTAGATTTAATGGACGTGATTTATGTAAGTTGTAAAGCTTACCCTAAAGTTAATGGATCTCATACTATATATATAGGCAACAATTCAATTAACTTAGGACAATTTGATATAGAGAGTACATTGGGTTCTAAATACCCAAAGTTCAACATTTATTAAGATAAAAACATATGTATAAGTACATTATTAGTTACTTTTTCCAAGAATAACAATCATCTTTACCGGGAGATACGACCTTACATGGTCCTGATTTCTTTATATACCAATTGCAAAGATCACATTTATCTCTTATCGGTACGTAAATCTTGTATAAACGTAATCCACTACCATTCCATTGAAAGGAACAAAAGTATTGTTTGTTTCCAACATTCCATCCAAAACTTTCACCATGATGAAGAGAGTGAATTCCAAGATCTTCTCCGTCATCTTTGCAATGAAGGTTTAAGTCAAGATTGTCTTCCAAAGAGTTAGTAACATTCACACGAACTCCAAGAGCATCGTGCACAGATAACAATGTCAACACACACAACAAGATAATTTTTTTGGTAAATAGAGACATTGAACTTTCAACTTGTCTTTTTTTTTTTAAGTGAATAATATGTGTGTACCAAGGTTAAAAGAGAAACATGTATTTATAGGAGATTCTTAAGAAGGAATATATAAATTTTGTTTTAAAAGGGTCAACAAAAAATCGCATTTACACTCTAGTCATTGTATCATTTAATCAAGCACATAAATAAGGACAAAAAAGAATTATATAATTTAATGCTTGCAATAACTATATTCTACAAAACAAATATTAGCAAAAGAAAGTCAAAAATACATTTAATTAGAAAAATTCAACAATAGCAATTAAGTCGACTTTATACTCTCTCTACAATGGGTGTCCTTTTTTTTAAAAAATAATTTAATATATAATTTAATTAGTGATATATACTACTGTAACATCCCGCTCATAAGTATCAGTTATCAATGTTAGAAACTTGAGAAGCAAGCGAAGCAAATAAGGAATTAAGAGGAATGGCATTTTTGTAATTAATGTTAAGGGGGAGATTATTTAGAAATGGAACAAGATATTTATCTCTTGTTTTCCATTCCCTCCCCATTCTTTCCCAAAAATCAGATTATGCTCTCTCCCCACCTCATCTCTCACGCCCCATCTCATTCACCATCATTCATCCAAACCTCAATCAAAACCCTAGTGAGAAAATACTTGCAAGGAAGCTTGAGTAAGAAGCTAGAACAAGAAGAAGAAAAGAGGAACAAGGAAGAACAAGGGAAGAGTTAGATTGGAGCAAGCTAGGGCTTTGATTTCAGGACTTAATCAGCACCATTTGAGGTTAAGGTGAGCTCCACAGGGTTTTAGAACCCGCTTGAGTAAGTTTGTAAGCATTTTTACATATTGAGCTAAGTTTAGGAATTTACCCTAATCTTCTATGTTTGCCAATTCCTTGATTAATCATGTTTTAAACTATTAATTTGTATTGGAAATTCATTCCTTATACTGTTGGAATGCCTGGGTATCTTTGAATGTGTCAAAATGGTGGAAAAATCACATTTTTAACAGGTTTTGAACTGATATTTTCGCCTGGCGACCTCGGGGCGAGAAAACGGCGATTTTCAGCAATTTTTCCCTGCCCTGTTTCGCCTCCACTTCGCCTCCACTTCGCCCAGCGAAATCAGACAGACAGCACATGTCTGTTCTGGTTCGTTCTGGGTGCTGTGTACGTGTTCGGCGAGGCTTTTTAGTAACTGTTTTCGAAGAAAACCTTATTTTCCAAGATAAACACCATTCTTGACATGTTCAATGGATTACTCAACACTTAAGGAATGAATGATTGGATAAGGAATTTGGTAAAGCATTAGGAATGCAAGTAAAGTTATTTAAGCTATGGAATATTTCCAATAACCAAGCAACGACATATGAGAACGATATGTCTAGAACCTTGAATAGGTTAACAGGAATAGAATTACATTCAGGTATATTAAGGGTAGTTTATCAGGATTCCCTTAATCAGGCAGATTATAGGATACCTTAGTCAGTGGTATCTAGTTCCCTCAGTTCAGGCTTAGTTATATTTTTATATCAGGACGTGCCTCAGTGTTCACGTCAGAGTGACATTGGGGGGTACACGTATCAGTTTTATCAGGATATGTATATTATATACAACAGGAATAATAATTAATAATCAAGATAAACTTTGTGTCTTCTGTGCTCTCGACCAGTTAGAGAGGACAGGGGGTTTCAGCATTGCTGAAACGGGCAGGAACTTTCCGTGAGGATAACCACACAGAGTTATAGTGTGTCTTCTGTGTTCTCGCCAGTTAGAGCACAGGGGGTTCCGGATACAGCTGGAACGGGCAGGAATCTTCCGCGAGGATAACCACACACTTAGGCAAGAGGAGTCCGGTGTTAGCCTGATATGATAGGATTTTCACCGGTTATCAGGGGAATGTGCTTCGGGGTTACTCCACCCGGGGGCATTCCGTAAAATGAACTCAGATAATATTGTTTGTTCAACGCTAACAGCTAACATAAAGACATTTATCAGTTAATTATATTATTATGTTATCAGGCAGAGAATAGTTATCAGACAGGTATCAGATTCAGGTATCAGTTATCAGGCGGTGATCCTAGGATTCCCCTCGATCACCCAGTTATCAGAATATAGTCTAGATCTCATAGATATTCAGTATCAGACACAGACAGTGATCCTAGGTTTTTCCCTTGATCACTAGTTCAGCAGGATGTAGTCCAGTTTATGACTACACAGTTTAGCAGGAACAGTCAGGTAGCCCTCTATGGGTAAGGTTAAGACTTGGCGATCATAGGTATCCCCAAGATTGCCGAGGTAGGCACGGCGACCCTAGGTTCCCTGTGGTTGCCAACAGTAGGTAGGGTAGGAGCTCACTGAGACATTATGTCTCATCCCTATCCTTCTGGTGCAGGTTTTCAGGTAGCCAAGTGGTTTTCAGATGAAGATCTTCAGGAGGACGCTGGATGGAGTGCAGATGCTCGTCAAGGTCAAGCTCAGGAGGTTGACAGATTATCTAAGTATATGAGAATGTAATTGTAAATGTTATTTGGATATTTGTATAAACGAGCTATTTGTACTCATTCAGTAGTTTATACTGTATTTATTATTGAAAATTTTAATGTACCCAGTATCAGATTAATACGCATGCTAAATATTCTAGATAATTTAGTATGGGTGTTACAATTGGTATCAGAGCAGGTCGATTCAGACCGTGCCTTGGGTCATTAAAGTTTCAATAAAAGTAGTGGGACCATTGGGTTCCGGATGTTGTTCTAAATGTCACATCTAGTTGAGCCTGATCAACTCATTCTAGTATATGGCAGTTAGGGTATATGTCCGAGAGCTGAATGTGACCAAGGAGGAATGAAGTGTATGAAGGGCGAAGATTAAGGTGATAGAATTCTAAGACGGAAACTGCGAAGAAGTATTCATGCCAAATGGTGACCATCAAATTGTAAAGTAACGAAGCCTGATAGTGGCAAGGTCTCAGAGACATAAGGGATATTTATTTGTGAGGTGAAGTACCTCAACCCAGTTGGACACGTCGTTGGACGATGCCTCGTCTGCGGAAGACAAAAGGATTAAGGAATCATGGGATACTATAAGGAATGACTTGGAACCGCAATTTGAGAAGTTAAAGTGAGGTGTAGACTAAGAAACAATTCAGAGTACAGAGTTAGGGAATTGCAGTACCAAACCTAGAGACTCAAAATGAGGAATTATCGGTCGGTTTTGAAACCTCTAGACTCCCAGCAAATATAGAGTGCTGAGAACCAAACTCCAATCGGATGAGATTTTAATGTCCAGACAGTTAAGGGAATTAATTATGGATTAAGTGAAGTATTTGGACAGACTAAGTTTACCCTCCAACGTGGTCATCGAGCCTGAAGCGCAAGCAAGTCTAACCCCAGCAGAGCAGCCGCACCTCCCGAACCATAAATGCTAGATTTGTGAATCGAGGAAAGAAGTTGGTATGCAACCTAAGGACTAAGAAGGATGAATAAGTGTTGATAATAAGACCCGTTGCATATCGGGGCGTGAATCAGATATTCACATGTGTTTTATTAGTAAGAAGATTGGAAATAAGCTAAGCTTAACTGAAATTTTATTCAACGAAAGGTGTATATTAAATGGTCAGCCATTGGGATTTAGTGAACTGATGGACGAATAAAGTTGAATTTCCTTGATTGGATGAAGAAGGCAAGTTCAAGATGACACAAGATTATAGTAGACCAGTTTTAAAGGATAATCGGAAATTTTAACCGAGAAATTATATTGAGACTGTATTATACGGAGGATCGTCTTAAATACGAAAGGTTAAGATTGTGGTAAATGCTAGTGAGTTTTAAGTTTTCAACTGATGAGATTTCTTCCACAGTTATTCTAGAAGCTTAAAGAGGTCACCTCGTGTTGATAAGTTCCGAGGGCGGTAATAAGGTATAGATTTCGGATTGTTCAGCTATATGCAGAATTACTCAGATGTTAAGATCAAGATCTGAAATGAGAATGCCGTAACGAGTCGTTGAATGAAACAAAAGGTAATGATGAGGTATTGGAGTTCAAGATCAATTAACCGGAGGGATTCGAAGGTAATTTAAGAGGTATGGTAAAACCAGAGAGACCGTAACTGTCTCGGAATGATTATGGGTATGAAATCCTTATGGATAGATATAGAACGATTAGTAATGGGACCCAGATCCTCAGTGGATTCAGTGAATGAAAGACGTGAACCTCCAGAAACCATAAGTCATTTTAGAAGTTGCCACAAGTGATTTAAGTTTGAAATTTAAACTACTCCAGGTGTACCTTGAGGTCGGTTTCTATGATGTTAAAACGATAATACAAGTTGGATGGACCATGAGATGGTCACAGGAATCAGGACGTGGAGAATAAGTAAGAATCAGAGTATGAGCCGTTGATAGGAGCTTTGTTAGGCTCGTAGCAGTTGCCGAAAACAGTTTACAAGTTTTGGCGTATTATCGTGAAGGTAAGTATATGGTTTATGTCCAAAAGGTAACACAGTGTCAAATGACGACCAATCAGTAAGTTCAACAGGTGGTTTAAGCCATAAGAGAATCAGCGAATGTAAGATGATTTTGCTGTGATAACTATGAGTCATTAAAGAACAAGTTAGCCAGAGGATTTGATAAGGGTGTATTATTCCTACTCCCAAGTGTTTTGCTTAGATCAGAGTTGCGCAGCGAAAGAGTAATTCAAGGATGCTTGTGTAGTCCTTATCAGGTGAATCAGGTGAACCACAGAATATCAGTGAGCAGTGACGTCTCGAACTTGTTATAAGTTCAAAAAGGAAATTTTAAAAGTTAAGTCGAGGGATATTTCAAACCTCAAAATACAAGAAAAATGGAAATCGAAGCAGTTTAAGATTATGTGATAAGAATGAGAAGAATATGTTTCTAGCGCAAAAGTCTAGAACAAGGAAAGTCATCACTAATACGGTAATTTAGCTATTTTGGCTTAGTAACATCAAGTGGACTTGAAGAGTAAGTTTAATCAAAAGGGTAAGCATGAGGCAGCATCCGTAAAGATTGCACTTGCAAGACGGTAAATATTTGAAATCGAAGCATTGGTCAGAAGTGACAATGCAGTGACATGTGAGTCTAATCCGTGTTGTACCCCGTTATGCCAACATGTCACTTGTATCAGGTTATGTTAGTATATATATATATACTTAACAGGCAATACTTAAACTACTCAGATAGTAGTGTAGCAGATTTTCAGTTATGTGACGTGTTTTGGTAATAGTGGTACGCAATCAGTAATGTTTAAGTATGAGGGTTTTTACCAGAACAGAATTGTTGATATCATCATATCTTAGCAGAAGAGTTCGGAAATTATCGTACTTAATGTTCATCAATAAAGGAAGAAGGACTTATATGCAGATTAAAAGTCACTCGTAGTCCACAGTAAAGGGCTACGTAAGTTCAGGTTTTGATTAAAGGATTTAAAGTGGGCTATTTTGGTAGCAATCAAGTAGAGCTTCTTTTTGAACACAAGGACCTTGGACTCGACGTTCAGAATGAGAAAATGAGTTTACGACGCCAAGAGAATGTAACCATAATTCATGTTATAGGTTGTTGTGCACTCAAGAAATAAACGTGGGTAACATTGGCGGGGCAAACCTAGCAAGCCAGTCGAAAGGCAAATCCCGAATGTTACAAATGAGTTAAGAGTAAGAAAGATTCCCAATTGATGTAGTAGTGTCTCAAATATGATAAGATCAAGAATGATGTCCCGTCAGTCGGACAAGGAAAAGATGTTGAGTATATAATCAATGGATTATGATAAGTAAGACGAACTAGAAGTTTTGATTAGTAAAGGAAGTAGTTTGAGAGGATTCTAAATTTCGAGGACGAAATTTCTTTAAGGGGGGTAGATTGTAACATCCCGCTCATAAGTATCAGTTATCAATGTTAGAAACTTGAGAAGCAAGCGAAGCAAATAAGGAATTAAGAGGAATGGCGTTTTTGTAATTAATGTTAAGGGGGAGATTATTTAGAAATGGAACAAGATATTTATCTCTTGTTTTCCATTCCCTCCCCATTCTTTCCCAAAAATCAGATTTTGCTCTCTCCCCACCTCATCTCTCACGCCCCATCTCATTCACCATCATTCATCCAAACCTCAATCAAAACCCTAGTGAGAAAATACTTGCAAGGAAGCTTGAGTAAGAAGCTAGAACAAGAAGAAGAAAAGAGGAACAAGGAAGAACAAGGGAAGAGTTAGATTGGAGCAAGCTAGGGCTTTGATTTCAGGACTTAATCAGCACCATTTGAGGTTAAGGTGAGCTCCACAGGGTTTTAGAACCCGCTTGAGTAAGTTTGTAAGCATTTTTACATATTGAGCTAAGTTTAGGAATTTACCCTAATCTTCTATGTTTGCCAATTCCTTGATTAATCATGTTTTAAACTATTAATTTGTATTGGAAATTCATTCCTTATACTGTTGGAATGCCTGGGTATCTTTGAATGTGTCAAAATGGTGGAAAAATCACATTTTTAACAGGTTTTGAACTGATATTTTCGCCTGGCGACCTCGGGGCGAGAAAACGGCGATTTTCAGCAATTTTTCCCTGCCCTGTTTCGCCTCCACTTCGCCTCCACTTCGCCCAGCGAAATCAGACAGACAGCACATGTCTGTTCTGGTTCGTTCTGGGTGCTGTGTACGTGTTCGGCGAGGCTTTTTAGTAACTGTTTTCGAAGAAAACCTTATTTTCCAAGATAAACACCATTCTTGACATGTTCAATGGATTACTCAACACTTAAGGAATGAATGATTGGATAAGGAATTTGGTAAAGCATTAGGAATGCAAGTAAAGTTATTTAAGCTATGGAATATTTCCAATAACCAAGCAACGACATATGAGAACGATATGTCTAGAACCTTGAATAGGTTAACAGGAATAGAATTACATTCAGGTATATTAAGGGTAGTTTATCAGGATTCCCTTAATCAGGCAGATTATAGGATACCTTAGTCAGTGGTATCTAGTTCCCTCAGTTCAGGCTTAGTTATATTTTTATATCAGGACGTGCCTCAGTGTTCACGTCAGAGTGACATTGGGGGGTACACGTATCAGTTTTATCAGGATATGTATATTATATACAACAGGAATAATAATTAATAATCAAGATAAACTTTGTGTCTTCTGTGCTCTCGACCAGTTAGAGAGGACAGGGGGTTTCAGCATTGCTGAAACGGGCAGGAACTTTCCGTGAGGATAACCACACAGAGTTATAGTGTGTCTTCTGTGTTCTCGCCAGTTAGAGCACAGGGGGTTCCGGATACAGCTGGAACGGGCAGGAATCTTCCGCGAGGATAACCACACACTTAGGCAAGAGGAGTCCGGTGTTAGCCTGATATGATAGGATTTTCACCGGTTATCAGGGGAATGTGCTTCGGGGTTACTCCACCCGGGGGCATTCCGTAAAATGAACTCAGATAATATTGTTTGTTCAACGCTAACAGCTAACATAAAGACATTTATCAGTTAATTATATTATTATGTTATCAGGCAGAGAATAGTTATCAGACAGGTATCAGATTCAGGTATCAGTTATCAGGCGGTGATCCTAGGATTCCCCTCGATCACCCAGTTATCAGAATATAGTCTAGATCTCATAGATATTCAGTATCAGACACAGACAGTGATCCTAGGTTTTTCCCTTGATCACTAGTTCAGCAGGATGTAGTCCAGTTTATGACTACACAGTTTAGCAGGAACAGTCAGGTAGCCCTCTATGGGTAAGGTTAAGACTTGGCGATCATAGGTATCCCCAAGATTGCCGAGGTAGGCACGGCGACCCTAGGTTCCCTGTGGTTGCCAACAGTAGGTAGGGTAGGAGCTCACTGAGACATTATGTCTCATCCCTATCCTTCTGGTGCAGGTTTTCAGGTAGCCAAGTGGTTTTCAGATGAAGATCTTCAGGAGGACGCTGGATGGAGTGCAGATGCTCGTCAAGGTCAAGCTCAGGAGGTTGACAGATTATCTAAGTATATGAGAATGTAATTGTAAATGTTATTTGGATATTTGTATAAACGAGCTATTTGTACTCATTCAGTAGTTTATACTGTATTTATTATTGAAAATTTTAATGTACCCAGTATCAGATTAATACGCATGCTAAATATTCTAGATAATTTAGTATGGGTGTTACAATTGGTATCAGAGCAGGTCGATTCAGACCGTGCCTTGGGTCATTAAAGTTTCAATAAAAGTAGTGGGACCATTGGGTTCCGGATGTTGTTCTAAATGTCACATCTAGTTGAGCCTGATCAACTCATTCTAGTATATGGCAGTTAGGGTATATGTCCGAGAGCTGAATGTGACCAAGGAGGAATGAAGTGTATGAAGGGCGAAGATTAAGGTGATAGAATTCTAAGACGGAAACTGCGAAGAAGTATTCATGCCAAATGGTGACCATCAAATTGTAAAGTAACGAAGCCTGATAGTGGCAAGGTCTCAGAGACATAAGGGATATTTATTTGTGAGGTGAAGTACCTCAACCCAGTTGGACACGTCGTTGGACGATGCCTCGTCTGCGGAAGACAAAAGGATTAAGGAATCATGGGATACTATAAGGAATGACTTGGAACCGCAATTTGAGAAGTTAAAGTGAGGTGTAGACTAAGAAACAATTCAGAGTACAGAGTTAGGGAATTGCAGTACCAAACCTAGAGACTCAAAATGAGGAATTATCGGTCGGTTTTGAAACCTCTAGACTCCCAGCAAATATAGAGTGCTGAGAACCAAACTCCAATCGGATGAGATTTTAATGTCCAGACAGTTAAGGGAATTAATTATGGATTAAGTGAAGTATTTGGACAGACTAAGTTTACCCTCCAACGTGGTCATCGAGCCTGAAGCGCAAGCAAGTCTAACCCCAGCAGAGCAGCCGCACCTCCCGAACCATAAATGCTAGATTTGTGAATCGAGGAAAGAAGTTGGTATGCAACCTAAGGACTAAGAAGGATGAATAAGTGTTGATAATAAGACCCGTTGCATATCGGGGCGTGAATCAGATATTCACATGTGTTTTATTAGTAAGAAGATTGGAAATAAGCTAAGCTTAACTGAAATTTTATTCAACGAAAGGTGTATATTAAATGGTCAGCCATTGGGATTTAGTGAACTGATGGACGAATAAAGTTGAATTTCCTTGATTGGATGAAGAAGGCAAGTTCAAGATGACACAAGATTATAGTAGACCAGTTTTAAAGGATAATCGGAAATTTTAACCGAGAAATTATATTGAGACTGTATTATACGGAGGATCGTCTTAAATACGAAAGGTTAAGATTGTGGTAAATGCTAGTGAGTTTTAAGTTTTCAACTGATGAGATTTCTTCCACAGTTATTCTAGAAGCTTAAAGAGGTCACCTCGTGTTGATAAGTTCCGAGGGCGGTAATAAGGTATAGATTTCGGATTGTTCAGCTATATGCAGAATTACTCAGATGTTAAGATCAAGATCTGAAATGAGAATGCCGTAACGAGTCGTTGAATGAAACAAAAGGTAATGATGAGGTATTGGAGTTCAAGATCAATTAACCGGAGGGATTCGAAGGTAATTTAAGAGGTATGGTAAAACCAGAGAGACCGTAACTGTCTCGGAATGATTATGGGTATGAAATCCTTATGGATAGATATAGAACGATTAGTAATGGGACCCAGATCCTCAGTGGATTCAGTGAATGAAAGACGTGAACCTCCAGAAACCATAAGTCATTTTAGAAGTTGCCACAAGTGATTTAAGTTTGAAATTTAAACTACTCCAGGTGTACCTTGAGGTCGGTTTCTATGATGTTAAAACGATAATACAAGTTGGATGGACCATGAGATGGTCACAGGAATCAGGACGTGGAGAATAAGTAAGAATCAGAGTATGAGCCGTTGATAGGAGCTTTGTTAGGCTCGTAGCAGTTGCCGAAAACAGTTTACAAGTTTTGGCGTATTATCGTGAAGGTAAGTATATGGTTTATGTCCAAAAGGTAACACAGTGTCAAATGACGACCAATCAGTAAGTTCAACAGGTGGTTTAAGCCATAAGAGAATCAGCGAATGTAAGATGATTTTGCTGTGATAACTATGAGTCATTAAAGAACAAGTTAGCCAGAGGATTTGATAAGGGTGTATTATTCCTACTCCCAAGTGTTTTGCTTAGATCAGAGTTGCGCAGCGAAAGAGTAATTCAAGGATGCTTGTGTAGTCCTTATCAGGTGAATCAGGTGAACCACAGAATATCAGTGAGCAGTGACGTCTCGAACTTGTTATAAGTTCAAAAAGGAAATTTTAAAAGTTAAGTCGAGGGATATTTCAAACCTCAAAATACAAGAAAAATGGAAATCGAAGCAGTTTAAGATTATGTGATAAGAATGAGAAGAATATGTTTCTAGCGCAAAAGTCTAGAACAAGGAAAGTCATCACTAATACGGTAATTTAGCTATTTTGGCTTAGTAACATCAAGTGGACTTGAAGAGTAAGTTTAATCAAAAGGGTAAGCATGAGGCAGCATCCGTAAAGATTGCACTTGCAAGACGGTAAATATTTGAAATCGAAGCATTGGTCAGAAGTGACAATGCAGTGACATGTGAGTCTAATCCGTGTTGTACCCCGTTATGCCAACATGTCACTTGTATCAGGTTATGTTAGTATATATATATATACTTAACAGGCAATACTTAAACTACTCAGATAGTAGTGTAGCAGATTTTCAGTTATGTGACGTGTTTTGGTAATAGTGGTACGCAATCAGTAATGTTTAAGTATGAGGGTTTTTACCAGAACAGAATTGTTGATATCATCATATCTTAGCAGAAGAGTTCGGAAATTATCGTACTTAATGTTCATCAATAAAGGAAGAAGGACTTATATGCAGATTAAAAGTCACTCGTAGTCCACAGTAAAGGGCTACGTAAGTTCAGGTTTTGATTAAAGGATTTAAAGTGGGCTATTTTGGTAGCAATCAAGTAGAGCTTCTTTTTGAACACAAGGACCTTGGACTCGACGTTCAGAATGAGAAAATGAGTTTACGACGCCAAGAGAATGTAACCATAATTCATGTTATAGGTTGTTGTGCACTCAAGAAATAAACGTGGGTAACATTGGCGGGGCAAACCTAGCAAGCCAGTCGAAAGGCAAATCCCGAATGTTACAAATGAGTTAAGAGTAAGAAAGATTCCCAATTGATGTAGTAGTGTCTCAAATATGATAAGATCAAGAATGATGTCCCGTCAGTCGGACAAGGAAAAGATGTTGAGTATATAATCAATGGATTATGATAAGTAAGACGAACTAGAAGTTTTGATTAGTAAAGGAAGTAGTTTGAGAGGATTCTAAATTTCGAGGACGAAATTTCTTTAAGGGGGGTAGATTGTAACATCCCGCTCATAAGTATCAGTTATCAATGTTAGAAACTTGAGAAGCAAGCGAAGCAAATAAGGAATTAAGAGGAATGGCGTTTTTGTAATTAATGTTAAGGGGGAGATTATTTAGAAATGGAACAAGATATTTATCTCTTGTTTTCCATTCCCTCCCCATTCTTTCCCAAAAATCAGATTTTGCTCTCTCCCCACCTCATCTCTCACGCCCCATCTCATTCACCATCATTCATCCAAACCTCAATCAAAACCCTAGTGAGAAAATACTTGCAAGGAAGCTTGAGTAAGAAGCTAGAACAAGAAGAAGAAAAGAGGAACAAGGAAGAACAAGGGAAGAGTTAGATTGGAGCAAGCTAGGGCTTTGATTTCAGGACTTAATCAGCACCATTTGAGGTTAAGGTGAGCTCCACAGGGTTTTAGAACCCGCTTGAGTAAGTTTGTAAGCATTTTTACATATTGAGCTAAGTTTAGGAATTTACCCTAATCTTCTATGTTTGCCAATTCCTTGATTAATCATGTTTTAAACTATTAATTTGTATTGGAAATTCATTCCTTATACTGTTGGAATGCCTGGGTATCTTTGAATGTGTCAAAATGGTGGAAAAATCACACTTTTAACAGGTTTTGAACTGATATTTTCGCCTGGCGACCTCGGGGCGAGAAAACGGCGATTTTCAGCAATTTTTCCCTGCCCTGTTTCACCTCCACTTCGCCCAGCGAAATCAGACAGACAGCACATGTCTGTTCTGGTTCGTTCTGGGTGCTGTGTACGTGTTCGGCGAGGCTTTTTAGTAACTGTTTTCGAAGAAAACCTTATTTTCCAAGATAAACACCATTCTTGACATGTTCAATGGATTACTCAACACTTAAGGAATGAATGATTGGATAAGGAATTTGGTAAAGCATTAGGAATGCAAGTAAAGTTATTTAAGCTATGGAATATTTCCAATAACCAAGCAACGACATATGAGAACGATATGTCTAGAACCTTGAATAGGTTAACAGGAATAGAATTACATTCATGTATATTAAGGGTAGTTTATCAGCATTCCCTTAATCAGGCAGATTATAGGATACCTTAGTCAGTGGTATCTAGTTCCCTCAGTTCAGGCTTAGTTATATTTTTATATCAGGACGTGCCTCAGTGTTCACGTCAGAGTGACATTGGGGGGTACACGTATCAGTTTTATCAGGATATGTATATTATATACAACAGGAATAATAATTAATAATCAGGATAAACTTTGTGTCTTCTGTGCTCTCGACCAGTTAGAGAGGACAGGGGGTTTCAGCATTGCTGAAACGGGCAGGAACTTTCCGTGAGGATAACCACACAGAGTTATAGTGTGTCTTCTGTGTTCTCGCCAGTTAGAGCACAGGGGGTTCCGGATACAGCTGGAACGGGCAGGAATCTTCCGCGAGGATAACCACACACTTAGGCAAGAGGAGTCCGGTGTTAGCCTGATATGATAGGATTTTCACCGGTTATCAGGGGAATGTGCTTCGGGGTTACTCCACCCGGGGGCATTCCGTAAAATGAACTCAGATAATATTGTTTGTTCAACGCTAACAGCTAACATAAAGACATTTATCAGTTAATTATATTATTATGTTATCAGGCAGAGAATAGTTATCAGACAGGTATCAGATTCAGGTATCAGTTATCAGGCGGTGATCCTAGGATTCCCCTCGATCACCCAGTTATCAGAATATAGTCTAGATCTCATAGATATTCAGTATCAGACACAGACAGTGATCCTAGGTTTTTCCCTTGATCACTAGTTCAGCAGGATGTAGTCCAGTTTATGACTACACAGTTTAGCAGGAACAGTCAGGTAGCCCTCTATGGGTAAGTGTCGCGTCGAATTTCGGATGTCAAGCTATTGGGGAAGCTTTGAATCACTAATTCTAAATTACGACTGAACTTTTAATTTTTCGGGGAAAAAAGGAAAAAAGTTCTAAATTACCTTGAGAAAAGATTTTAGGTTCGAAAGTCGATTATGCGAGGGGAAGGTATTAGCACCCCTCACATCCGTTGTACTCAACGGGAACCTCTTAGTCGGCTTAGGCTTAAAATGGTTCGATGTTTTACTTACGTGTTTAAATATGTATAAAAGGAAATATATAAAAGACATAATGCGGGATAAAGAAAGAGATAAAAACAAACGAAAAGGGAAAAACAAGTTTTTTATTAATGGGCTTGACAAGATGTCGATCTTGCTCCTACGTATCTCCCGGTAGTCGGAGAATTCAAAGCGTACGTAGTTCTTTGGTAGAAAAACGTTTGTATGTTGATTCGTTTTAGTTAAAAAAGGTTTGATCGCGTCCGAGCGAAAAAGTTTGAAAAGAAAGAAAAAGTGTAATGAAAATAAATGTCAACTGCTCGGGTTGCTGCCGAGCTGGCCATTGACGACAAAAGGTAAAAGTCAGCTGCTCGGGTTGTTGCCGAGCTGGCCACTGACGATAATGCATGAAAATAAATGATTTGATGAAAAAGTTTTACGCTCGGACGTGAGCAGAGGTTTTAAAAACGTACGAAGACGTACAAAGTTTTAAAATGGTGAAAGATGGACGCTAGGCGATAAGCTCGCGCGAGGCGTGAATGTTTTTGAAAATAAAGACAAACGAACGCACTGAGGCGAAAAATTCGCGCAAGGCGTAAAAAGGTAAAAAATAAAACGCGCAAAGCGCGAAAGGTTCGGATTGACCACGAGGGCCAAGAAAAGGGTAAAAATGGCCACAAAGGGGGCCAAGGGGAAGTTGAGCGTGCTAGACGCGTCAAGGGTGGAATGACGATTGCCCGAGCGACGAGACATACGTCACGCATTCGTGCAATCGAGGTTTGGGGAGACATACGTCAAGCCATTCCCGTTTCATTCAAGTTTGGTTTTGTCACTCGGAGGAACCTCAAAGGGAACCAAAGCTTTAAAAGGAAAGTTGTAAAAGAAAAGAAAAACACGAACAAATTTGTTGTTCGATTTTATTAAAAATCATGAACGTTACTTGTTGCTTAAGTTATTGAAACTTAAGAACGAGTTTGGTTCAAGTTTGAATGGCAAACACAATCATAGAACATGCAAAACGTTGGAAAGTTCACAAATTCGGCTCAATTCGAGCTTGGTTTAAAAGAGTGAGCAAACTTGGCTTAAGTTCGCGTTTGAATTGAAAATCATGAACAACATGGTTGTTCAAGTTTGTTTTGAAATAGACGAACTTAGCTTGTTGCTCAAACTTGATTTTGAAAATATTAAGCACATAACTTGTTTCACAAGTTATTGGAATTTTGTCGCACGAACTTGTGAAATCTTCAAAGTTGTGCAAGATTATGAGTTGGGTTCGGACCAAAATGGTTTTAACCCTCTTTAGGTTCTGAATCAAGGGCTGGAATCCCAAAAATTTGACATTTGAATGCCTGATTCATGTTCTGGATTTCACATATTTCGCAGAGCAACCAGAACTTGGCTCTGCGAAGCCAGGTTCTGGTGTGTTCGCAGTGCGAGCAAAGCTTGGCTCTGCGAAGTATGCGAATTTCTTAACTCAGAAGCTGTTTCTGAACAGAAGTTCAGAAACTGCTTCTAAGCAAGATTCAGAACCTAAAGGAGGTTAAGAAACTTGACAAAAAGGAAGAAAAAAGGGTAGAAAAACACAATTTTAAAGCTTGGCCCCTTTGAGGTCCTTTTTGGGGCTCAAAGGAGGTTTTGGTTCACAAAACAAAATTGGACAAAGCAAGATATGTAAACAGCATATACAATAGAAAAGAAAGGTTATAGGAGACTTACAGAACTCCTAGCAATGCTTGAACAAGACTGGAAGTAGCTTGCTTGCTTTGTGAAAGGTTATGCACAAGGTTCAAAGTGTTTGTGATGGACTGATTTTGTGTTGCAATGCAAGGGATTTTTGGTGTGAAATTCGTGTGTATTGGCTCTCTGAAATGGTATGTTTCTAACTGGTTTTTTTAAGGTGTTCCATTGTGTGATCCTTAAGCCTTGCCCTTCCTTTTATAGGCATGAATGCAAATCTTTGCAATGATGAACAATGATGAATAAAATCCTAAAACACTAGCTGATCATGAGCTAAACTCAGGCTAGATCACTTTGCATTTAATGCTAATGGATAGAACTTGCTTTGCCTTGTGCCAAGGGGCAAGGTCTTGACTGATCTCAGCCACAAATGCCATTGATTCTAGAAGGTAATGATGGTAAAATCTGTAAAACAGGGCAGCTGCAAAAGGGATGATTCTTGGGATCAATCCTTGCAATCTTGGAAGGTCAAACAATCAAAACGTGTACTGCCATGTACAGGGAGATTGGGGGAATCAAAATCAGCATGTGGGCTTATGTGTGGGGGAAGAAATTCAGGTCAAAACAGGGCATGTCACACAGCTTTTTTGCAACATAAACCACTTGGGATTGACTGCTTTTGGCAGGGAACAAGGGAAGGAAATGGATCAAGCAGCTGGCTGGCATGTTTGGGTTGGGTAAGGGGTCAATTTTGGGGGACAAAATCTGACCAAGGATAGCCAATTTGTTTGATCACATGAGAGGTTGGAAGAAAGTTCTTCCTTCCCTTTGCCTTTAATGTCACACATTAAATCTTGCTTTGCTGCACTAAATTAGTCACAAAATAACAAGAATGCAAGTAATAATGCTACTAAGGATAATTGTAGTTGAAAGCAAAAAAGATAAACAACTATATAAAAATCTGCAGAATTTTCGCAGAGGTCGCAGTGCGAAGGTGAGTTCGCACTGCGAACTCCACTTTTTTTTAATTTTTGTATTAAAAAATAAAAGGTAAAAATGGGGAAATAAATAATAATATATAATAATAATAATAATGATAAAAATGCAAATGACAATGATAATGAATAAAAATAGTAATGACAATAATAATGAAAATGATGATAATGAATAAAACTTAATAATATTGAAAGATAAAAACTAATAGTAATAAAATAATAATGATATTATTAAAGAAAAATAAAATATCAATAATAATATAAATAGGGATAATGATGATGATATAAAATATTATAGCAATAATAAAAATAATAAAAGGTAAAAAATAAATAATGAGATAATAAAAATATAACACCCATAAAAAATATGTAATATCCCGCTTAAGCGTAACTTTTAACAGTGTTACAGGAATTAAACCAACGCAATGGCAATGTTGTAATTATGAGAGGAAGAGTTATAAAAGGGGATAAACATGATTATTTTCATGTTTATCATTTCATTTCTCTCTCTAAGTTCAAGAATTCCTCTCCCTCTCTCTCTCTAATTTTCGTGCACCATCATCATCATCACTACCAACCTCCTAATCATCATTCAATCTTGTGGATTAATGGCTAGAAAACTTGGTTTAAGGAGTTGGAACAAGAAAGAGTTAAAGAAAAGCAAGAAGAGAGCAAGATATCAAGCTAGGGTTTTGAGGAAAGTTGGAAAGCAAGCTAAACCAGCACCAAATCAGTTTGAGGTGAGCTCCCTAGGGGTTTTAGAACCCCTCTTTGAGAGATTTATAGTGATTTTCTTCATAGGTCAAGTTTTATGGTTTTTACCCTAATTTCCTATACTTGCTAATTCCTTGCTCATATGTGTTTTAAACTACCAATTTATAATAGAAAATCATTCCTAACATGTTTGGGATGTTTGGGTAACTTGGATTGAGCAAAAATGGTGGAAAAACATGATTTTTAACAAGTTTTGACCTGTCATGGTCGCTACAGCGACCAGCCGTCGCTACAGCGACCAAACAGCTTGGATTTCTGCCTACGGTCGCTTCAAGCGACCAGCCGTCGCTACAAGCGAGCAGTGTTTTTTTCAGACTTTTACCTACAGTCGCTGTAGCGACAGGCCGTGGCTATAGCGACAGCAACAGGACAGCACTTGACAGCTTTGCTGTTTTGGGCATTCTGGTGCGTGTAGGCATGGTTTTTCACTCCCGTTTTCTCCAGAAACATTTTAGAAACATTATCCACCATTTTAACCCATCCAAAAAGGCTTCCAATGGTTTAAAGATTATAGGGGCAAGGAATACGTAAGGTGTGCGAAATGTAGGAACAATGGTAAAATGAATAGTTAAGTTCTAAGAACGGCATATGATAACGATATGCCGAATTCCTTGATAGGAAAACTAGAGTTATAGAATGAGAATCAAGTTCATAGTTTTATCCACTTTAGGATACAAGGTAATAGTAATAGTAATGGTTTAACAATTATAGTTTCACTTAAGTTCATAGTGTTGATTCTCCAACAATCATAGGTGGCTTATGAGAACGATAAGCCAAGTTTATAGATTACAGGTTATAGATTACAGGAATTGTTATAGAATTAAAGTAACAGATTATATGTTCATACGTTAAAGTTAAAGAATTAAAGATTAAAGATATTGGCGTGCTTGCACGTTTCACAGTCATAGGCATGTTCATCAGACTCCGGGATACGCCGGATGGGATTTCTCCGAGAGGGTTATCCACATGCAATTTCATAGGGAGTCCGGTGATAGCCTGATATGATAGGAGTTTCACCGGTTCATAGGGAGACGTATCTCGGGGTTGCTCCACCCGGGGTGCCCTCCGTAAAATGAACTCAGATTAATTGTTTGTTCAACGCTAACAGCTAACATAAAACTGCTATCGAACTGTGTTAGGTTTTATGTTTTATAGTTATAGTTAAAGTTACAGTTACAGTTATAGTCACAGAAACTCACAGTTAGAGATATAGACGGTTAACAGAATGTGGTCCTAGGTTTTCCCTCGACCACTGAGTTATAGTCATAGGAAGTTACAGTTATAGTTAAAGCCAGATCATAGTTATAGTCATAGGCTGTTTACACAAATGTTACAGGTAGCTATAAGTTATAGTTACAGGAGGATTTATAGTCATAGGCAGTTAAAGACTTGGCGATCCTAGGAAATCCCCGAGATTGCCAAGGTAGGCATGGCGACCCTAGGTTCCCTGTGGTTGCCAACAGTAGGTTGGGTAGAGCTCACTGAGACATTATGTCTCATCCCATTCCTTCTGGTGCAGGTTTACAGGTTAGTCAGAGGTTCGAGACGAAGACCTTCATAGAGGTACTGGATGGAGTGCAATTGCTCGTTGTGTACCAGCTCAGAGGCTTAATGGACATTTGTATAAGCATTGTATAAGTATTGGATTATTTGTACAACGAGTAATATGTATTCTTTTATTTGTGATGTATGAGTTTTATTATCGAAATTTTTAAATGTATCCAGTATCAGTTTAACGCACATGCTAATATACTAGTTAAAGTTAGTATGGGTGTTACAATTGGTATCAGAGCAGGTCGATTCAGACCGTGCCATGGGTCATTTAAGATTCAATAAAAGTAGGGGAATCATTGGGTTCCGGTTGTTGTTCTAAAGGTCACATCTAGTTGAGCCTGATCAACTCAGTCTAGTATATGACAGTTAGGACAAATATCCGAGAGCTGAATGTGACCAAGGAGGAAAGAAGTGTACGAAGGGTGAAGGTTAAGGTGCCAGACTTTAAGACGGAAATTTGCAAAGTGTTTAAGGTCAAAGGATGGTTCTCTAATAGTGAAGTAACTGAGACAGTTAATGGCAAAGTCTCAGAATTATAGGAGGTAGTTAAGAGAAGGGTCAAGTACCTTAACTAGTTGGACGCATCATTAAACGATGCCTTCTTCGAGGAGACATGAACAGTAAAGAACTATGGAAATACTCTAAGGAATGATTTGGAATCTTAATGGGAACCGAAACTTGGAAGGTTAAAGTGAATTGAAAAATTAGAGTTTTAATTTCGGCTGCAGATGCAAAGGATTGTGATACCAAAACCCAGCGACTTGGAATGAGGAATGACCAGTTAACGGTTGGGAGCTCTAGACTTTCAGTAAGGATACAGTGTGTAAGGGTGGAAGGACTTACGCACATGGACAAGATGAGATTTAATATTCGACGGGTAAGAGATTTATTTATGGATTAAGCGAAATAGTAACAGATGGAACAGGTTACCTTCCTTTATTATGTGACATCAAGATGCTTGGTACGAGGAACGCAAGCTTAATGATAAGTGAAGGAAACCCCTGGTAAGGGTATGAAATAAAAGGTCAAATCTTATGTTGTTTGATTTTAGCAGACCGGTTTCGAGGTTTAAGCAGGAAGATCGTCACTAACGTACAAGTTACAGTTAAAGTTATGGTTGAAGTTAAGGAGTTCTATATTCTCTTTTGATGGGCTCCTTACACACGTTTTCGGGTAAGCCGACAAAGATCACATTATGATGGTATGTGTTAAAGATAGTGGAAATACGTACCTTGGGTTGTTCGAAACCATGAAGAGGGCAACGGTCGAGAAGACATATGGAATGTTATTCAGATAACAGGATTAGAATGGAATTGTGAATACAGTGATAAGTTATAGGAAGGATCCAATGGAAGATGTTAAGTATTGAGGTTTACAGATTAATTAATCGGGTACTCGAAGAGGTGTATCATGTGTTTGAATTTACAGGAGAGCCGGTAAAAGTTGAGTTATGTCCAGACGGATTATTTCCGGAGAAACCCGAGGAGTAACCAAGAGTTATGTTAGAATTTTGTGGACCTAAGTGTCCTGGAAAAAAGTTGTGGATGTGAAATCCTTACGGATAAGTATAGGATGAGACTCGATTCATTAATCGATTAAGTATATGAAAGACGAGAATTTTCGGAAGTCATAGAATGTTTCTAGAAGTTATCACAAGTAAATAATATATGAACTTAAGTTGTTTTAACCGGAGCATTGTTGGGCTCGTGATTATTGTTAAAGACTGTTTACAGGTTTCGGTTTATTTCGTGAAAGTAAGAATTTTGTATATGTTCGAAAGGAAATGCAAAGTCAAGCGTCTAGCAATCAGTGAGTTTAAGAGGTGAATTAAACCACAAGAGAAGTTTTAATGTAAAAATGGTCTTACATGGTAACTACGAAGTTATAAAGTCAAAGGATTGGCCAAGGAGATTTTATATGGTAATAGTGGTGTATTACTTCTATTCCAAGGTTAATTGTTTAAATCAGAGTTGCGCAGCGGAGAAGTAATTCAATTATGAGTTAGCAGACCAATCAAAGCTGAAGTTTAGAGAAAAGGATGTTTGTGAAGTCTTTGTCGGAGGAATTACAGGAAAGGCATTCAGAGATTAATTCTCAATTTACAGAATATGTGTAAGTAGTGATGACTTGGACTTATCATCAGTTCCAACAGGAGATTTTAATAGATAAATCGAGGGATATTTCAGATCTCGAAACTTATGGGATAAGAGAATCGAAGCAGTTGATAATTTAAAGTTAACTTGAATAGTAAGTTTAATCAAAGAGGAATTATGCAGTGGCATGTAGTTATTCCGTATCGTATCCACGTTATGCTAGCATGTCGCATGTAACAGGCATGTAACAGGTTATGATTAGTATTATGTATACTGATCAGGCAGAGTTTATGCTACTTAGATAGTAGTGTGACATTTTTATAGTCATTAGACATGTGTTAGTAATCGTAGTACGCAGTCGGTAATGTTTTAACAGAAAAGTCATATGCATAACAGGTTTGTTGTTGCCGAATAAATCTCAGTTGAGGAGTTCAGAAATTCTTGAACTTAATGTTCATAGTTAAAGGAATGAAATGTTTTACACAGATCAGAGGATTATTCATAGTTTATAGTAAAAGGCTATGTGGATTCAAGTTATGTATTAAAGGATTAAGAGTTTTAAGAGTGTTATTTTAATAGCAAACAGAATAGAGTTTTCTTTTAGAAAACGGAGAATGTTCTTGAACAAAATAAGTTATAACGTCTATGGGACGTAATCATAGTTACATACGGGATTGTAGTTACTCAAAGAGTACAAACATGAGTTAAGAGCAAGAAGAGTGACCTTAGTTGACGTGGCTTTGTCTCAAGTATATTTTGATTAAGTATGATGTCCCGTTAATTGGACAATGATGATGCGGCGTACTGTATACCTGATAGGAGTGTACACGTGCTCGATCATGTATAGAAGCTATGTGTTATGGACTATATTATATGATGATATGTGGGACGGCTTATGCCACACGTCACTTATACTGGATTTTCATAAGTTTGAAAGTATTGATAAGGAAGAAGGTTCCTAAGACCTTTGGCTACATGTTATTGTTGATTATTAATCGGAGCATAACCGACTTGTGTGATTTTTCTCGAGCTTTAAGGATTCCCGCAGTGGGAATGTGAGCAATACTTATGGTTGTGATAATAGCTACACCAGGACAACAGAAAGAAAGGAATGTAAACCAGAAGTTCAGCCATCACTTTGAATTTGAATCATGAAGGAATATGTAAAAGACTTTACTTCTGTTTGAGATTGCTCAATATCAGATGTCTTTCGATGTAAGAATAAATTTATATGAAGAATGATACGAATGTAACAGTAAAAGGTTGTCTTACGAGGCGTAAGTTAAAGACAGGAGTTCTTTGGAAGTGAAGGTGATGTAATAGATTCCTCGGAAAGTAGGAATAATTGAGGAAAATCAGATCGACCCGACGTCTTCAGGTTAAGATTAAATGGCCAATTAAAGAAGAACTGATAGAATTCGGTAAGTGAAATCCAAGACTTAATAATTTTAAATTGGATTTGTAAGGAATATGTCGAACAGAAATCATAGTCAGATGAGATGGAAAAGTTGGTTCAGATAACCATACGTCTAAACAGGTAATAGTTATGCGAGATGCACCAAATCTTTCAGCAGGAAAGAAATTGTCATACGTTTTGATTTACAGAAATGGAAATCATGGCTAAAGAACAAGTTTTAACTAGTATAGTTTAATCGGGGTGCGTGATTAATCTACATGTCAGGCTCTGGAGTTGCCATGAAGTTCCAACAAGCTTAAAGGATTAGAAATTTTCATAGTAAAGAAAGAGGTAGAAGAATTTATCTTTTCAGGATCTTCGAAGGATTTTCTAAATTTCGAGGACGAAATTTCTTTAAGGGGGGTAGAGTGTAATATCCCGCTTAAGCGTAACTTTTAACAGTGTTACAGGAATTAAACCAACGCAATGGCAATGTTGTAATTATGAGAGGAAGAGTTATAAAAGGGGATAAACATGATTATTTTCATGTTTATCATTTCATTTCTCTCTCTAAGTTCAAGAATTCCTCTCCCTCTCTCTCTCTAATTTTCGTGCACCATCATCATCATCACTACCAACCTCCTAATCATCATTCAATCTTGTGGATTAATGGCTAGAAAACTTGGTTTAAGGAGTTGGAACAAGAAAGAGTTAAAGAAAAGCAAGAAGAGAGCAAGATATCAAGCTAGGGTTTTGAGGAAAGTTGGAAAGCAAGCTAAACCAGCACCAAATCAGTTTGAGGTGAGCTCCCTAGGGGTTTTAGAACCCCTCTTTGAGAGATTTATAGTGATTTTCTTCATAGGTCAAGTTTTATGGTTTTTACCCTAATTTCCTATACTTGCTAATTCCTTGCTCATATGTGTTTTAAACTACCAATTTATAATAGAAAATCATTCCTAACATGTTTGGGATGTTTGGGTAACTTGGATTGAGCAAAAATGGTGGAAAAACATGATTTTTAACAAGTTTTGACCTGTCATGGTCGCTACAGCGACCAGCCGTCGCTACAGCGACCAAAACAGCTTGGATTTCTGCCTACGGTCGCTTCAAGCGACCAGCCGTCGCTACAAGCGAGCAGTGTTTTTTTCAGACTTTTACCTACAGTCGCTGTAGCGACAGGCCGTGGCTATAGCGACAGCAACAGGACAGCACTTGACAGCTTTGCTGTTTTGGGCATTCTGGTGCGTGTAGGCATGGTTTTTTCACTCCCGTTTTCTCCAGAAACATTTTAGAAACATTATCCACCATTTTAACCCATCCAAAAAGGCTTCCAATGGTTTAAAGATTATAGGGGCAAGGAATACGTAAGGTGTGCGAAATGTAGGAACAATGGTAAAATGAATAGTTAAGTTCTAAGAACGGCATATGATAACGATATGCCGAATTCCTTGATAGGAAAACTAGAGTTATAGAATGAGAATCAAGTTCATAGTTTTATCCACTTTAGGATACAAGGTAATAGTAATAGTAATGGTTTAACAATTATAGTTTCACTTAAGTTCATAGTGTTGATTCTCCAACAATCATAGGTGGCTTATGAGAACGATAAGCCAAGTTTATAGATTACAGGTTATAGATTACAGGAATTGTTATAGAATTAAAGTAACAGATTATATGTTCATACGTTAAAGTTAAAGAATTAAAGATTAAAGATATTGGCGTGCTTGCACGTTTCACAGTCATAGGCATGTTCATCAGACTCCGGGATACGCCGGATGGGATTTCTCCGAGAGGGTTATCCACATGCAATTTCATAGGGAGTCCGGTGATAGCCTGATATGATAGGAGTTTCACCGGTTCATAGGGAGACGTATCTCGGGGTTGCTCCACCCGGGGTGCCCTCCGTAAAATGAACTCAGATTAATTGTTTGTTCAACGCTAACAGCTAACATAAAACTGCTATCGAACTGTGTTAGGTTTTATGTTTTATAGTTATAGTTAAAGTTACAGTTACAGTTATAGTCACAGAAACTCACAGTTAGAGATATAGACGGTTAACAGAATGTGGTCCTAGGTTTTCCCTCGACCACTGAGTTATAGTCATAGGAAGTTACAGTTATAGTTAAAGCCAGATCATAGTTATAGTCATAGGCTGTTTACACAAATGTTACAGGTAGCTATAAGTTATAGTTACAGGAGGATTTATAGTCATAGGCAGTTAAAGACTTGGCGATCCTAGGAAATCCCCGAGATTGCCAAGGTAGGCATGGCGACCCTAGGTTCCCTGTGGTTGCCAACAGTAGGTTGGGTAGAGCTCACTGAGACATTATGTCTCATCCCATTCCTTCTGGTGCAGGTTTACAGGTTAGTCAGAGGTTCGAGACGAAGACCTTCATAGAGGTACTGGATGGAGTGCAATTGCTCGTTGTGTACCAGCTCAGAGGCTTAATGGACATTTGTATAAGCATTGTATAAGTATTGGATTATTTGTACAACGAGTAATATGTATTCTTTTATTTGTGATGTATGAGTTTTATTATCGAAATTTTTAAATGTATCCAGTATCAGTTTAACGCACATGCTAATATACTAGTTAAAGTTAGTATGGGTGTTACAATTGGTATCAGAGCAGGTCGATTCAGACCGTGCCATGGGTCATTTAAGATTCAATAAAAGTAGGGGAATCATTGGGTTCCGGTTGTTGTTCTAAAGGTCACATCTAGTTGAGCCTGATCAACTCAGTCTAGTATATGACAGTTAGGACAAATATCCGAGAGCTGAATGTGACCAAGGAGGAAAGAAGTGTACGAAGGGTGAAGGTTAAGGTGCCAGACTTTAAGACGGAAATTTGCAAAGTGTTTAAGGTCAAAGGATGGTTCTCTAATAGTGAAGTAACTGAGACAGTTAATGGCAAAGTCTCAGAATTATAGGAGGTAGTTAAGAGAAGGGTCAAGTACCTTAACTAGTTGGACGCATCATTAAACGATGCCTTCTTCGAGGAGACATGAACAGTAAAGAACTATGGAAATACTCTAAGGAATGATTTGGAATCTTAATGGGAACCGAAACTTGGAAGGTTAAAGTGAATTGAAAAATTAGAGTTTTAATTTCGGCTGCAGATGCAAAGGATTGTGATACCAAAACCCAGCGACTTGGAATGAGGAATGACCAGTTAACGGTTGGGAGCTCTAGACTTTCAGTAAGGATACAGTGTGTAAGGGTGGAAGGACTTACGCACCTGGACAAGATGAGATTTAATATTCGACGGGTAAGAGATTTATTTATGGATTAAGCGAAATAGTAACAGATGGAACAGGTTACCTTCCTTTATTATGTGACATCAAGATGCTTGGTACGAGGAACGCAAGCTTAATGATAAGTGAAGGAAACCCCTGGTAAGGGTATGAAATAAAAGGTCAAATCTTATGTTGTTTGATTTTAGCAGACCGGTTTCGAGGTTTAAGCAGGAAGATCGTCACTAACGTACAAGTTACAGTTAAAGTTATGGTTGAAGTTAAGGAGTTCTATATTCTCTTTTGATGGGCTCCTTACACACGTTTTCGGGTAAGCCGACAAAGATCACATTATGATGGTATGTGTTAAAGATAGTGGAAATACGTACCTTGGGTTGTTCGAAACCATGAAGAGGGCAACGGTCGAGAAGACATATGGAATGTTATTCAGATAACAGGATTAGAATGGAATTGTGAATACAGTGATAAGTTATAGGAAGGATCCAATGGAAGATGTTAAGTATTGAGGTTTACAGATTAATTAATCGGGTACTCGAAGAGGTGTATCATGTGTTTGAATTTACAGGAGAGCCGGTAAAAGTTGAGTTATGTCCAGACGGATTATTTCCGGAGAAACCCGAGGAGTAACCAAGAGTTATGTTAGAATTTTGTGGACCTAAGTGTCCTGGAAAAAAGTTGTGGATGTGAAATCCTTACGGATAAGTATAGGATGAGACTCGATTCATTAATCGATTAAGTATATGAAAGACGAGAATTTTCGGAAGTCATAGAATGTTTCTAGAAGTTATCACAAGTAAATAATATATGAACTTAAGTTGTTTTAACCGGAGCATTGTTGGGCTCGTGATTATTGTTAAAGACTGTTTACAGGTTTCGGTTTATTTCGTGAAAGTAAGATATCCACATGCAATTTCATAGGGAGTCCGGTGATAGCCTGATATGATAGGAGTTTCACCGGTTCATAGGGAGACGTATCTCGGGGTTGCTCCACCCGGGGTGCCCTCCGTAAAATGAACTCAGATTAATTGTTTGTTCAACGCTAACAGCTAACATAAAACTGCTATCGAACTGTGTTAGGTTTTATGTTTTATAGTTATAGTTAAAGTTACAGTTACAGTTATAGTCACAGAAACTCACAGTTAGAGATATAGACGGTTAACAGAATGTGGTCCTAGGTTTTCCCTCGACCACTGAGTTATAGTCATAGGAAGTTACAGTTATAGTTAAAGCCAGATCATAGTTATAGTCATAGGCTGTTTACACAAATGTTACAGGTAGCTATAAGTTATAGTTACAGGAGGATTTATAGTCATAGGCAGTTAAAGACTTGGCGATCCTAGGAAATCCCCGAGATTGCCAAGGTAGGCATGGCGACCCTAGGTTCCCTGTGGTTGCCAACAGTAGGTTGGGTAGAGCTCACTGAGACATTATGTCTCATCCCATTCCTTCTGGTGCAGGTTTACAGGTTAGTCAGAGGTTCGAGACGAAGACCTTCATAGAGGTACTGGATGGAGTGCAATTGCTCGTTGTGTACCAGCTCAGAGGCTTAATGGACATTTGTATAAGCATTGTATAAGTATTGGATTATTTGTACAACGAGTAATATGTATTCTTTTATTTGTGATGTATGAGTTTTATTATCGAAATTTTTAAATGTATCCAGTATCAGTTTAACGCACATGCTAATATACTAGTTAAAGTTAGTATGGGTGTTACAAAATATAAGTCAAAAAATGGGGTATGACAGTAAGGTTAAGACTTGGCGATCATAGGTATCCCCAAGATTGCCGAGGTAGGCACGGCGACCCTAGGTTCCCTGTGGTTGCCAACAGTAGGTAGGGTAGGAGCTCACTGAGACATTATGTCTCATCCCTATCCTTCTGGTGCAGGTTTTCAGGTAGCCAAGTGGTTTTCAGATGAAGATCTTCAGGAGGACGCTGGATGGAGTGCAGATGCTCGTCAAGGTCAAGCTCAGGAGGTTGACAGATTATCTAAGTATATGAGAATGTAATTGTAAATGTTATTTGGATATTTGTATAAACGAGCTATTTGTACTCATTCAGTAGTTTATACTGTATTTATTATTGAAAATTTTAATGTACCCAGTATCAGATTAATACGCATGCTAAATATTCTAGATAATTTAGTATGGGTGTTACAACTACTCCCTCCGGTCCTATATATAAGAAAATTTTCAAAAAAAATTGGTCCTAATTTTAAGAAAATATCACAACTTTTAAGGTGAAGTTATTGCTTAAAAGACTTTTCTACCCCTTATTTAATGTATTTTTTTTAATATTAGTGGGTGTATTTAATGCTTCACAGCTTTTATGAGGGTATATTTGTAAAAATATTCAAAAAGTTACACTAATTAATGATTACATTGGTTTTAATGTCTTTGAATAAACATGATTTGTTGTATTTGTTATAATTTTTTTTTAGAGTTTGTTATAGTTTAAAAGTCAGAGACATTTATATTTATACTTTTAATCAAAAACAAAGTTTCACAAAAAAACAATGTTCAAAATTTACAAATGTTGACTCAATGAAAGGGTGTAAAGACGAGCACAATGTCCATCTTTCCCCCTATCGAAATAATGATTTTGTCGCACTTATGTTTTTTTCTCACAAAACCATCAATAACTTTATTTAGGGATACTATCAATGTCTTTTAAATAGTTTGATTGGTATTTTAGTGCATGGTGTAATAGTCATTTTAGTCCCTAAATGTGTAACGAATAGTAACAATAGTCTCTCAATGTATCGAAATTCTGAAATAAGTCCATTATTGTGTACTTCGTTAGTAAAAATAGTTCATGACGTTAAAATAGTCTCTCAATACCGATATTAACTCTTTTAGTATAAGGACTGATATAACAGTGCGTAAGTACTTATAAAGACTGATTTGACAATAAGTATACAGAGGGACTAATATGACAATATTAATGAAACATTTAACATAAGGGACCATTTTGACTAACTAAGTGCACAATCAGATACTATTTGAAAATTTTAATACATTGAGGGACTCCTGAAACTACACGTTACACATTAAAGAACGAAAATGACTATTACCTAGTAGTATATCTAGACAATATAGAAAGTTAATTGAATTTCAACTAAAAATCTTCCCCGCGGCTTGGATCCTAATTTTGATTTTTTTTTTTGTCACTTGGGTCCAACTTGGCGATAAAAGTAACAATAAAAGCACTTGGTCGCTAAGGTGGGATAAAATATGTCTTAAACAACGCGTGGACTAAACATGTCGTGTATACTCGGTTCCATTTGAACTAGAATTGAGTTGGAGGTGTAGAATTGAATATGACGTGATTAGTTGTTGTCAAGTAGAATTAATCCTGCCTACATCATTGATTTTACTTGAAGCTAAAATTTGTAATTTTTTATTCTAGAATTGATTTTCACACAAAAATTTATTTTTCAACTCTCTTTTAGATAATGAATCCAAACATAAATCACTTTTAATCATAATCAATATTAACTAAAATCAATTCTAAATAATCAATTCTATCAAAATCAATTCTCCTCACAGTACAACAAAACACACTCTTAGAAAAGCAAATATTGATGGTTACTTTACTGAAAACAAAATTAGAAAAGTTATAGGAAGAGGACTCTATTCTCGTGTGCTTCTTTTTTATTTTTTTCTAGGAAAATGCTAACAAATTATTCCTCATGCATTAGTTAAAAACACAAATATAATATAAATATATTAAAATTAGTGTAGTTAAACATTTAAAAATGTAAAAAAAAAATATTTGTTTCAATACGAAATTTACTTCTTTTGTTTTCTTAACTATTTAACATGACCTTTTTTTTATTAAGTTTATGGATAGAACATTGAGAATTGATGGATTAATTAGATTTAATGGACGTGATTTATGTAAGTTGTAAAGCTTACCCTAAAGTTAATGGATCTCATACTATATATATAGGCAACAATTCAATTAACTTAGGACAATTTGATATAGAGAGTACATTGGGTTCTAAATACCCAAAGTTCAACATTTATTAAGATAAAAACATATGTATAAGTACATTATTAGTTACTTTTTCCAAGAATAACAATCATCTTTACCGGGAGATACGACCTTACATGGTCCTGATTTCTTTATATACCAATTGCAAAGATCACATTTATCTCTTATCGGTACGTAAATCTTGTATAAACGTAATCCACTACCATTCCATTGAAAGGAACAAAAGTATTGTTTGTTTCCAACATTCCATCCAAAACTTTCACCATGATGAAGAGAGTGAATTCCAAGATCTTCTCCGTCATCTTTGCAATGAAGGTTTAAGTCAAGATTGTCTTCCAAAGAGTTAGTAACATTCACACGAACTCCAAGAGCATCGTGCCCAGATAACAATGTCAACACACACAACAAGATAATTTTTTTGGTAAATAGAGACATTGAACTTTCAACTTGTCTTTTTTTTAAGTGAATAATATGTGTGTACCAAGGTTAAAAGAGAAACATGTATTTATAGGAGATTCTTAAGAAGGAATATATAAATTTTGTTTTAAAAGGGTCAACAAAAAATCGCATTTACACTCTAGTCATTGTATCATTTAATCAAGCACATAAATAAGGACAAAAAAGAATTATATAATTTAATGCTTGCAATAACTATATTCTACAAAACAAATATTAGCAAAAGAAAGTCAAAAATACATTTAATTAGAAAAATTCAACAATAGCAATTAAGTCGACTTTATACTCTCTCTACAATGGGTGTCCTTTTTTTTAAAAAATAATTTAATATATAATTTAATTAGTGATATATACAACTCCCTCCGGTCCTATATATAAGAAAATTTTCAAAAAAAATTGGTCCTAATTTTAAGAAAATATCACAACTTTTAAGGTGTAGTTATTGCTTAAAAGACTTTTCTACCCCTTATTTAATGTATTTTTTTTAATATTAGTGGGTGTATTTAATGCTTCACAGCTTTTATGAGGGTATATTTGTAAAAATATTCAAAAAGTTACACTAATTAATGATTACATTGGTTTTAATGTCTTTGAATAAACATGATTTGTTGTATTTGTTATAATTTTTTTTTAGAGTTTGTTATAGTTTAAAAGTCAGAGACATTTATATTTATACTTTTAATCAAAAACAAAGTTTCACAAAAAAACAATGTTCAAAATTTACAAATGTTGACTCAATGAAAGGGTGTAAAGACGAGCACAATGTCCATCTTTCCCCCTATCGAAATAATGATTTTGTCGCACTTGTAGTACCCCAATTTTGTCCTAAGCCTTTCAAAACAAAAAACCAAAAAAATCAAAGAGGGAGAAAAAAGTCAAAGTCAACAAAAGTCAACAGAAAAGTCAACATTTCAAAATTGAGGACTTCGCACTGCGAAGCTCACTTCGCACTGCGAAGTCTGTGATTTTTCTGCAGATTTTTGGTTTCTTAGATTTAATTCCAGATTTTGTTGCATATCATTTCTATATTTAGTTTAGTCAGCATTCATGGCTATTTGGGCCAAGCAAAACCAGAATTGAAGGACTTGCCATTAATGCCAAGGTTGGAAGCTTTTTCTTCCAACCTAGCATGTGACAAGCAAGTGGGCTTGCCCTTGGGCAGCTTTTGTCCCTCCCATGTGACCTGTTAACCACCCCAAGGTTGCCAGCCACCTGCTTGATGACTTTCCTCCTGCTTGCTTCCCCCAAAACCAGTCAAACTAGCTGGATTTTCTCACTTGAAAAGCCATGAGTGCCTACCCTGTTTTTGCAGCAGCTTTTCACCCCTCACACCAGCCATAGGTAGCCTTTTTCATCCCTCAATCTCTGCACATTACAGTGCACGTTTTTATTGATCAACCATTGAGATTGCAAGGATTGATCCCCAAGCTTAGCCATTTGCAATTCAGCCATGTTTCTCATCATTACCTTCTAGAATTAGTTGATTTTGTGGCTGAAATCAGTCAAAGACTTAACCCTTGGCACAAGGCAGGGTTGCCTCTATCCATTAGCATTTAATGCAAAGGGATTCAGCCTGATCCTAGCCCACAAAATCAGCTAGACTTTGGGATTTTCTAATGATGAAATAGATTTGGTTTTGGCCTATAAATAGAAGGCAATGCCCAAGGTTACTACTACTAATAACAGCATTCAAGAGCAGAAACACTACTCATTCCAGCTTACAAACACTCACAAACAACCAGAAAAAAACCAATCAAACACAAAGCATTACAAAGTTCCAAAACCATCACCAACATTCAAACCTTTTGCAAGAACCTTCAATCAATTCAAACCCATTGCAGCTGGAGCTTTGCTAAGGAGTTCTGTAAGTTTCCAAGCTTTTGTTTTGCATTTACAATTGTGTTTGTACAGCAATTTTGGTTCAAAACCTTTTGTTTCTAAAAAGCCCCTTTTGAATTTCAAAGAAATCCCAAGGTTTTCAAAACACCAAAACTGGTTTGTCCAGGCCTTTTCATCCCAAAAACTCAAAGCTTTTCACTCACCTAAAAGGTCCTGAGTGTGTTCAGAAGTTGTTTCTGAACAAAAGTTCAGAAACAGCTTCTGAACTCAAAAATTCGCATGCTTCGCAGTGCGAAGTCATGGTCGCAGAGCAACCATGACAGAACTCAGAATCTGAGTTTAGGTGTCCAAATGGCCAATTTTTGAGGTTCTAGCCCAAGAGCTCAGAACCTAAGAGTTTTTAAACCCATGTTTTTCAAACCATAACAAGGATTTTGCACAATCTTGACAAAATCACAAGTTCGTATGACATTTTGTGGATAACTTGCAAAACAAGTTACGTTCCTAAACTTTCAAAACAGCATGAACAAACAAGCTATGTTCATCATTTCAATCAAAACTTGAACAATAAATATTGTTCATGATTTTCAAAACTCAAGCATGAACATACGCCAAATTTGTTCGCTTTTTCAAAACAATTCGCAAAACGAGCCGAACTTGTGCGTTTTTCTAACAAATTGCTAAATCTTTCCATTTTGGGTTTTCAAACCAAATGTTTTGATATACCTTGGGATTTCTAAAAGAATTCTACCCAAAAACTTGAATGAAAAAGGGATGGTGTGACGTATGTCTCTCCATTGCCCCGATTGTACGAATGTGTGACGTATGTCTCGTCGTTCGGACAATCGTCATTCCCTTTTTTCAAATGTATCCAACCCTAACCAAACCAAATTTTGGCCCCTTGTGGTCAATCCAAACCTTTTGGTCCCCCGTGGCCATTAGATTCGATCCCTCGACTTGTTTAAGTCACTCGGTCAATGTTCGACTCGTCCGAGTCCATTGTACCTGTTCTTGATCTCAGTGGATCAATTGAACAATCGCCCGACTCGTTGGAGTCCACTCGGTCAATGGTTGACTCGTATGAGTCCATTGCACCTCTCTTGGTCCCATAGCGACCAATTCGAACCCTTTTACCCTAACGGACGTACCTTTTAACAATTCTAGTGCGATTCGTGAACAAACGCTTAATAAGTCTCCCAAGCGCGAGCATACAAGCTACGTTTTAATCGCAAGAATTCGGTTAAAACATCGTCCATTTAAAATTAACCAACACATGTACGTTTTTTCTACCAAAGAACTACGTACGCTTTGAATTCTCCGACTACCGGGAGATACGTAGGAGCAAGATCGACATCTTGTCAAGCGCAATAATAAAAAAAAACTTTTTTTCTTTTCTTTCGTTTGTTTTTATCTCTTTTCCCCCCTTTTAGTATATTTTCTATTTGACATGGATAAGCATGCGCGCAAAACATTTAAAAACAATTCAAGCTTTAACCAAATAGAAGGTTCCCGTTGAGTACAACGGACGTGAGGGGTGCTAATACCTTCCCCTTGCGTAACCGACTCCCGAACCTGACAATGGTTGCGATGACCATCCTTTCCTCATCGTCAAAGGGTTTTATTATCGTTTCCCTTTAAACATAAAAAAAAAACTTAAGGGTTTATCAACGTTCCCTTTACACAAAAACTTTGGTGGCGGCTTCACAAAGGCCCTCCGAGCGTTTACGAACGACCTCGGAGGATTTGTGCGTCTTTTTCTCAGGAAAAAAACGAGGTGCGCACAGCTGGCGACTTCACTGGGGAACCCTTTTCCCACTAGCGAGTCAAGCCTAACCTATTTGGCTTTTAAGCCAATTGTTTTTATTTTCTTCGCGTGCCATGCTTATTATTTTATTCATACATGTCATATTTATGCTTTATGTTTATACTTGCTTTATTTTGCTTTATATTCATATCATATATATATCAAATGCGGGGGTTACTTGAGTGATGTTACTCCACATTGTTCGGGTTAATGCCGGACGTGTGAGGCTCTCTACCCGAGCTTGAGAAAAAAACTATGTTAGAAGGAGGTTGTGTGCGGAAGCCCGCGTTGACGTATGTCCGTGAGGTAGGATGCCCAACCCCGCTTAGATGAGATTTTCACATGGAATTAATTGAAGTCATGTCGACGTATGTCCATAGACAACCCTAATTCCATGTGAGATCTATGACTCTAAGGACCTCTTCTTAGGAGATTTCACCTTTTAGAGCCTACATGTGAGGATGGGAAAAATTCTGAACCTCCACACATTATCCATTTGCATTCACTCATGTTTGTTACATTATGTTTTGTCTTATCAGGGGCAATTAACACTTATTTGTTTATTACTTGTTTTATGCATAAATCATAGTTGGGGATATGAATGGCCAATGTGTTGAGGGGTAGCAAAAATTTTCAAAAAATTTTAAGTACTTCGCAATGCGAAGGTACTTCGCAGTGCGAAGTACGCGAATTTTGTCAGCCCAGCTGACCCTTCATTTACTCCCTCTCAACCACCCATTTCCACTATCTTGTTATCCCAACCGTTTTCTTTTTTCTTTAACTCTTAATACTAAAATAATAACTTTTATTCCATAACTCTAAAAAAAAGAGGGAGAAACTCTCAAATCTAAAAAAAAAAAAAGTAGGCATATCCATTTGTGAAATCTTCCATTTCTTTAAGTTTGTGCTTTATTCCATTCAGAACCTACTACCAGGTACGTTTCCCTTTCTTCTTTCTTTGTGTATATCCAATTCGTATTTCAACAATAAGGGTTTTAGGGTTTCTAGTTTTGAAATTCCCATTTTTTGAGTTTAAGTTTTATAATAAGCTGCATTTAGTCCTTAGTTTGCTGTATTAGGTTAGGATTTAGCAAGCATGCATCATGGGTATCTAAAATAAAGCCTGTTTCTTTCAAATCCCAAATTGTTTTTGAAAACCCCATTCGCAAAGATTGAAAGGAAGAGAGCTGTTAAGTGTTTCTTTCGGATACCCAGTCATTGATTCTGAGGTCGTTTAGTTGCATGCATTGTATGTTAGAAGCTTAAACCAAGAGGTGTAGGTTCAGATTTCTGGGTCTTTGCTGTCATGGTCGCAGAGCAAAGTTCAACTTCGCACTGCGACCTTTTTCTGGGCAGCCCAGAAATTTTCGAGCACCTTCGCACTGCGAGCATGCCTTCGCAGTGCGACTGTAGCAGGAACAGAACCTGAGTTTTTTCCCATTTTTCCTTTCAATTCCATTTGTTTCACCTCATATCACCTGTAATCCTACTAACTTTGCCCTTTTTCTTTGCAGATGGCACCAAGACCAGTAGGAAAACGCTCGAGGAATGAGGCATCCGGATCTAGACCCCAAGGGGGTTTTGACGTCTCTCGCTTCCTAAGTCTTTGGAACCAGGAGAGATACGAAGAGCTTCTTGGCAGGACCTTCTGGCCCGAGAGGCAGTTTATTATAAGTGAGAGAGGCACCTGGAGAGAGTTGGCCCGGTTGATAAACCACCGCCGGTGGGGAGTTTTGGTAAACCCTCCCCTTAACCTCAACTACGACATAATCCGGGAATTCTACGCAAATGCCATTCCCGTGGATCCAGAGGGGGAGTTTACATATCAGACCATGGTACGTGGTCGGATCATTAGATTCGATCGCGACGCCATCAACACCTATCTCCAAAACCCCTTCCAATTGGAAAATGATGAGCTTTGTGCTTTCCATAAGCACCAAAACCGTGGTAATTGGAACCACGATCTCTACGCTCAGACCATTTTCCAATCCGGAAAAGGCTATGAGCTTAATGCAGCGGGGCAACCCACAAAAGCCCTCAAGGGCAACCTCACCACCTACGCCCAAGTCATTTTCCATCTTATTGTCCACAACATAAAACCCAAAAGTCATACCTCCTCCACCACTTTGGACGTGACCCCCCTAATCTACTATATCCTCACCGGTAAGCAAGTAGATGTGGCCAGGGCAATCTGCCAAGAGATTAAGATAGTGGTCGAGAGTGGCATCAAGCCACCGGCCAAGAAGATGTGCCCGCTTGCTTTCCCGGGTCTTATCATGGGACTCTGCCGGGAAGCCTGAGTAGCCATTCCCCCTCACGTGTCCGAAACCATTAAGAACCCCATTACGGACGATAAAAATAGTTCATGACGTTAAAATAGTCTCTCAATACCGATATTAACTCTTTTAGTATAAGGACTGATATAACAGTGCGTAAGTACTTATAAAGACTGATTTGACAATAAGTATACAGAGGGACTAATATGACAATATTAATGAAACATTTAACATAAGGGACCATTTTGACTAACTAAGTGCACAATCAGATACTATTTTAAAATTTTAATACATTGAGGGACTCCTGAAACTACTCGTTACACATTAAAGAACGAAAATGACTATTACCTAGTAGTATATCTAGACAATATAGAAAGTTAATTGAATTTCAACTAAAAATCTTCCACGCGGCTTGGATCCTAATTTTGATTTTTTTTTTGTCACTTGGGTCCAACTTGTCGATAAAAGTAACAATAAAAGCACTTGGTCGCTAAGGTGGGATAAAATATGTCTTAAACAACGCGTGGACTAAACATGTCGTGTATACTCGGTTCCATTTGAACTAGAATTGAGTTGGAGGTGTAGAATTGAATATGACGTGATTAGTTGTTGTCAAGTAGAATTAATCCTGCCTACATCATTGATTTTACTTGAAGCTAAAATTTGTAATTTTTTATTCTAGAATTGATTTTCACACAAAAATTTATTTTTCAACTCTCTTTTAGATAATGAATCCAAACATAAATCACTTTTAATCATAATCAATATTAACTAAAATCAATTCTAAATAATCAATTCTATCAAAATCAATTCTCCTCACAGTACAACAAAACACACTCTTAGAAAAGCAAATATTGATGGTTACTTTACTGAAAACAAAATTAGAAAAGTTATAGGAAGAGGACTCTATTCTCGTGCGCTTCTTTTTTATTTTTTTCTAGGAAAATGCTAACAAATTATTCCTCATGCATTAGTTAAAAACACAAATATAATATAAATATATTAAAATTAGTGTAGTTAAACATTTAAAAATGTAAAAAAAAAAATATTTGTTTCAATACGAAATTTACTTCTTTTGTTTTCTTAACTATTTAACATGACCTTTTTTTTTATTAAGTTTATGGATAGAACATTGAGAATTGATGGATTAATTAGATTTAATGGACGTGATTTATGTAAGTTGTAAAGCTTACCCTAAAGTTAATGGATCTCATACTATATATATAGGCAACAATTCAATTAACTTAGGACAATTTGATATAGAGAGTACATTGGGTTCTAAATACCCAAAGTTCAACATTTATTAAGATAAAAACATATGTATAAGTACATTATTAGTTACTTTTTCCAAGAATAACAATCATCTTTACCGGGAGATACGACCTTACATGGTCCTGATTTCTTTATATACCAATTGCAAAGATCACATTTATCTCTTATCGGTACGTAAATCTTGTATAAACGTAATCCACTACCATTCCATTGAAAGGAACAAAAGTATTGTTTGTTTCCAACATTCCATCCAAAACTTTCACCATGATGAAGAGAGTGAATTCCAAGATCTTCTCCGTCATCTTTGCAATGAAGGTTTAAGTCAAGATTGTCTTCCAAAGAGTTAGTAACATTCACACGAACTCCAAGAGCATCGTGCACAGATAACAATGTCAACACACACAACAAGATAATTTTTGTGGTAAATAGAGACATTGAACTTTCAACTTGTCTTTTTTTTAAGTGAATAATATGTGTGTACCAAGGTTAAAAGAGAAACATGTATTTATAGGAGATTCTTAAGAAGGAATATATAAATTTTGTTTTAAAAGGGTCAACAAAAAATCGCATTTACACTCTAGTCATTGTATCATTTAATCAAGCACATAAATAAGGACAAAAAAGAATTATATAATTTAATGCTTGCAATAACTATATTCTACAAAACAAATATTAGCAAAAGAAAGTCAAAAATACATTTAATTAGAAAAATTCAACAATAGCAATTAAGTCGACTTTATACTCTCTCTACAATGGGTGTCCTTTTTTTTAAAAAATAATTTAATATATAATTTAATTAGTGATATATACTACTCCCTCCGGTCCTATATATAAGAAAATTTTCAAAAAAAATTGGTCCTAATTTTAAGAAAATATCACAACTTTTAAGGTGTAGTTATTGCTTAAAAGACTTTTATACCCCTTATTTAATGTATTTTTTTTAATATTAGTGGGTGTATTTAATGCTTCACAGCTTTTATGAGGGTATATTTGTAAAAACATTCAAAAAGTTACACTAATTAATGATTACATTGGTTTTAATGTCTTTGAATAAACATGATTTGTTGTATTTGTTATAATTTTTTTTTAGAGTTTGTTATAGTTTAAAAGTCAGAGACATTTATATTTATACTTTTAATCAAAAACAAAGTTTCACAAAAAAACAATGTTCAAAATTTACAAATGTTGACTCAATGAAAGGGTGTAAAGACGAGCACAATGTCCATCTTTCCCCCTATCGAAATAATGATTTTGTCGCACTTATGTTTTTTTCTCACAAAACCATCAATAACTTTATTTAGGGATACTATCAATGTCTTTTAAATAGTTTGATTGGTATTTTAGTGCATGGTGTAATAGTCATTTTAGTCCCTAAATGTGTAACGAATAGTAACAATAGTCTCTCAATGTATCGAAATTCTGAAATAAGTCCATTATTGTGTACTTCGTTAGTAAAAATAGTTCATGACGTTAAAATAGTCTCTCAATACCGATATTAACTCTTTTAGTATAAGGACTGATATAACAGTGCGTAAGTACTTATAAAGACTTATTTGACAATAAGTATACAGAGGGACTAATATGACAATATTAATGAAACATTTAACATAAGGGACCATTTTGACTAACTAAGTGCACAATCAGATACTATTTTAAAATTTTAATACATTGAGGGACTCCTGAAACTACTCGTTACACATTAAAGAACGAAAATGACTATTACCTAGTAGTATATCTAGACAATATAGAAAGTTAATTGAATTTCAACTAAAAATCTTCCCCGCGGCTTGGATCCTAATTTTGATTTTTTTTTTGTCACTTGGGTCCAACTTGGCGATAAAAGTAACAATAAAAGCACTTGGTCGCTAAGGTGGGATAAAATATGTCTTAAACAACGCGTGGACTAAGCATGTCGTGTATACTCGGTTCCATTTGAACTAGAATTGAGTTGGAGGTGTAGAATTGAATATGACGTGATTAGTTGTTGTCAAGTAGAATTAATCCTGCCTACATCATTGATTTTACTTGAAGCTAAAATTTGTAATTTTTTATTCTAGAATTGATTTTCACACAAAAATTTATTTTTCAACTCTCTTTTAGATAATGAATCCAAACATAAATCACTTTTAATCATAATCAATATTAACTAAAATCAATTCTAAATAATCAATTCTATCAAAATCAATTCTCCTCACAGTACAACAAAACACACTCTTAGAAAAGCAAATATTGATGGTTACTTTACTGAAAACAAAATTAGAAAAGTTATAGGAAGAGGACTCTATTCTCGTGCGCTTCTTTTTTATTTTTTTCTAGGAAAATGCTAACAAATTATTCCTCATGCATTAGTTAAAAACACAAATATAATATAAATATATTAAAATTAGTGTAGTTAAACATTTAAAAATGTAAAAAAAAAAATATTTGTTTCAATACGAAATTTACTTCTTTTGTTTTCTTAACTATTTAACATGACCTTTTTTTTATTAAGTTTATGGATAGAACATTGAGAATTGATGGATTAATTAGATTTAATGGACGTGATTTATGTAAGTTGTAAAGCTTACGCTAAAGTTAATGGATCTCATACTATATATATAGGCAACAATTCAATTAACTTAGGACAATTTGATATAGAGAGTACATTGGGTTCTAAATACCCAAAGTTCAACATTTATTAAGATAAAAACATATGTATAAGTACATTATTAGTTACTTTTTCCAAGAATAACAATCATCTTTACCGGGAGATACGACCTTACATGGTCCTGATTTCTTTATATACCAATTGCAAAGATCACATTTATCTCTTATCGGTACGTAAATCTTGTATAAACGTAATCCACTACCATTCCATTGAAAGGAACAAAAGTATTGTTTGTTTCCAACATTCCATCCAAAACTTTCACCATGATGAAGAGAGTGAATTCCAAGATCTTCTCCGTCATCTTTGCAATGAAGGTTTAAGTCAAGATTGTCTTCCAAAGAGTTAGTAACATTCACACGAACTCCAAGAGCATCGTGCACAGATAACAATGTCAACACACACAACAAGATAATTTTTTTGGTAAATAGAAACATTGAACTTTCAACTTGTCTTTTTTTTAAGTGAATAATATGTGTGTACCAAGGTTAAAAGAGAAACATGTATTTATAGGAGATTCTTAAGAAGGAATATATAAATTTTGTTTTAAAAGGGTCAACAAAAAATCGCATTTACACTCTAGTCATTGTATCATTTAATCAAGCACATAAATAAGGACAAAAAAGAATTATATAATTTAATGCTTGCAATAACTATATTCTACAAAACAAATATTAGCAAAAGAAAGTCAAAAATACATTTAATTAGAAAAATTCAACAATAGCAATTAAGTCGACTTTATACTCTCTCTACAATGGGTGTCCTTTTTTTTAAAAAATAATTTAATATATAATTTAATTAGTGATATATACTACTCCCTCCGGTCCTATATATAAGAAAATTTTCAAAAAAAAATTGGTCCTAATTTTAAGAAAATATGCTTAAAAGACTTTTCTACCCCTTATTTAATGTATTTTTTTTAATATTAGTGGGTGTATTTAATGCTTCACAGCTTTTATGAGGGTATATTTGTAAAAACATTCAAAAAGTTACACTAATTAATGATTACATTGGTTTTAATGTCTTTGAATAAACATGATTTGTTGTATTTGTTATAATTTTTTTTTAGAGTTTGTTATAGTTTAAAAGTCAGAGATATTTATATTTATACTTTTAATCAAAAACAAAGTTTCACAAAAAAACAATGTTCAAAATTTACAAATGTTGACTCAATGAAAGGGTGTAAAGACGAGCACAATGTCCATCTTTCCCCCTATCGAAATAATGATTTTGTCGCACTTATGTTTTTTTCTCACAAAACCATCAATAACTTTATTTAGGGATATTGTAATATCCCGCTTAAACGAGACTTTAACAGTGTTACAGGAATTAAAAGAACGCAATGGCAATTATGTAATTATGTGGCAATGGCAATTGTGTAAATATTTGAAAAGAGGAGAATGGTTTTAAGAAGGGAACAAGATATTTTCTTGTCTATTTTCCTTCTTCCCTTCCCTCTCCAAAACCGGTTCCTCCCCCTCTCTTCTTCCACTCACACGCCTCCTTCTCTGTAACACCCATACTAACTTTAACTAGTATATTAGCTTGTGCGTTAAACTGATACTGGATACATTTAAAAAATTTCAATAATAATAATACATCACCAAAGAATGAATACGAGTTTACTCGTTGTACAAATAATTCAAATACTATTACATTACTTATACAATATCCACTAAGCTCCTGAGCTGGTACACAACGAGCAACTGTACTCCATCCAGTACCTCTGTGAAGATCACCATCACGAACCTCTGACTTACCTGTAGACCTGCAACAGAAGGAATGGGATGAGACATAATGTCTCAGTGAGCTCCAGCCCAACCAACTGTTGGCAACCACAGGGAACCTAGGGTCGCCATGCCTACCTTGGCAATCTTGGGGATTTCCTACGATCGCCAAGTCTTTATCTTTAACCACAAAGGGTATAAGTCTGACTATAACTATAAGTCTGCCTATAACTATAACTATAATCTATCTGTAACTATAATTCCTGCCTGTAACTATAACTTAGTGATCGAGGGGAAACCTAGGACCACTTTCTGTTAATTGTCTATAACTATAACTGTAACTTCCTGTAACTATAACTGTAACTGTAACTTTGACTATAACTATAATACATAAAACAAATAAAGATGTTTTAGGTGTTTTATGTTAGCTGTTAGCGTTGAACAAACATTATTATCTGAGTTCATTTTACGGAGTGCGGCCCGGGTGGAGTAACGTTGAGGTACATCTCCCTATAAACCGGTGAAATTCCTATCATATCAGGCTAACACCGGACTCCTCTTTAATTTGCATGTGGACAACCCTCTCAGTGAAGTCCCAACCGGCGTATCCCGGAGTCTGCTGAACATGCCTGTGACTGTGAAACGTGTGGACAATCCTCTCGGAGAAGTCCCATCCGGCGTATCCCGGAGTCTGCTGAACACGCCCTGTAACTGTAAAATGTGCGAGCACGCCATTATCTTTGATCTTTAATTCTTTAACTTTAACATATAAACATGTATATCTGTTACTGTAATCATATAACAATCCTGTAACATGTAATCCTATAACACAAGGTTTCTTGGCTTATCGTTCTCATAAGCCTCCTATAATTGTTGGAGAACCAACCCTATAATCTTATCTGAAACTATGATTGCCGAAGCATTCCTATTACTCTTGTATTCTAAATTGAATACATCTATAACCTTGTTCACCTAATATAGGTTCTTGACTTTCAAAGCCGTGTGCTTTTCCTAAGAGTTATCAACTCACAAGCAAGGGATCAATCCATTAAATCCTTGCACTCATACTATAATTCTTGTTTTCCTATCAAAGGGTTCGACATATCGTTGTCATATGCCGCTATTAGGGTTTACCTAATCATATAACCATTGTTCTTGCAATTCCCTAACATTGCGTATACCTTGCCTCTAACTTAATCCATACATCTCTAAGGAATAGGTCCTCTGATACTCAATAGGGATACAAAGCCATTGCACGTTGCTTAAAGAGTTTGAAGTAGTATTGGACGGCTAGAATGATGCAAGAGCTGATGAAAATCAAGTGGTTCCTATATGCTGTGGAATCGTGACACGATTTGGAAATCGTGTCACGATTTTCTACCCAGAAATCGTGTTATGTTCTGCCTACAAAATCGTGACACGGTTGCACAATCGTGACACGATTTTGCGTGCAGTTAGTCAGCATAGGGCAAGTTCAAAACATAATTTTCACCATTCTTGGCTCATCCAAGCATACCCAAACATCACAACAACTTAAGGGACAATTACTAAGGCATATAGGTAGTGTACAACATGTATAATCAAGGAATTGCAAGAAAAGGAACTAGGGCACTAAAAACCTCAAACTTGATCATAACACTATAAACATCAAAACTTATCAAAAGATTCTCAAAGTGGGTTCTAAAACCCCTAGGAGCTCACCTTATACTTGATTTGGTGCTGGTTTAGCTTGCTTTCCAACTTTCCTCAAAACCCTAGCTCTTAATTCTTTCCCTTCTTCTTGCTTCCTCAACTTCCTTCCTTGCTTTAAATCTCTCCAAGCTAGCATGCTTACTTGCGTTCCAAGAGTTGTGGAAAAAAGATTGATGGATGAATGCAAGGGAGAGGGAGGCGTGTGAGTGGAAGAAAAAGGGGGGGAGGAACCGGTTTTGGAGAGGGAAGGGAAGAAGGAAAAATGGGCAAGAAAATATCTTGTTCCCTTCTTAAACAATTCTTCTCATTTCAAATAATTACACAATTGCCATTGCCACTTAATTACATAATTGCCATTGCATTCATTTAATTCTTGTAACACTGTTAAAGTCACGTTTAAGCGGGATATTACACTCTACCCCCCTTAAAGAAATTTCGTCCTCGAAATTTAGAAAATCCTTCGAAGATCCTGAAAAGATAAATCCTTTCTACCTCTTTTCTACTATGAAAATTTCCAATTCCTTTTTCTTATTGGAATTCCATGGCAACTCTAGGGTCTGACATGTAGATTAATCACGCACCCCGATTAAACCATACTGGTTAAAACTTGTTCTTTAGCCATGATTTCCATTTCTACAAACCAAAACATATGACAATTTCTTTCCTGCCGAAAGATCTGGTGCATGTTACATAACTATCACTTGCTAAGACGTATGGTTATCTGAACCAACATATCCATATTATCTGACTATGTCCTCTATTCGACTTATTTCTTGTAAATCCAATGTAAAATTATCAAATCTTGGATTTCCTTTACTGAATTCTATCAGTTCTTCTTTAATTGACCATTCCATATTAACCTGAAGACGTCGGGTCGATCTGATTTTCCTCAATTATTCCTACCTTCCGAGGAATCTATTACATTACTTTTAATTCAAAAGAATTCTTGTCTTTAACTTTCGCCTCGTAAGACGACCTTTTACTGTTACATTCGTATCATTCTTCATATAAATTTATTCTTACACTGATAGGCATCTGATATTGAGCAATCTCAAACGGAAGTATAGTCTATTACAATTACCTTCACGATTCAAAAGCAAGGAGGTGACCGTACTTATGGTACAAGTGACGTGTGGCATGAGCCGTCTCACATAACATCATATAATACAATCCATAGCACATAGCTTCCTTACATGATCGAGTACGTGTACACTACTATCGGGTACACTGTATGCCGCATCCTCATTGTCCAACTAATGGGACACCATATGTAATATCCCGCTTAGAAGTATCAGTTAAACGTGTTAGAAGCTTCATGAACAAGCAATGGCAAAGTGGTAATAAGAGGAGTGGCATAGTTGTAATTAGTGAGAAAAAGGCTTATTGGATAAATATGAATATTGGCAAGGTTTCTACTCATTTTTCTTTCTCTCAAAAATTCAGAAAATTGCTCTTTCTTCTTCTCTCATTTTCGCCCCATCTCCTCTTCATCACCCTCATCAAATCATCACCCTTAACCTAGTAAACTTCTCCCTAAAACTCTTGTTTGGTAAGCAAGCTTGTGCTGGGAAAATTTTGGAGCAAGAAGAAGAAGGAAAGCCAGGGAAATAGAAGTGGTCTTGAGTAGAGACTTTGGAGCTTGAAGCTAGGGTTGGATTTCTAACTTAGCAAGCATCTTCTTGGGATTAAGGTGAGCTCCTAGTGGGTTTTAGAACCCTCCTTGTTTAAGTTTTGAGGTTTATAGTTTATAGTCAAGTTTGTGATTATAGAACCCTAATCTTCCTCTTTATAGTAATTCCTTGTTCAAGCATGTTATAAGCTGTTTATAAGACTTAGAAATGTGCCATAAGCTGTATGATGTTTGTGTGTGTTTGATTGTGCCAAGAATGGTGAAAATTATGCTTTGAAACTGCCCTATGCTGTCCAACTGCAGGTAAAATTGTGTCACGATTCTGCAACCGTGTCACGATTTTACAGGCAGAAACTAACACGTTTTCTGGGCATGCAATCGTGACACGATTTATCGTGTCACGATTTTGAAGGGGGCAGAACATGAAATTTTTCCACTTTTACTTGCACCATTCCAGCCATCCAACACTATCCCAAACTCATTAAGCGTTGTGCAATGGCTATGTATCTCTTTTAAACGTTAAAGGACCTATCCCTTAGAGCATGAATAGATCTTTAGGGAAGGCTTATAGCTTGATAATTAGAGAGCCTAAAGAGGTGAACAAAGTTATAGAAGTGTTCCTTTGGAATACATAGGCATGGGAATGTTTCGGCAATCATAGTTACAGACATGTTTATAGTGTTGGTTCTCCAACAATCATAGGTGACTCATGAGAACGATGAGCCAAGAATCATAGGTTATATGTCATAGGAATGTTATACGATCATAGTACTGATTATATGATTATATGTCAAAGTTAAAGAATTATTCAAAGATAATGGCGTGCTTGCACGTTTCACAGTCATAGGGCGTGTTCATCAGACTCCGGGATTCGCCGGATGGGACTTCTCCGAGAGGGTTGTCCACACGTTTCATAGGGAGTCCGGTGTTAGCCTGATATGATAGGAATTTCACCGGTTTATAGGGAGACGTATCTCGGGGTTGCTCCACCCGGGGTGCCCTCCGTAAAATGAACTCAGATAATTGTTTGTTCAACGCTAACAGCTAACATAAAACACTTTATTTGTTTTATGATTCATAGTTATAGTCATAGTCACAGAAAGTTTATAGTTACAGGCAGGTTATAGTTAAAGTCATAGGCAGGTTATAAGACTTGGCGATTCTAGAATTCCCCTAAATTGCCAAGGTAGGCATGGCGACCCTAGGTTCCCTGTGGTTGCCAAACAGTAGGTTGGGTAGAGCTCACTGAGACATTATGTCTCATCCCATTCCTTCTGGTGCAGGTTCACAGGCAGGATCGCAATCAGCACGCAACAAGGGTAAGGAAAAGGCTACGGACTGATCGTGCTGTTGTTATATGTTATGGATGATTGTATTATATGGTTGTACTTATGCTGTACATGTATCAGAGATATTGTTTAACTTTGGAATGTAATATTACAGTGTGATGTAATATTTGTATGAACTTTTTATATTGTAAATTAATGTATCCAGTACGAAATTTTAATACTCGTGTAAGATCCTAGGCAATCTTATTATGGGTGTTACACCATACTTAGTCAACATGTATTCGAGGCAATGCCACGCCAACTTAGTCACTCTTCTTGCTCTTAACTCATGCTTGTATTCTTTGAGTATCTACAATCCCATACATAACTATGATTACGTCCCATTGACGTTATAACTTATTTCGTTCATGAACATTTCTCTGCTTTCTAAAAGAAAACTCTATTCTGTTCGCTATCAAAATAGCACCTTTAAACTTTTAATCCTTTATTTCATAACTTCAAATCACATAGCCTTTTACTGTAAACTATGAGTAATCCTCTGATCTGTGTAAAATATTTCCTTCCTTTAACTGTTAACATTAAGTTCAAGAATTTCTGAATTCCTGGACTGAGATTGTTCGGTAACAACAAACCTGTTCTGCTTAAGACTTCCTGTTAAACATTACTAACCGCGTACCACGGTTACCGATACATGTCACACGACTATAAAAATATGTTACACTACTATCTAAGTAGCATAAACTCTGCCTGATCAGTATACATAATACTAATCATAACCTGTTACATGCGACATGCTAGCATAACGTGGGTAAGATGCGGAATAACTGTATGCCACGACATAATTCCTCTTTGGTTAAACTTACTACTCAAGTTAACTTTAAGTTACTGAGCTGGAACAACTAGATCACCGTATGAAATGTGGCCTTCTTCGCTATGTACTTATTGTGCTAGAAACACATCCTTTAATTTCTCAAACCGCTTGGATTCTCTTATCTCATGAGTTTCGGGGTCTGAAACATTCCTCGACTTATCTATTAAATTTCCCATTAGAACTGATGATAAGTTCAAGTCATCACTACTTACAATTATTCTGTAACTTGAGAATTAATCTCTGAATACCTTTCCTGTACTTCATCTGGCAAGGACCTCACAACATCCTTTTTCTCTAAACTTCGGCTTTAAATTATTCATTAGCTCATCCTTTGATTACTTCTCCGCTGCGCAACTTTGATTTTAACAATTCGCTTTGGGATCACTATTACCATATAAAATCTCCTTGGCCAATCCTTTGACTTTGTATTTCCTTTCGACATAAACAATGTTCTTACTTTCACGAAAGTACGCCGAAATCTATAAACAGCCTTTAACAATAATTACGAGCCCAACAATGCTCTTTCCAACACAACTTATACACTATTTCTAGCTTTTATTCTTCATATCCTGAATCGAATTCCGTCCTATAATTATCCATAAGGATTTCACATTCACAACCTTTTTCCAAGACAACTTAGGTCCACATAACTCTATCATGTCTCTAGGCTATTCCTCGGGTTCCTCCGGAATTAATCCATCTTAAAGTAACTTCAAACTCTGACCGGTTCTCCTGTACGCCCGATATAGGTTACGTCTCTTCGAGTCCCCGATTAACTGGTCTTATCTCCAGCACTATTATTATTAATAGAATTCTTCAAATAACTTATTACTGTAACGTCAATTCCAATCTAATCTTGTTATCTGAATAATAGTCCATCTGTCTTCTCGACCGTTGCCCTCTTCATGGTTTCGAACAATCCAAGGTATGTATTTTCTACCAACTTAACACATACCAACATAATGTGATCTTTGTCGGCTTACCCGAATACGTGTGTAAGGAGCCCATCGAAAGAGAATATAGAACTCCTTAACTTCAACCATAACTTTAACTGTAACTTGTACGTTAGTGACGATCTTCCTGCTTAATCCTCGAAACCGGTCTACTATAATCCGTCAACATAAGATTCAATCTTTAATCCATACCCTTACCGGGGTTTCCTTCACTTATCGCTACGCTCGCATTCTTCATACCAAGCATCTTGGTGTCCCATAATAAAGGAAGGTAATCTATTTCATCCATCCAATATTTCGCTTAATCCATAAATAAGTCTCTTACCTGTCGGATGTCAAGATCTCATCCGTTCCAAGTGCGCGAGTCCTTCCATCCTTACACACTATAACCTTACTGGAAGTCCATAGCTTTCAATAATTAACTGATCATTCTTTATTCCAAGTCGCTGGGTTTGGTACCGTAATTCTTTACCTCTGTACCCGGAAATTAAAACTCTATTCAACCCTTCACTTTAACTTTCCAATTTACGGTTCCCGTTAGGATTCCAAATCATTCTTCAGAGTATTCTATAATTCTTTACTCTACACATATCCTCGGAGAAGGCATCGCTCAAGGATGCGTCCAACTAGTTAAGGTACTTGACCTTACTCTTAAATACCTCTTGTATTCCTGAAACTTTGCCATTAACAGGCTCAATTACTTCACTGTTAGAGAACCATCCTTTGACATTAAACACTTTGCCAATTTCGTCTTAGGATCTGACGTCTTAACCTTTACCCTTCGTACACTTCTTTCCTCCTTGGTCACATTCAGCTCTCGGATATTTGTCCTAACTGTCATATACTAGACTGAGTTGATCAGGCTCAACTAGATGTGACCTTTAGAACAACATCCGGAACCCAATGATTCCACTACTTTTATTGAATCTTAAATGACCAATGGCACGGTCTGAATCGACCTGCTCTGATACCAATTGTAACACCCATACTAACTTTAACTAGTATATTAGCATGTGCGTTAAACTGATACTGGATACATTTAAAAATTTTCAATAATAATAATAATACATCACCAAAGAATGAATACGAGTTTACTCGTTGTACAAATAATTCAAATACTATTACATTACTTATACAATATCCACTAAGCTCCTGAGCTGGTACACAACGAGCAACTGTACTCCATCCAGTACCTCTGTGAAGATCACCATCACGAACCTCTGACTTACCTGTAAACCTGCACCAGAAGGAATGGGATGAGACATAATGTCTCAGTGAGCTCCAGCCCAACCAACTGTTGGCAACCACAGGGAACCTAGGGTCGCCATGCCTACCTTGGCAATCTTGGGGATTTCCTACGATCGCCAAGTCTTTATCTTTAACCACAAAGGGTATAAGTCTGACTATAACTATAAGTCTGCCTATAACTATAACTATAATCTATCTGTAACTATAATTCCTGCCTGTAACTATAACTTAGTGATCGAGGGGAAACCTAGGACCACTTTCTGTTAATTGTCTATAACTATAACTGTAACTTCCTGTAACTATAACTGTAACTGTAACTTTGACTATAACTATGATACATAAAACAAATAAAGATGTTTTAGGTGTTTTATGTTAGCTGTTAGCGTTGAACAAACATTATTATCTGAGTTCATTTTACGGAGTGCGGCCCGGGTGGAGTAACCCCGGGGTACATCTCCCTATAAACCGGTGAAATTCCTATCATATCAGGCTAACACCGGACTCCTCTTTAATTTGCATGTGGACAACCCTCTCGGTGAAGTCCCATCCGGCGTATCCCGGAGTCTACTGAACATGCCTATGACTGTGAAACGTGTGGACAATCCTCTCGGAGAAGTCCCATCTGGCGTATCCCGGAGTCTGCTGAACACGCCCTGTAACTGTAAAACGTGCGAGCACGCCATTATCTTTGATCTTTACTTCTTTAACTTTAACATATAAACATGTATATCTGTTACTGTAATCATATAACAATCCTGTAACATGTAATCCTATAACACAAGGTTTCTTGGCTTATCGTTCTCATAAGCCTCCTATAATTGTTGGAGAACCAACCCTATAATCTTATCTGAAACTATGATTGCTATTACTCTTGTATTCTAAATTGAATACATCTATAACCTTGTTCACCTAATATAGTGTTGGATATTTGAGTGTTGGCTACATGTTTTGCAAAAATCAAATATACAAGCATTGTGTCTTCAGAAGCTAAAAATCTCATTTTGTTAATTCTCACAGTATCTTTTGAAGATTTAATTGAAGATTTATCCAAAGCTTCATTTCTAGAAGGAAGTATTCTTTGCGCAAGATTTGTTCTAAAGATTTGTTTCAGTTATTCGTAAATATATTTTCAAAGTAATCTTTTGGAAAATATATTTCTGAATAATATGAGAGCTTCTATTTGCTTCTAAAAGAATTCTAAGATCATATCTTTGAAGATTTGTTGAAGATTTATCATGGCTGAAGTTTCCAGAAGTATGATAATTTTATGTGAAGATCTATTGAAGATTGGCTTCGTGTTTATTGATGAATATATTTTCAAAGTATCTTTGCAAAATATAATTCAGAAATATATGTTTCCTTTTTGAGCCTTTGCATATTTCAGAATCATATCAATTGAAGAAGATTTGATTCAATTATTTGTGAATATATTTTCAAGGAAATCTTTGGAAAATATATTTGTGAATTTTATGTGAGCTTCTATTTTCTTCTAAAATAATTCTGGGAGTATATCTTTGAAGATTGTGTTCAGAATTATGTTGATGCTGAAGACTATTTAAAGAGGGCATTGCTATTGGAGATTTCATGTGTCAAAAACCAGAAATTAGTTTTAGAGTTTTTGTGTCTGTGTAAGCTTAGTGCTTTGTTTGTACACCACTCATCTGAGTTGGTTTAGGTATTTTGAGTTGTAATTCATTCAAAGCTTTTAAGCAAGAATGAAGTTTTTGTTTTGAAGTGTGTTCTTCAAAAAACTGGGTTGTTTTGTTTCAGAACTGGGTTTAGTTCAAGGGTAGTTCAAGTGGCTGGGTTGCAGTTGCTTGAATAGGAAGTTAGTGGATTCTAATACTCATGCGTGGGTAGAAGTCTGACTAGGTGGAGATTGATTTCTTAGGATAGGAACTGGGGGGTCAGTGTCTGAGTCTTAAGGATTAATTCCAATAGTGGATTTCCTTCCTGGATTGGTATCCCCCAGAGTAGGGGGTGTTTACTCCGAACTGGGTTAACAAACCTTGTGTTCTTTTATTTCTGCACTTTTTAATTCTGCTGCATAACTGTGATTTAAATTGTGCTAAGTTTCAAGTTTAGAACCTGTTAGGTTCAGAACCAGTTTTAATCAGAACCAGTTTAACCTCCTTACCAGTTGCTAAGCCAGAAATTTCATATAGGTTCTTGACTTTCAAAGCCGTGTGCTTTTCCTAAGAGTTATCAACTCACAAGCAAGGGACCAATCCATTAAATCCTTGCACTCATACTATAATTCTTGTTTTCCTATCAAAGGGTTCGACATATCGTTGTCATATGCCGCTATTAGGGTTTACCTAATCATATAACCATTGTTCTTGCAATTCCCTAACATTGCGTATACCTTGCCTCTAACTTAATCCATACATCTCTAAGGAATAGGTCCTCTGATACTCAATAGGGATACAAAGCCATTGCATGTTGCTTAAAGAGTTTGAAGTAGTATTGGACGGCTAGAATGGTGCAAGAGCTGATGAAAATCAAGTGGTTCCTGTATGCTGTGGAATCGTGACACGATTTGGAAATCGTGTCACGATTTTCTACCCAGAAATCGTGTTATGTTCTGCCTACAAAATCGTGACACGGTTGCACAATCGTGACACGATTTTGCGTGCAGTTAGTCAGCATAGGGCAAGTTCAAAACATAATTTTCACCATTCTTGGCTTATCCAAGCATACCCAAACATCACAACAACTTAAGGGACAATTACTAAGGCATATAGGTAGTGTACAACATGTATAATCAAGGAATTGCAAGAAAAGGAACTAGGGCACTAAAAACCTCAAACTTGATCATAACACTATAAACATCAAAACTTATCAAAAGATTCTCAAAGTGGGTTCTAAAACCCCTAGGAGCTCACCTTATACTTGATTTGGTGCTGGTTTAGCTTGCTTTCCAACTTTCCTCAAAACCCTAGCTCTTAATTCTTTCCTTTCTTCTTGCTTCCTCAACTTCCTTCCTTGCTTTAAATCTCTCCAAGCTAGCATGCTTACTTGCGTTCCAAGAGTTGTGGAAGAAAGATTGATGGATGAATGCAAGGGAGAGGGTGGCGTGTGAGTGGAAGAAAAAGGGGGGGAGAAACCGGTTTTGGAGAGGGAAGGGAAGAAGGAAAAATGGGCAAGAAAATATCTTGTTCCCTTCTTAAACAATTCTTCTCATTTCAAATAATTACACAATTGCCATTGCCACTTAATTACATAATTGCCATTGCGTTCATTTAATTCTTGTAACACTGTTAAAGTCACGTTTAAGCGGGATATTACACTCTACCCCCCTTAAAGAAATTTTGTCCTCGAAATTTAGAAAATCCTTCGAAGATCCTGAAAAGATAAATCCTTTCTACCTCTTTTCTACTATGAAAATTTCCAATTCCTTTTTCTTATTGGAATTCCATGGCAACTCTAGGGTCTGACATGTAGATTAATCACGCACCCCGATTAAACCATACTGGTTAAAACTTGTTCTTTAGCCATGATTTCCATTTCTACAAACCAAAACATATGACAATTTCTTTCCTGCCGAAAGATCTGGTGCATGTTACATAACTATCACTTGCTAAGACGTATGGTTATCTGAACCAACATATCCATATTATCTGACTATGTCCTCTATTCGACTTATTTCTTGTAAATCCAATGTAAAATTATCAAATCTTGGATTTCCTTTACTGAATTCTATCAGTTCTTCTTCAATTGACCATTCCATATTAACCTGAAGACGTCGGGTCGATCTGATTTTCCTCAATTATTCCTACCTTCCGAGGAATCTATTACATTACTTTTAATTCGAAAGAATTCTTGTCTTTAACTTTCGCCTCGTAAGACGACCTTTTACTGTTACATTCGTATCATTCTTCATACAAATTTATTCTTACACTGATAGGCATCTGATATTGAGCAATCTCAAACGGAAGTATAGTCTATTACAATCATACCTTCACGATTCAAAAGCAAGGAGGTGACCGTACTTATGGTACAAGTGACGTGTGGCATGAGCCGTCTCACATAACATCATATAATACAATCCATAGCACATAGCTTCCTTACATGATCGAGTACGTGTACACTACTATCGGGTACACTGTATGCCGCATCCTCATTGTCCAACTAATGGGACACCATACTTAGTCAACATGTATTCGAGGAAATGCCACACCAACTTACTCACTCTTCTTGCTCTTAACTCATGCTTGTATTCTTTGAGTATCTACAATCCCATACATAACTATGATTACATCCCATTGACGTTATAACTTATTTCGTTCATGAACATTTCTCTGCTTTCTAAAAGAAAACTCTATTTTGTTCGCTATCAAAATAGCACCTTTAAACTTTTAATCCTTTATTTCATAACTTCAAATCACATAGCCTTTTACTGTAAACTATGAGTAATCCTCTGATCTGTGTAAAACATTTCCTTCCTTTAACTGTTAACATTAAGTTCAAGAATTTCTGAATTCCTGGACTGAGATTGTTCGGTAACAACAAACCTGTTCTGCTTAAGACTTCCTGTTAAACATTACTAACCGCGTACCACGGTTACCGATACATGTCACACGACTATAAAAATATGTTACACTACTATCTAAGTAGCATAAACTCTGCCTGATCAGTATACATAATACTAATCATAACCTGTTACATGCGACATGCTAGCATAACGTGGGTACGATGCGGAATAACTGTATGCCACGGCATAATTCCTCTTTGGTTAAACTTACTACTCAAGTTAACTTTAAGTTACTGAGCTGGAACAACTAGATCACCGTATGAAATGTGGCCTTCTTCGCTATGTACTTATTGTGCTAGAAACAAATCCTTTAATTTCTCAAACCGCTTGGATTCTCTTATCTCATGAGTTTCGGGGTCTGAAACATTCCTCGACTTATCTATTAAATTTCCCATTAGAACTGATGATAAGTTCAAGTCATCACTACTTACAATTATTCTGTAACTTGAGAATTAATCTCTGAATACCTTTCCTGTACTTCATCTGGCAAGGACCTCACAACATCCTTTTTCTCTAAACTTCGGCTTTAAATTATTCATTAGCTCATCCTTTGATTACTTCTCCGCTGCGCAACTCTGATTTTAACAATTCGCTTTGGGATCACTATTACCATATAAAATCTCCTTGGCCAATCCTTTGACTTTGTATTTCCTTTCGACATAAACAATGTTCTTACTTTCACGAAAGTACGCCGAAATCTATAAACAACCTTTAACAATAATTACGAGCCCAACAATGCTCTTTCCAACACAACTTATACACTATTTCTAGCTTTTATTCTTCATATCCTGAATCGAATTCCATCCTATAATTATCCATAAGGATTTCACATTCACAACCTTTTTCCAAGACAACTTAGGTCCACATAACTCTATCATGTCTCTAGGCTATTCCTCGGGTGGAGTAACCCCGAGGTACATCTCCCTATAAACCGGTGAAATTCCTATCATATCAGGCTAACACCGGACTCCTCTTTAATTTGCATGTGGACAACCCTCTCGGTGAAGTCCCATCCGGCGTATCCCGGAGTTTGCTGAACATGCCTATGAATGTGAAACGTGTGGACAATCCTCTCGGAGAAGTCCCATCCGACGTATCCCGGAGTCTGCTGAACACGCCCTGTAACTGTAAAACGTGCGAGCACGCCATTATCTTTGATCTTTAGTTCTTTAACTTTAACATATAAACATGTATATATGTTACTGTAATCATATAACAATCCTATAACATGTAATCCTATAACACAAGGTTTCTTCGCTTATCGTTCTCATAAGCCTCCTATAATTGTTGGAGAACCAACCCTATAATCTTATCTGAAACTATGATTGCTATTACTCTTGTATTCTAAATTGAATACATCTATAACCTTGTTCACCTAATATAGGTTCTTGACTTTCAAAGCCGTGTGCTTTTCCTAAGAGTTATTGTCGCGTCGAATTTCGGATGTCAAGCTATTGGGAAGCGTTGAATCACTAATTCTAAATTACGACTGAACTTTTAATTTTTCGGGGAAAAAAGGAAAAAAGTTCTAAATTACCTTGAGAAAAGATTTTAGGTTCGAAAGTCGATTATGCAAGGGGAAGGTATTAGCACCCCTCACATCCGTTGTACTCAACGGGAACCTCTTAGTCGGCTTAGGCTTAAAATGCTTCGATGTTTTACTTACGTGTTTAAACATGTATAAAAGGAAATATAAAAACATAATGCGAGACGATGAAAGAGATAAAAACAAACGAAAAGGGAAAAACAGGTTTTTTATTAATGGGCTTGACAAGATGTCGATCTTGCTCCTACGTATCTCCCGGTAGTCGGAGAATTCAAAGCGTACGTAGTTCTTTGGTAGAAAACGTTTGTATGTTGGTTTCTTTTTAGTTAAAAAAAGATTTGATCGCGTCCGAGCGAAAAAGCTTGAAAAAAAAAAAAAAAAAGTGTAATGAAAGTAAATGTCAACTGTTCGGGTTGCTGCCGAACTGGCCATTGACGACAAGAAAGTAAAAGTCAGCTGCTCGGGTTGTTGCCGAGCTGGCCACTGACGACAATGCATAAAAATAAATGATTTGATGAAAAAGTTTTCCACTCGGACTTGAACAAAGGTTTTTTAAAAAAACGTACGAAGACGCACAAAGTTTTAAAATGGTGAAAGATGGACGCTAGGCGATAAGCTCGCGCAAGGCGTGAATGTTTTAAAAGAAATAAACAAAAGACAAACGCACTGAGGCGAAAAAATTCGCGCAAGGCGTAAAAAGGTTAAAAATAAACGTGCAAGGCGCGAGAGGTTCGGATTGACCACGAGGGCCAAGAAAAAGGATAAAAATGGCCACAAGGGGACCAAGGGAAGGTTTAGCGTGCTAGACGCGTCAAGGTGGAATGACGATTGCCCGAGCGACGAGACATACGTCACGCATTCGTGCAATCGAGGTTTGGGGAGACATACGTCAAGCCATTCCCGTTTCATTCAAGTTTGGTTTTGTCACTCGGAGAAACCTCAAAGGGAACCAAAGCTTTTAAAGGGATACTTGTAAAAGAAAAGAAAACACGAACAAATTTGTTGTTCGATTTTATTAAAAATCATGAACGTTACTTGTTGCTTAAGTGATTGAAACTCAAGAACGAGTTTGGTTCAAGTTTGAATGGCAAACACAACCATAAAACATGCAAAAAATTGGAAAGTTCACAAGTTCGGCTCAATTCGAGCTTGGTTTTAAAAGAATGAGCAAGCTTGGCTTAAGTTCACGTTTGGATTGAAAATCATGAACAACATAGTTGTTCAAGTTTGTTTTGAAATAGACGAACTTAGCTTGTTGCTCAAACTTGGTTTTGAAAATATTAAGAACATAACTTGTTTCACAAGTTACTCAAAATTTGTCGCACGAACTCGAGAAATCTTCAAAGTTGTGCATGATTATGAATTGGATTTGGACCAAAATGGTTTTAACCCTCTTTAGGTTCTGAATCAAGGGCTAGAATCCCAAAAATTTGACATTTGAATGCCTGATTCATATTCTGAATTTCATATACTTCGCAGAGCAACCAGAACTTGGCTCTGCGAAGTCAGGTTCTGGTGTGTTCGCAGTGCGAGCAATACTTTGCTCTGCGAAGTATGCGAATTTTTCAACTCAGAAGCTGTTTCTGAACAGAAGTTCAGAAACTGCTTCTAAGCAAGATTCAGAACCTAAAGGAGGTTAAAAAACTTGACAAAATGGAAGAAAAAGGGGTGGAAAATCACAGTTTTAAAGCTTGGCCCCTTTGAGGTCCTTTTTGAGGTTCAAAAGAGGTTTTGGTTCACAAAGTGAAATTGGACAAAGCAAGATATGCAAACAGCAAATACAATAGAAAAGAAAGATTATAGGAGACTTACAGAACTCCTAGCAATGCTTGAATAAGATTGGAAGTGGCTTGCTTGCTTTGTGAGAGGTTATGAACAAAGTTCTAAGTGTTTGTGATGGACTGATTTTGTGCTGCAATGCAAGGGATTTTTGGTGTGAATTTCGTGTGTGTTGGCTCTCTGAAATTGGTCTGTTTTTAACTGGTTTCAATGTGTGTGATCCTCATGCCTTGCCATTCCTTTTATAGGCATAAATGCAAATCTTTGTAATGATGAACAAAATCCTAAAACACTAGCTGATTTGGGCTAAATTCAGGCTAGAACACTTTGCATTTAATGCTAATGGATAGAACTTGCTTTGCCTTGTGCCAAGGGGCAAGGTCTTGACTGATCTCAGCCACAAATGCCATTGATTCTAGAAGGTAATGATGGTAAAAACTGTAAAACAGGGCAGCTGCAAAAGGGATGATTCTTGGGATCAATCCTTGCAATCTTGGAAGGTCAAACAATCAAAACGTGTACTGCCATGTACAGGGAGATTGGGGGAATCAAAATTAGCATGTGGGCTTATGTGTGGGAGGAGAAATCCAGCTCAAAACAGGGCATATCAAACAGCCTTTTTGCAACAAAAACCACTTGTGATTGACTGGTTTTGGCAGGGAAAAAGGGAAGGAAAGGGATCAAGCAGCTGGCTGGCAAGTTTAGGTTGGGTGAGGGGTCAATTTGGGGGGACAAAAGCTGACCAAGGATAGCCAATTTGTTTGATCACATGAGAGGTTGGAAGAAAATCCTTCTTTCCTTTTACCTTTAATGTCACACATTAAATCTTGCCTTGCTGCACCAAATCAGTCACAAAACAGCAATAATAAAAGTAATAATGCTACTAATAATAATTGTAGTTGAAAACAAAAAAGATAAACCAATGTATAAAATTCTGCAGAAAATTTCGCAGAGGTCGCAGTGCGAAGGTGATTTCGCACTGCGAACTCCACTTTTTTTGATTTTTGTATTAAAAAATAAAAGGTAAAAATGGAGAAATAATAATAATATATAATGATAATAATGATGATAAAAAATGCAAAAATGCAAATGATGATGATAATAAGGAAAATAGTAGATGATAATAATAATGAAAAATGATGATATTAAATAAAACTTAATAATATTAAAGATAAAAAACTAATAGTAATAAAATAATAATGATATTATTAAAGAAAAGTAACAATAACATTAATAATATTAAGGATAATGATGATAGTAATAGTAATGCTTAATAATGATAAAAAATGCAAATAAAATATTATAGCAATAATAAAATAATAAAAGGTAAAAATAAATAATGAGATAATAACAAATAAAACACATAAAAAAATATATGTCAAAAAATGGGGTATGACAGATGCCCCTATTTAAGTTTCTTCGTCCCGGAGGTTGAAAGTGAAATTTGAAATGGACGGGCCGAAGAGACTTAAATATAGAGTACGCCATTTTTTGACTAAATATTTTTCTGAGTTATGAATGCTATAAATGTATGTATGCAAATGTTATGAATGCTTGTAATGTAAACATGGATGCAAAAGATGATAAAAAAGAAGACCAAACCGGGGATAAGTGTCAGCTGTTCGGGTTGTCGCCGAACTGCCACTGACAACAAAGAATGAAAAGGTAAATGCCAGCTGTTCGGGTTGTTGCCGAACTGGCCACTGGCGACAAAAGAATGAAAAGAATTTCAACTGTTCGGATGTTGCCGAACTTGCCATTGACGACAGGAAAAAGAAATGTCAACTGTTCGGATGTTGCCGAACTTGCCATTGACGACAGAAAAAAGAAATGTCAACTGTTCGGATGTTGCCAAACTTGCCATTGACGACAGGAAAATAAAATGTCAACTGTTCGGATGTTGCCGAACTTGCCATTGACGACAGGAAAATAAAATGTCAACTGTTCGGATGTTGCCGAACTTGCCATTGACGACAGGAAAATAAAATGTCAGATGTCAGCTGTTCGGATGGTTACCGAACTTGCCACTGACGATACTGGGGATGCGGCTGACAAGCCGTTCCTTACAAAAAAAATGCCCCTTCAATCTGGGAGAAAGAATGCACAAGCTGTTCATCGAAGAACTTGCCGCTTGGCACAATACTGGGGAGTACGCACAAGCTGTTCATTAAAGAACTGCCACTTGGCGTAAAGACTTGACAAAAAGACGCGCAAGCTGTTCGTTTGAACTGCCACTTGGCGGAAAAGGATGACATCTCTGAACCAGACAGACTGGGGATGACACTTGGAAAAAAGAATTCACGAATTGCTCGCGATTGTTTGGTGAGACTCATGATGGTTAGAAATAATCATGTATGATATGCTGTATGCATATGTATGAATGCATGAATGTATGACTGTCACTGAGGACGTCATGTGAGGGATGGATTTGTACTGGGGATACCCAACTTGTTTGTTAAGGAATTGCCCATGGATACAATGAAGAACTTGCGCAAGCTGTTCATTAAAGAACTATCGCTCGGCGAAAATGAGGATGACATCCCTAGACCGGATAGACTGGGGATGACACTCGACTGTTTGTTGTGGGAAATGCATGATATGAATATGAGATGCATGTTAATGAATGACTATGATATGATGCATGAATTATGCTGACCTGGGGGATGACAGACGTCACGTGGGACGCTGGGGGGTTAAGATTTGAATGCCGGGCAAAGTCGGGCTTGGATGACGTAAGACTCCACTGGGGGTATGCCAATAAGATTGGGCTTCGCTTGTGAATTCACTGGGGATATAAGGATCATTTTGGAAGCATGATCGATATCCAGCCTCTGATGCCAATGGTGATTGGGCTTGTGAGAATAGAACAAAGATTGACTTCCTGGGGAGTTTGGTAGTCCACTGGGGATTGTGCTAATCCGCTGGAGAAGAACTGACGATTCCGTCGGGAATGCTTACGCTTTGGTCGGTCTTTGCCTGAATTGTCCTTTCGGGCTCTTAACTCACTGGGAAATTTCGATTAATCCACCGAGGATTCTGTTGGGGAATTCCTTTTTGCGATTGACCATGTTCGGCCTGCGAAGCGTTATCTGCTTTAAGGATAGACATCGATGTTCACTCCGAATATTCGCAAGTTCGAAAAGGAATGTGCTTGTTATTGGATAAAAATGCAAGACTCATGCAATAAATTTTGAAAAAGTTTTTTTTTGTTTTTGGAAATACTATCATCAAGAATAAAAATGAATGAAAGGAGTTTGATAAAAGGTAAAGAATGTTGGGAAGTGAAATTTATTAAAGGGGTGGTAGCCTGCCAAAGGCGTGGTTCCCTTGATAATCATGTTAGGTGGTTGATGGCGACTGGGCCTTTTGTAGGGGACCAATGAATGTTAATGATGATTGGGCTTTCTATGAACTGTGGGGAGAGTACCGAGCATAGTTGGGTTCGTGGGTGTCAATGAGAACTGGGCCCTTTATCTTGTTTGGATGCCGAGCGAGGTCGGGTTTTAATATGTGGTTGCCGAGCGAGGTCGGGCTTTGGTGATTGGATGCCGAGCGAGGTCGGGCTTTGATATGTGGGTGCCGAGCGAGGTCGGGTTTTAATATGTGGTTGCCGAACGAGGTCGGGCTTTGGTGATTGGTATGATTCATATGAAATTTGCGCGTGCTGTTTTAATGCCCCCCTTTGTTCCGAGATTGTACTGAAAAAATTCGAAATAAATACCACACAAAAAGTTATATTGTACATTTCAAGTTAATAACATGTATATTAATGAACCAACCTATCACTCATTTAAGTAGACGAACAAATTGAATATTATGTAAAGGGTATTGAACACTCATCCGGTAAGTTTGTTAACATTCCGATCGAGTTATGTGTCCATCTAATCATCGTTTCTAAAAGTACAAAAGCATTGATCACGAGGTCTTCGAGGGTTGTAATTTGGCTGGGTTACAAAGGAAATGTCATATGTGGGGAACTTGAATTCAAAAGGCTAAGCGAGAAGGAACATTCTTTCTAGATTACACACCTCCCTTCTTATTAGATCACAAACTTTGATGTTCTCACAAATATTTGTCTTTGATCCTGACAATCTTTTGATGTACTGATTTTTCTCTTTTTCTTTCTCTTTTGAGATTTCTTGATTTGTTTTTCTTTCCTTTTTCTTTCTTCTTGATTGTCAAGATCCTTTATGAAACTCATTATTTCTCGGCTTTCACAACCCCTTTTTCCTTTTAACTGAATCAAAAGCAAAGCACTAATTGAATGTTCCTTCCTCCTTTAGCAAGGGACGATAATCACGATGGTTGAGGGTTCAAAAATTGAAAGAAAAATATCAGAATTTAGTGACGATTTAACCATGAATTGAAAAAAAAGAGATTTTCTCTTTCTTTTTTTTTACAAACTCCGGCAATCTCATTAAGCGATTGAGCTTTATGAGAGTTGGCAGTTTGCAGTCAATAATTCTGCTTCACTTGGCTCAAAGGGTTGACAGATGCTCACTGCTCACAGGGTGGGCTATTTGTGGTCAAATGTTTTCACTCATATTCAAGAAATGCCTCGATCATGCCAATGCTTTTATACAGTTTAAAACAAACGTTTAGATTTAACATAAAAAAATCGAGTTAACAAAATGCCGGTCTCCTGCATATGTAAAATAATTTTGAGGTTTCCTCACATTTGGGCTGGTTCTAAATGGTTCATTGAATAAACATGCTAACAACGCAAATTGTATGATATAGCTTTTACGTTAAGTATATATCTTCATTTTGAGTTTAATCATATAAGAACAGGAAGCATGCATTTAGCTTTGCGCAAATTGATCAAAATTATCAATACCAATTATCCGTGGCTAAGTTAATTAACTTTGGCTTAATCCGTGGTTAAGAGAAAAAATGTCAATTTCAAATCACCAACAATTCATAGTAAACAATGACATTCAACGCACATTAAAACTAAACATGCATAAATAACAATAATCAAAAGGCCAGATAATAAGAGAAAGAGTACGTAGTACAAATATGGATACAAAGTGTTAAACATAGGAAAAGTGTACGGGAAAATGAAATAACATAAACATAAAAATATGAGAAAACATCAAAAAAAGGGAGGGTCACTCAAGGAGTGAGAGCCTCATCATCCTCAGTCTCCTCGTCCACGTCCTCCTCATCCTCATCCTCATCCTCATCCTCATCCTCATCCTCATCACCTCCCGGGCCTCCGGCTGCTATGCCACTGCCTCCAGCCTCTGAATGCTCTGGCCTATCCCCGGGCCAACGACCGTGAGCTGCGAACATCTCGGGCGTCGGTATCTGGTCATCGGGATCTGTCGGCCTCCCTAGCTGCCTCTGAAGGCGATACATGGAATCATGCATCATGGTCATGTACCGATGAGTGGAAGCATTCTGCTCCCATGTGAAAGTGCAAGTATGATGATCCCCTGATGCTGGTGGAGGCCTAGGCCGTGGCTGCTGCGCTCTCGCCGCTCTCCTCCCCGTGCAGTGTCTGGAGATATACTCGTCCGTGATTGGGTTCTTAATGGTTTCGGACACATGGGGAGGGATGGCTACTCGGGCTTCCCGGCAGAGTCCCATGATAAGACCCGGGAAAGCAAGCGGGCACATCTTCTTGGCCGGTGGCTTGATGCCACTCTCGACCACTATCTTAATCTCCTGGCAAATTGCCCTGGCCACATCTACTTGTTTACCGGTGAGGATATAGTAGATAAGGGGGGTGACGTCCATGGTGGTGGTGGAGGTATGGCTTTTGGGTTTTATGTTGTGGATTATGAGGTGAAAAATGACTTGGGCGTAGGTGGTAAGGTTGCTTTTGAGGGCTCTAGTGGGTTGCCCTGCTGCGTTAAGCTCATATCCCTTTCCGGATTGGAAGATGGTTTGGGCATAAAGATCGTGGTTCCAATTACCACGGTTTTGGTACTTATGGAAAGCACAAAGCTCATCGTTTTCCAATTGAAAGGGGTTGTGGAGGTATGTACTGATGGCATCGCGATCGAATCTAATGATCCGACCACGCACCATGGTCTGATATGTGAATTCCCCCTCCGGATCCACGGGAATTGCATTCGCGTAAAACTCCCGGATTATGTCATAGTTAAGGTTAAGGGAAGGGTTCACCAAGACTCCCCACTGGCGATGGTTTATCAATCGGGCCAACACTCGCCAGGTGCCCTGCTCGCTTATGATGAATTGTCTTTCAGGCCAGAAGGTTCTGCCAAGAAGCTCTTCGTACCTCTCTTGGTTCCGAAGGCTTAGGAAACGAGAGGCGTCGAATCCCCCTTGGGGTCTAGATCCGGATGCCTCACCCCTCGAGCGTTTTCCCACTGGTCTTGGGGCCATCTGCAAGAAAAAAGTAAAGTCAGTGGACAGCATGCATGATTGAAAGTGATACGAGGTGAAACAGATGGAATTGAAAGGAATAAATAAGGAAAACAAGGGTTCTGTTTCTGCTACAGTCGCACTGCGAACTCACGGTCGCAGTGCGAAGCTATGCGAAATTCTGGGCTGCCCAGAAGGATGGGTCGCAGTGCGAAGTTCATCTTTGCTCTGCGACCCTGACAGAACAAATCAATAAAATCCCTGGACAACTACCCTATACTCTTAAACTAAACTCCAAACAAAGCATGTTAGATGAATGATTAAGGATAAATGCATGGGTAATGAACACAACTAACATGGCAACCTGTTTTGATCTAATTTTTACAAAAATGGGTAGAGTGGATTCGTATAAGATTACTCAAAGATGGGAAAGGAAATGAGCCTACTTTAACTACCCATAACATACATTTACTAGATTATAACTTATTCCTAGCATGGCAAGAAGGAACAAGAACTAAATACAATCCTTAAACCCTAAAAATGGAAGCTTAAAAGTCTAGCAAAACCTAAGACCCAAAATACGAACCAGAAGTAAAAGCAGGATAGAGAGGAGGAAATCATACCTTACTGCTTGCAGGGAAGAAAGATTGATACTTGAATTAGGAAAGAAGAAGAAAAAAAGGAGAAATGGGTATGATTTTTTTGTTTTTTTGGAAGAGTTGTTTTGTGAAAATGAAAAGCTGATCTCTTTTTTTTAGTTATACAAGTTTAATAATAAAATAACGGTTAGATAAAAGATAGTGGAAATAAGTGGTTGGAGGGAGTTAATGCTGGTTAGTGAGTTTTGAAATCTGGGCTGACAAAATTCGCATGCTTCGCACTGCGAAGTAAGTTTGCTCTGCGAACCTCAAGATCAACTTCGCAGTGCGAATATACCTTTGCCCTGCGAAGTGCTCGAATTCTTAAAAAAAAAAAAAACTCCCTCTCAACTTATTGGTCATTTCTATTTCAACTATGATTATGCATATAAAATAAATAACAAACAAATAAATGTTGATTGCCCCTGATAAAAATAAAACACAAAGTAACAATCATGAGTGAATGTGAATGGGTGGTATGCATGGGTGTGATATGTAGGTTCAAAATTTTCCCCATCCTCACGTGTAGGATCTAATAGGTAAGATTCCTAAGAAGAGGTCCTTAGAGTCATCAATCTCATATGGAATTAGGGTTGTCTATGGACATACGTCGACATGACTTGTAACATCCCACCTAAGACTCGAATATTTGTTAATATTGAGACGATGTATCAGAAATGTTTTGAGCAAAGAACAATTTTGTAAATTGCCATTTAAGGGCTTATTTATATGGTAAGTGTAATATCCCGCTCATAAGTATCAGTTATCAGTGTTAGAAACAAATTAAGAAGCATGGCAATTTGGTAAATAAAGGAATGGCAACATTGTAATATTTTTGAAAAGAGAGGAATTTAAATAAAAGGGGGAACAAGATATTTTCATATCATTTTTCATTTCCCTTCATTCTCTCCAAATGAGCTCTCTCTCCCTCACTCTCCCTCAAACTCACGCCTCCTCCATCTCTCAACAATCATCTATCTTCTTCCTCTAATCTTGCCCCAAACATCATGCAAGCATCCTTATGTGATTCTTGAGCCAATTTGGAAGCAAAAGGAGCAAGGAAGAAAAGAAAGGAAAAAGGGCAAGCTAGGGTTTTGAGAGGAATCAAGTTAGGGCTTTGGATTAGAAGCTTAACATGGCACCAGCTATGAAACTAAGGTGAGCTCCACTAAGCTTTATACCCATTTAGGGGTAAATTTTATGGTTTAGAGAGGAAAGGAATACATGAATGATTTTGCCTAGATTTGTAATAGTTAGTTTCCCTATTGTTAATACTTGTTATGCTATGGTTTTATATGTTGAAAACCTTAGATTTTGATGTACAAATGTTTGCTGAACTGTGTGGAACTTAAAAACTCGTTTTTGAACTTTCTGGAACAGCTACAGGGTCTGTAACCCCTGGATTCATCGTGCCACGATGGCTTTTATCGTGCCATGATCATACTGATCAGGCAGCCATCGTGCCACGATGGGTGGCAACGTGCCACGATGGATCCAGCAAGGAACCTCACTTTTGAAACTTGTTTTTCTAGCCAGAAATCATCCGCACAGCGCCAGTATGCTTTGTACATTTAAAAATGGAAGAATGGATCATAGTATACCTTGTATTAGCATGAGAGTGGGGTTAGAAACTTAACATAACATTGAGGTTTAACCTCACTAAGAATCAAAACTCTAGCATGACAATGGGTAGAATTAACCCTAAGTTATCAAGTAAGATTTAGGGACTTAGTTCCCAACTTTTAGATAATGGCTTATGAGAACGATAAGTCAAAAACCTTTATAGGTTAAAGAGATTAGAATGGTACTCATCATGTACTAAGCACAAGAATGAACTATGTTCATAGTTAAGAACCTTTGATAGGATAAGCATTCAAGAATGCATCAGATATGCAATAGACATAAGTTATAGGTATAAGCAGAATAAGAACAAGAATTGATCAGATATTAAGTCGTGACTTTCATCGTTCACGCCAGTGGGACATGAAAAGTTCACGCATCAGTTTACAGAATATTTATTCGCGTCTTCCGTCGTTCACGCCAGTGGGACACGGGAGGTATACGCATCAGTTAAGATTAATATTAAGCCGTGACTTTCGTTGTTCACGTCAGTGGGACTCGAAAGGTTCATGTATAAGTTAAGACTAATAATGAAGTATAATAATTCGCGTCTTCCGTCGTTCACGCCAGTGGGACACGGGGGGTATACGCGTAAGTTAAGTCGTGTCTTCTGCTGTTCACGCCAGTGGGACACAGGAGGTTCACGCCAGTGGGACGTGTTATTCCGCAAGGATGACCGCACGACGACAAGAGGAGTCCGGTGTTAGCCTGATATGATAGGAATTTTCACCGGTTATCAGGGGAATGTGCTTCGGGGTTACTCCACCCGGGGGCATTCCGTAAAATGAACTCAGATAATATTGCTTGTTCAACGCTAACAGCTAACATAAGACATATATCAATTAATATTTTATTATGTTATCAGACAGAGAATATTTATCAGACAGTTATCAGATTATCAGGTAGCAGTTATCAGACGGTGATCCTAGGTTTTCCCTCGATCACCCAGTTATCAGGATATAGTCTAGATCTCAGACTCAGACAGTGATCCTAGTTCCCCCTTGATCACTAGTTCAGCAGGATGTAGTCCAGTTTATGACTACACAGTTTAGCAGGAACAGTCAGGTAGCCCTCTATGGGTAAGGATAAGACTTGGCGATCATAGGTATCCCCAAGATTGCCGAGGTAGGCACGGCGACCCTAGGTTCCCTGTGGTTGCCAACAGTAGGTAGGGTAGGAGCTCACTGAGACATTATGTCTCATCCCTATCCTTCTGGTGCAGGTTTTCAGGTAGCCAAGTGGTTTTCAGATGAAGAACTTCAGGATGATGCTGGATGGAGTGCAGATGCTCGTCAAGGTCAAGCTCAGGAGGCTGCAGATTGTATAAGTATATGTGAATGTAATTGTAAACGATATTTGGATATTTGTATAAACGAGCTATTTGTACTCATTCAGTAGTTTTATATTGTATTTATTATTGAAAATTTTAATGTACCCAGTATCAGAATAATACACATGCTAAATATTCTAGATAATTTAGTATGGGTGTTACAATTGGTATCAGAGCAGGTCGATTCAGACCGTGCCTTGGGTCATTAAAGATTCAATAAAAGTAGTGGGACCATTGGGTTCCGGATATTGTTCTAAAGGTCACATCTAGTTGAGCCTGATCAACTCAGTCTAGTATATGACAGTTAGGATAATTGTCCGAGAGCTGAATGTGACCAAGGAGGAATGAAGTTTATGAAGGGTTAAGGTTAAGGTGATAGAATTGTATGACGGAGTTGGCAAAGAAGTAATCAACGCCAAATGGTGGCCATCGAACCGTAAAGTGACTAAGCCTGTTTACGGCAGAGTTTCAGGAATGTCAGAAATATTAAGGATAAGGTGAAGAACCTTAACACGGTTGGACGCGTCATTAAGAGATGTCTCATGGGATGGGACATGAACAGTAAGAAATTATGGAACCATAACTGGAACCGTAGTTGAGAAGTGGTAGTAAGGACAGAGTGTGAGGAATCGAAGGACTCGCGCACTCGAATCAGACGAGATTTTAAATCCAATCAGTAAAGAGATTTAATTATTGATTAAGAGGATTAATTGGGACAGATGAAGCTGCAGAGTCTGAACTTGCTGGAACTATCGTGCCACGAGAGCTTCTATCGTGCCACGAACATATGGATCAGGACGTTCATCGTGCCACGACCCATGCTTCTCGTGCCACGAGAAAGACAGTGGAGCACTCCTTAAGAAGAAAAGATGGTATACAATCTAGGACCCAATGGATGAGTAAGTTGTAATGATAATACCTGTTGCACATCGAGGTGTGTTTCAGGATATGTTCTGTTTGGTAAGCAGATTTGAAATAAGCTAAGTCCAAAGGAAAGTTTTATACCAAGAGAAGTGAATCAGATTATTTTTGTTATGATGAACCATCAAGATGTTTCATACGAGAAACGCAAGCTCAGCAGCAAGTAATGAGTTCTCTGAATAGGATAGTGAATAATAAGTTGAAGTCTCTTTATTAGATGAAGAAGATGAGTGTACGAGGACTCATGGTTATAGTAGACCAGTTTTGAAAGATAATAAAAAGGTTTTGAAGCTCAAGATCAATAAACCGGAGGGATTCGAAGGTAATTTAAGAGGTATGGTAAACCATAGAGACCGTGGCTGTCTCGGAAAGATTATGGGTATGAAATCCTTATGGATAGATATAGAATGATTAGTAATAAGACTCAGATCCTCAGTAGATTCAGTATATGAAAGATGTGAACCTCCGGAAATCATAGAATGTTTTAGAAGATGCCACAAGTGATTGTGTGTGGACTTAAGCTGCTCCAGGTATACTTTTAGGTCGGTTTCTGCAATGATAAAACGATAATACATGTTGGAATTGACCATGTGATGGTCACAGGAATCAGGACATGGAGAATAAGTAAGAATCAGAGTATGAACCGTTGATAGGAGCTTTGTTAGGCTCGTAACAGTTGCCAAAAAAAACCGTTTACAAGTTTGGCGTATTATCGTGCAGGTAAGTATATGGTTTATGTCTAAAGGAAACACAGTGTCAAATGACGACCAATCAGTAAGTTCAACAGGTGGTTTAAGTCATAAAAGAATCAGCGAATGTAAGATGATTTTGCTGTGATAACTATAAGTCATTAAGGAACAAGTCAGCTAGAGGATTTGAGCAGGGAGTATTATTCCTACTCCGAAGTGAATTGTTTAAATCAGAGTTGCGCAGCGGAAAAGTGATTTAAGGATGAGTTAATAAACGATTCTAAGCTGAAGCTTGGAGAACAAGGATGCTTATGAAGCCCTTGTCAGATGAACCACAGAAAAGCAATAAGCGCCCAAATTTTTGAACCACGGAATATCAGTGCGCAGTGACGATTCGAACTTGTTATAAGTTCTAGAAGGAAATTTTAAGAGTTAAGCCGAGAGATATTACAAACCTCGAAATACAAGAGAAATGGAAATCGAAGCAGTTTAAGATTCTGTGATAAGAATAAGAAGGATATGTTCTAGCACAATAAGTCTAGGGCAAGGAAAGTCACCACTAATACGGTAAATTAGCTAATTTAGCACAGTAACTTTAGGTGGGCTTGAAGAGTAATATTTAATCAACAGGATCAAGTATAAGGCAATAACAGTAAAGGTTGCACTTGCAAGAAGATACTTTGAAATTGAAGCGTTGAGGAGAAACGTCAACGCAGTGACATATGAGTTTAATCCATGATGTATTCCGTTATGTCAACATGTCACATGTATCAGGATATGTTAGTATTATATATACTTATCAGGCAATACTTAAACTACTCAGATAGTAGTGTAGCAGATTTTCAGTTATGTGACGTGTTTTGGCAATGGTGGTTCACAATCAGGAATGTATAAGTATGAAGGTTTTCACCGGAACAGATTTATTGATATCAACCATATCTTAACAGAAGAATTCGGAAATATTGTACTTAATGTTCACTAGTAAAGAAAGAAGGACTTTTATGAAGATTAAAAGTCGCTCGTAGTCTACAGTAAAGGGCTACGTAAGTTCAAGTTTTGATTGAAGAATTAAAGATTAAGTGTGCTATTTTTGGTAACAATCAAGTAGAGCTTCCTTTTGAAAAATAAGGATCTTGGACCTGATGTTCAGAAATGAGGAATGAGTTCACTATATCGATAAGTGTAATCATGATCTATGTTAGGTGATAATGTATGTTGAGAGATAAACATGAGTAACGTTGGCGGGGCAAACCTGGCAAGCCAGTTGAAAGGCAAATCCCGAATGTTACAAAATGAGTTAAGAGTAAGAAAGATTCCCAATTGATGTGGTAGTGTCTCAAATATGATAAGATCAAGAATGATGTCCCGTCAGTCGGACAAGGATGAGATGATGTATTGTGTACCCATCAGTAGTGTACACGTGCTCGCTTATGTATGTAAATTATATGCTATGAAATATACCATGTGGTGTTATGTGAGATGATTACTACTCATCACTCGGGCTGAACTTCTATGAGTTTGGATTTACCAATACAGAAAATATTTATGCTACGGCCAGAATTCGAGAATAGTAGTGACAAGAAAGATAGGAGATTGGTAAACTCCAAGTAATGAAGAATGATTTCTAAGTTATTAAGATAAGTGATGTCATCGTATGAGACGAAAGATAAAGATAATAATTCATGGGAATATTTGAGGATAATAAGAACGACCCAATGTCGTCAAAGTAAGATTACGCAGACTATAACGAGATTTATAAGATTCCGTACAAGTGTTAGGATTGGATAACTCTAGTTTGGGTTTGCAAGAAGTGTATGAATATGGAATATAGTTAACAAGTTGGATACGATGGTTCGGATAACCTTATATTCTACTACGCAAGAAATGTATAATGCACATCAAGCACTTCAGTTAACGAAAAGTTTGTCGAATACATTCGACTTATAGAGTGGAAATCTAAGGGATTCCGATAAGTAAGACGAACTGGAAAATTGGTTAGTAGAGGAAGAATGTGAAAGGTATATATATTTCTATACGATTTCAAGATGGATTCTAAATTTCGAGGACGAAATTTCTTTAAGGGGGGTAGATTGTAACATCCCACCTAAGACTCGAATATTTGTTAATATTGAGACGATGTATCAGAAATGTTTTGAGCAAAGAACAATTTGGTAAATTGCCATTTAAGGGCTTATTTATATGGTAAGTGTAATATCCCGCTCATAAGTATCAGTTATCAGTGTTAGAAACAAATTAAGAAGCATGGCAATTTGGTAAATAAAGGAATGGCAACATTGTAATATTTTTGAAAAGAGAGGAATTTAAATAAAAGGGGGAACAAGATATTTTCATATCATTTTTCATTTCCCTTCATTCTCTCCAAATGAGCTCTCTCTCCCTCACTCTCCCTCAAACTCACGCCTCCTCCATCTCTCAACAATCATCTATCTTCTTCCTCTAATCTTGCCCCAAACATCATGCAAGCATCCTTATGTGATTCTTGAGCCAATTTGGAAGCAAAAGGAGCAAGGAAGAAAAGAAAGGAAAAAGGGCAAGCTAGGGTTTTGAGAGGAATCAAGTTAGGGCTTTGGATTAGAAGCTTAACATGGCACCAGCTATGAAACTAAGGTGAGCTCCACTAAGCTTTATACCCATTTAGGGGTAAATTTTATGGTTTAGAGAGGAAAGGAATACATGAATGATTTTGCCTAGATTTGTAATAGTTAGTTTCCCTATTGTTAATACTTGTTATGCTATGGTTTTATATGTTGAAAACCTTAGATTTTGATGTACAAATGTTTGCTGAACTGTGTGGAACTTAAAAACTCGTTTTTGAACTTTCTGGAACAGCTACAGGGTCTGTAACCCCTGGATTCATCGTGCCACGATGGCTTTTATCGTGCCATGATCATACTGATCAGGCAGCCATCGTGCCACGATGGGTGGCAACGTGCCACGATGGATCCAGCAAGGAACCTCACTTTTGAAACTTGTTTTTCTAGCCAGAAATCATCCGCACAGCGCCAGTATGCTTTGTACATTTAAAAATGGAAGAATGGATCATAGTATACCTTGTATTAGCATGAGAGTGGGGTTAGAAACTTAACATAACATTGAGGTTTAACCTCACTAAGAATCAAAACTCTAGCATGACAATGGGTAGAATTAACCCTAAGTTATCAAGTAAGATTTAGGGACTTAGTTCCCAACTTTTAGATAATGGCTTATGAGAACGATAAGTCAAAAACCTTTATAGGTTAAAGAGATTAGAATGGTACTCATCATGTACTAAGCACAAGAATGAACTATGTTCATAGTTAAGAACCTTTGATAGGATAAGCATTCAAGAATGCATCAGATATGCAATAGACATAAGTTATAGGTATAAGCAGAATAAGAACAAGAATTGATCAGATATTAAGTCGTGACTTTCATCGTTCACGCCAGTGGGACATGAAAAGTTCACGCATCAGTTTACAGAATATTTATTCGCGTCTTCCGTCGTTCACGCCAGTGGGACACGGGAGGTATACGCATCAGTTAAGATTAATATTAAGCCGTGACTTTCGTTGTTCACGTCAGTGGGACTCGAAAGGTTCATGTATAAGTTAAGACTAATAATGAAGTATAATAATTCGCGTCTTCCGTCGTTCACGCCAGTGGGACACGGGGGGTATACGCGTAAGTTAAGTCGTGTCTTCTGCTGTTCACGCCAGTGGGACACAGGAGGTTCACGCCAGTGGGACGTGTTATTCCGCAAGGATGACCGCACGACGACAAGAGGAGTCCGGTGTTAGCCTGATATGATAGGAATTTTCACCGGTTATCAGGGGAATGTGCTTCGGGGTTACTCCACCCGGGGGCATTCCGTAAAATGAACTCAGATAATATTGCTTGTTCAACGCTAACAGCTAACATAAGACATATATCAATTAATATTTTATTATGTTATCAGACAGAGAATATTTATCAGACAGTTATCAGATTATCAGGTAGCAGTTATCAGACGGTGATCCTAGGTTTTCCCTCGATCACCCAGTTATCAGGATATAGTCTAGATCTCAGACTCAGACAGTGATCCTAGTTCCCCCTTGATCACTAGTTCAGCAGGATGTAGTCCAGTTTATGACTACACAGTTTAGCAGGAACAGTCAGGTAGCCCTCTATGGGTAAGGATAAGACTTGGCGATCATAGGTATCCCCAAGATTGCCGAGGTAGGCACGGCGACCCTAGGTTCCCTGTGGTTGCCAACAGTAGGTAGGGTAGGAGCTCACTGAGACATTATGTCTCATCCCTATCCTTCTGGTGCAGGTTTTCAGGTAGCCAAGTGGTTTTCAGATGAAGAACTTCAGGATGATGCTGGATGGAGTGCAGATGCTCGTCAAGGTCAAGCTCAGGAGGCTGCAGATTGTATAAGTATATGTGAATGTAATTGTAAACGATATTTGGATATTTGTATAAACGAGCTATTTGTACTCATTCAGTAGTTTTATATTGTATTTATTATT
>WNNG01000207.1:0-138900 GCA_018208015.1 Medicago ruthenica
CGAAAATGGTGGAATCGACTAGCATCTCTAACAATTATCAACCTGTTTGTGACTTTTGATATTAGTTTTACAGCAGTGTGACAGTCTTCACATATCCGAAGGTTTTTGATTACGCGGATGGGTGCCGGAGAAGGTATTTTCATGAGGCCATATGCTATGGCCAGCTTCTCACTGTGGTAATTAAGATAGCTTTCCTTCTGTTCATCTTCCACATCATGCAGCACAGCTTCAATATTCGGCACATATCCCAGTTGCTTAATCATTTCCAGCAATAGCTGAACCTTGTTGTAAATTTGAATACACTCTGGATGATTGCTTCCATCTGAAGAAAAGACGTGGACAGCATTTCTTATCTCAATCCAACTCACACCAGGTTCCTTCTTAATGTTTCTTTCCCTCATCATTTTCCTAATCATTGTAACACTGTCCCAGCTACGTGCCTTTGCATACATATTTGATAGCAATGTATATGTCCCCATGTCACGAGGGTCCATCTGTAAAATAGTTTCTGCAATTTTTTTCCCCAAGTTATAATTTCGATGAATATTGCACGCGTTAAGCAATACTCGCCACGCAACAACATCCCATTTCACTTGTGTTGTCCTCATGAAGTTCTCAGCCTCTTCAAGCATACCAGCTCTGCACAAAACCGCAACCACACAGGTGTAGTGCTCCAATCCCGGCTCAATCTTAAAATGCTTCATTAGCTGATTCAAATAGTAAAACCCTTCGTTTACAAGAGCCAAATGAGTGCAAGCAGATAGAACGCCGACAAAGGTTACATGGTTTGGACATTCACCGGCAGACAGCATGTCTTGAAACAGTAGTAAAGCTTGTTTACCAAGTCCATGTTGGGAATACCCACATATCATAGCATTCCAAGTGATAATATCCCGATTTCTCATATCAAAGAACACATCATATGAAGAATCAATGCTGCCACCCTTGGAATACATATTTATCAAAGCATTTCCGACAATAACACGATTCTTAATACCTAACTTCTCAACCTGAGCATGCAATAGATCGCCATGTCTGAGTCCCACTATACCTGCACAAGCATTAAGCAAAACCGCAAAAGTGAACTCGTTGGCCATAGTACCTTCTTGATCCATACACGAAAGCAGATTCAAAGTCTCCTCAAATTCTCCATTCTGCAAGTAAGCAGTCATGAGAGATGTCCATACCACCACATTCCGATTTTGTAAACCGTCAAAAACTTTCCTCGCACTGAAAACATCGCCACATTTCCCAAACATATCTACCAACATGCTACCAACAAATACATCAAACATCAAACCGCCTTTCAACAACTGCGCATGAACTTGCAAACCCAATCCCAAATCTCTAATCTGACCACAAAGTCCCATGACACTAACATACGTAACACTATCCCAAACAACCCCTTCATGCACCATCCTCCCCAACACTTCAACGGCCTCTCCTAAACGCTTGGATTCCACAAGCGCGTTCAACACAGAGTTATAACAAAAAGCATCATTATCATTATCACTACTACCATGCTCACTTTCCAAAACTTGCAACGCTAAATCAACATTAAAACACTTTGAATACATATGAACAAGAGCACTTTTCACAAAATGATGAAAAACCAATCCAAATTTAAACAAAAGCCCATGACACTGCATTCCTTCAAAAACTCTCCCACTATGAGCACAAGCAGAAAGAACAGTAGTAAACACATACTCATTCGGTAAAACACAAACATTTTGATGCAACGACGAAACCATATTCTTAAACAATTTCACAACTTCCAAATGTTCACCACTATGTAAATAACCACTCATTAAAGCATTATAAGAAAAAACGTTTCTAAGAGACATTTCGTAGAACAGGTAGCGTGCGAGACGGAGTTTTGAACATTTGACATAGAGATTGATGAGGGAGTTGAGTTGAATAACGTTGGATTCACTATATGAATTGTGGGTTGAAGATTGGTTGCGAATGAGCAACTGGGTATGTATGGATTTGCCAAAGTTTAGATTTTTAGTATTTGCAGAGAGTTTTAAAAGGTGTAAAAGGTGTTCAAGTGATGGGAGATATCTTGAATAGAAAGCTACCATAGTGTTATTTTTAGGTAATTTTTTGTTAAAGGTTGCATAGGATTTCTGCTGAAAACGATTGCAGTTTTCTCTGTCGTGGGTAATTTCTGCAAATTTTTGTTATCCATGGTGAAACCCCATCTTATTAAACCTAGAAGATGTTGAAGTGATAAATGTAAGGTTTTTAGGCTATATTTTAGAGTTTGGACAAGAAGTGAGGGAATATAATTTTGAGGGAGGTGAAGAGAGGAAATTGCATAAAAATCTTATATTTTATTTGAGATAGTTATAGTGATTTCGTAGAAAAAGACATCCGTGATATCTCAGTTCTTAGGGACAATGCATAATATATAATATATGTAGGGTCAGGTTTCAAACTCTGGACACCTCACTTCTTCACAATTAAAATGTGTGAGCTCATTCATCGGATATACCTTCATTGCTTCAACTTTCATATAACATTTTTCATTGAATTGTACAAGAGAAGAAAAACACGGTGTATGTACACTAATAACAATGAGTACGTTGGGAAAAGTAAGAGAAAGAGGAATTGTTCCGTTGATGAAAGTTGTAAGGTTAAAAGGGATGTCTATTTTGGATCAATTGCATTTAGAAGAACGATTGCTTCGAACAAATTCCGATAATTGGTGTCTTATTAATGATGGTACCACTTCACCTGCCATTGTTATGGGTTTGTCTGGGTCAGTCAGTACTACTTCTTTTTCATCTTTTCTTATATTGTTGTGCTTTTGCTTTAGAATTCGATATATGATATTATATTATGACGTCGTTTCATCAATGAAATAAGACTTGATCGTTGTTGTTCTGCTTTAGAATCACAATCTAGTTTTGTTTTTATGATCTGTTTGGATAAATAAACAACTTAATTAAGCATATATCATATAATTGCTTATAAGTAATAAACCTGTTTGAAATTGAATTAGCTTATTTGACCTTCTCTACTAATGTAAACACTTGTGAGAGTGAGACTATTTCGGAAAACTTATGAAAGAGTTTGTGACATGTACATAAGCTGTTTTCAGCTTATTTCTATAAGCTCTTTAGAATAGCTTATTTATTTATTTATTTTGAGCAGCTCTTTAGGATAGCTTATGATCAGTCTTTGTGCCATGAGTATTTTGTTATAGTTGTTTATCCAATTAGGGTCTATGTATAAGCTATTTCTATAACAAATATGAAATAAAGTCAAATTGTTTTCATATAAGCTATCATAGAGTCGATGGAAATAAGCTGCTGAAAACTGCATATGGACATTTATAAGATGTTTTTGTAAGCTCTCTCAAATACTCTTGGAAGTACTTATGCTAGTGGATAAGCTCAAATAGGCGGATGCAAAACAACCCCTATGGTTTTATATCAATGGAATGATATTCTGTTTTATAATCACAATCAAATTTTGTTTTACTAATATTCCCTTTCCACTTGTTTTGTCTTTCAATTCATTTGGCATGATTCCATGAAATAGTCCTGTTACTTACAGTTTTGGAAACTAATCTTACATGGAGTCTAAGAATCTGGTGTGTACATGTGAAAACTGAAAATAATGAAGTGTTTACTTCTGTCCTATTTTTTGTACCATATTGCTGTTTATTGAACTTAAAAACAGGTGCTTAAATCAGAAATGAGAACTGAGTTCATGGATGTTTTATTTTGGGAATGCCCAAGTGTTTGACTTTGCTTAGTACCTATAGAACACTTTAACAGGCACCCTACATAGCACCTTTTGAAAATGGGCGTGATTGGATGTAACCGCATGAGTAGCTGTCATACGAGTGTCGGACCCACTGTTTAACTTGAAGTGTCTGGGCTACTTAGCTTAGAACACATTTGTGAGTTTTTTTAAAATTATTTAGGTACGTTTTTAAATTTTTTATATTAATAAGTCATGTTCTTTGAACTTAAAGTCCTAATTTTCTTGGCCATTTTCCTTAAATCACTTTTGGGTGGAAGGTAAGTCAATGGAGAGTGTGAATATATGATGTCATGTTTTTATATAAATTACACCATAAGTCCTTTAAGTTATTTAATTGTAACAAATTGGTCATTTAAGTTTTATTCATACCACTTACGTCCTTTAAGTTATTTAATTGTAACAAGTTAGTCCTTTAAGTATTTTTCGTAACAGTTAGGTCTTTTAAGTTATTTAATTGTAACTTTTAGACCCCAAATAACTTACATTTTTAAGATCTAAAATACCCTAAATTGTTACGGTTAAATAACTTAAAGGACCTAATTGGTAAGGAAAAAACTTAAAGGACCAACTTGTTACAATTAATTAACATAAAAGACTTAAGTGATACGAAAAAAACTTAACGGACCAATTTGTTACAATTAAATAACTTAAAGGACCTAATTGGTAAGGAAAAAACTTAAAGGACCAACTTGTTACAATTAATTAACATAAAAGACCTAAGTGATACGAAAAAAACTTAAAGGACCAATTTGTTACAATTAAATAACTTAAAGGACCCTTAGTGTAATTTAGCCTATGTAAAAATATAAGTTCAACATCATGGCTTGGGAACATACTATTCTTACCTCTTTGTTATGAATCATGGAATCATAGGGAAGAAGGTCATAATGATCAGCAAGAAAACAAGCATAAGAGTACTCATGTGGGAGATACTCATAGAAACTCATTATAGAAATGAATAGATTGATAAAAGATAGTGAATGAGTATAGAGTGAGGTATTTATAGGAGTGAGTTGGAGTAACGAACTCCCTAACTACCTAACCAACTTGGTAACTCTAGTTAACCTATCATCTAACTCTAGTTTATTCACTATACTGTAATACTCTTCATGTAAATGGTCTTCAAAAATCTTCTGAGAATGCTGCATTCCCTAATAATGTTATCTAGCAAATGAATTAAATTCTAGAGATCACTTTTTGATTTGCTTTATTTGTGTGTTGCCTCCTTTATTCCCACCCTCTAAACATGTGAAGAAGAAATTAATGTCAATGTGGAATATTTTACATAGGAAACTTTCAGAACTTGTTGAAACAAAATCTGTGTTGCGAGATCATATACCTATCATCAGAAGGTTTACTGGGGGAGGAACTGTTATTGTTGACAATGGCACTATATTTGTTACACTGATATGCAATAAAGACGCTGTTCCAAATGTGCAACCCTTTCCCCGTCCCATTATGTCGTGGAGTGGTCAATTGTATGGTAGAGTTTTTGAAGGGCTTGCCGATTTCCATCTCCGTGAAAATGGTATATTGATTGAGCCTCGTATCAAGATCTTTTTTACAATGTTTCTAGGACCATTCATTTTTTTTGTGTTAAATGAACACAAAATTTGTAGTGTAGAGTTGTGTTTAATTCAATGGTTCATTTAAATTCTGTGTTTAAGACTCAATCCGCTTCATGAATTTTATAATGGATTTCTGATCCAATTCTTTTTTTCTTCCTTTATGTTATAAGATTATGCGTTTGGTGACCGAAAGTTTGGTGGAAATGCTCAATCTATAACCAAGAACCGGTGGGTACACCACACGTCTTTTCTATGGGATTATGAAACCAAGAACATGTCTTATCTTAAGTTACCAACAAAGGCTCCTAAGTATCGCTTAGTAAGTTTATATTTCAATATTTATTTTCTCTACATAGGAGTTATTAATTCGTTAATATACTTTATACAATTTAGAAGTGGGTTATTATCTCCACATATCAAACTCAAATAGTGTTAAGATGATTTGCTTCATTTGTTTATCTATTGATGCCTACATTTGATTGCTATCGTGCAGACAAGAGATCACATGGATTTTATATGTCGAATGAAGGAGCATATGCCAAGATCAGAGTTTATAGAGAGAACTATAAAGGCGGTCGGAGCGGAGTTTTCTGTGAGTCCGGTTAGCTTGGAGTCCTTAAACAGTGATTCTGTTTCTGAATATGTTCATACTACGAAGCTACTAACAGAGCAGGAAATTCGGGAAGCTTCTATTGATCAAACTTGAAAGTATAGTTACAAAAGGACTGACAATAATTTATGAGTAGCATACGAGATAAAATTCGTCGATAGGGGAAGATCCTGCTGCTGAGGAACTTGATTTCCCAAGTTGAGTGCTGATGAAATTTAAATGCTATGTATTGAAATTATTGTCTAATCAATTTTTTCTGACCAAATTTTGTTGCTTTTTTCTTTTGGTAGAATATTTCAAATGTATTTGGCAATAGATATTGTCTTTATTTCATTCTGATTTTTCAACTACTATCTTGTTCTTATTTAGATAATTTTTCTGTATAATTTATTTGGTGTAATATCATTATATTTATTTTGCAGATCTTTTGTTGTATTTTTTTTTCTTCCATAAATAGATATTGCTTTAATAACATCTAGCTTAGCATCATTAGTACACACTCTCCCCATCTTCTATGAAGAGTTTGAGAGGGTACCCAATCATGAGCTAAAGCTAATTGGAAAAAATACAATAGAGCTCTACTTTGAAGTTATAGGTCATCACACCAAAAAAAAACACCCAATACATAGCTTACTATAAACTGTCATCATAAACTGATAATGGTCATCATAACAGCAGACTAGTGGTCATGATAATGTATAGCCATAATTAATCTCCAAGCTTAGGTTGCGGCTCATCCCCCTGCATTGCAAAGAATCCTCCCTCCCACCCGAATCTATGTTCCAGTAGTTTTTTTTCTCCTAATGGCTACCGGAATCCATCTTCCGGTAGGGTTATTGAACAATGCGAGGGTGCGTTCATAATTTCCCCCAAGCTTAATCCAAGCCCACACCATGTCATATGACATTCCATTTATCAATCTCATTAGTCTAAAACCATCACAAGCCACTTGCATCTTCCATAAGACAACCAGTAACTACTATTTGCAGCTTGAAACCTTCAGCAACTAAAAAGAATGCTCCAGCAGCTTGAAACTTCCAGCAACTAAAAAGAAACCTCCAGCATCTAGATCTTAAGGATTATACAACCCACATTCAGAAACCCTTGGAAACATCTCTGCAGTCACAGAAAGGACACTATACATCATTCCGCCACACAAATCTGCAATGTTACATCATATCTGCAATACACCTGCTCAATAAATCTGCAAGGTTGCAGCTGGTTTAATAATAAAAACAGCATTCAGATCATAGGTTGGGGAGGAAACCTCATCACATTAATCTCACTACCACTAGGATTCAAATCTAGATCATCACCGCAAGTTAGCCTTCACACACACACACACCAGCTCTCAAGGATCTTTATGTAATCAGTCTCCTGCATAATACAATGTGAGCTGAAACATAAACAATTCGCAGGCAAAGCATTACGATTAGACTCTCGATGAATATGCACAAACTAACATTTTTCAGCATCCTTAAAATATTTTCCAGCTTATTGAATTTTAATCGAAGACTACATGGACATTCTTTTCCATTTTCCACATAAGTAAGATCTTTTGCTGTCTGTTCATTTCCTTTATTGTACAACTTTTATATTTGGCAGTGTTGTTTAAATGCATATATCTGTTTGTGTTGAATCTTGTCATTGCCTAGTTCGAGTTTAAGCTGAGAAATCTATCATTCATGAGATTCAAGAAGACACTTTTAATGCTGATTTTAAATTCATTATTTGTGTAGAGAATAGTACTATATAATAACAACGGTAGTTGTAATATTGTATGCACGAAGACAGTAGAATAATGGATCATCATCAAAAGGAGAAGTGAAACTTTCACTATGCATAAAAAATAATCGTCACTATTTAGTAAACAATAACTTTCACTATGCATAAACAATAAAAAAAAATTATATAACTTTCACTGTGCATAAAAAAATTATTTATACAATTCGAAAATTGGGAGTCTTGTGTAATTGCCTCATATCATATGTCTTCCAAAACCTTGAAAATATATCAAGTTTAACAGCAACTAATTCTAAATTTGATCAAACACTAATAAAACTCTGATAAAAATTGCTCTAAAATGAGTTCAAGCAAGCCAAGTAAACACAATTAACATGGGAAAAACTCTAATAAAACTAGTGATTTACTATAATCATCCAAAACTAAGAGTCTTTCAAAAAGATTTTTATCTCATTTTGTGGTCCAAAATCATGCCTTTGTGGCTAACTTTTCCTTTGCCTTCTGAATTTTGAGGACTTTTTGCACAATCTTTTGCTCCTCAAGCAAGAAAGCCCTAATGATCCTTTCCCTAACAGCACCTCCAGACAAAACTCCACCATACGCACAGTTCACCTTCTTGTGGCTTCTAGGCAACTTTGATCTCTTGTACTTTGTGCGCCTCAAATGGGAAAACTAGGGGTTTTGACGACCCTGTGTTGGTTGGATTTGGTTGTGTGGCAGTGACGCTTGCAATAGGTGAGACGATGCACCATCTTCGATCAAGCTTTTGTTGCCTCTGCCTCACCGCTTAACTTGCTAGGGTTTTCAAGTCCTTAACTATTTGGCTGAGGATTCAATCCCTAAATGGTACGTATCAAAATTATTTATTTAGGAATGTCAACTCCTTAAATGAATTTCAACTATCTCAGACGTATTAGCCTACCGAGTTGAGCTCAAAAATATTTTGGTTTACCAAAAAAATATTGGACCATATATTAAGCTCATGTCAATTGAGCCACTGAAGTCCAGGCATTACTGTTTTTTCTTTGTGATAACAATTTTGGCAACACACTTTTTCAAAGCATTTCTATTAGAGAAGAGATGCATTAAAAATATATAATCTGATTTTTTACTTGCTTAATTAAAAGAAATCGGTGGAGTGGAAGTAACTTGTATTATAAGGAAAAGAATTTGGAGAATCTGAATTTGAATCTTTGTAGAGTCACCCTATTGAAAGGCAAAGGAGAACAAGAGGTAAAATTAGACATAGGTATAAGGACACCCTAATAGATCCACTAAGATGTCAAATGTCCTAATCACAATAATTCCAAATAAAAATGAATAACGTTAGGTTCAAGAGAGAACAAACAAGCCAAATGAATAACTAATATATAGTGTCCCCAACACTTTTAGGTTTGCAAGTGAAGTTAGGCACCTCTTTTTTATCACACAATTAAAGCATGCCCTTTTACATTCATTAACCAATAATTAAAGTACAAGGTTACATTCAACAATCTCTTTAACATTAATCTTTCTCAACATGGCAAGTTTCTCATTTGCTGAGGCACAGCATAAATAAAGCCAGCACATCATCTACAAATGCTTGCCATATAATAAAATCAAAATCAAAATATATAATAAAAAGGGCTAAACCATTTGCCTCAAAAAAAAGGGCTAAACCATCTTCTAAGTAGCCCAACACTAATAAATCCATTTACACTACTCAACTTAAACTTGGTGCTTTTAATTTTTAAATGAAAACTTGTGAATTAAGATACTATTATTACTAAACATTGTTGAAAAATATTTAATTAAAAGCAACATTTTAAAAACCGAATCGGAAACAAACCAGAGAAACTTCCAAGTCATGGTTCAACAACTTTAAACCGTTCGAACCGGGATGAAACCACAATCGAACGGTTTAAATAATCAAATCTTCGACATTGTTAGTTCGCAGTTCAACTGGTTAAACCGTTCGATTCAATTTTAAAAACATTGATTAAAATGTTGCTTAATAGTTGAACTGCCTTCCAGTGTAGGTCTGACCAAAAGACCAACCAGCAGGAGCAGCATTGAATGAAACCACACTGTGACCATTACTTGTGGTGACAACAAAGGAAAGACTTTGTCCATTAAGGTAAGAGTTACTTTGCCAATTTTGCCCCCAATTCCTTGACATGGCTTGCCATCTAGATCTTGAACCTTTGATGGCCACAGAATGTACATCACCAGCACCTCCAACATTTGTGACAAGTACTAAATTGAAGTAAGAATGACCATTGATGGTGAATCTAATTCCTCCTCTTCTCTTGCATCTCACCCTTCAAAATCCAACAAAAAGAAAATTATCAACTTTAAGACCATAGTGTGTTTGGTTTTAGGGTAAAAAATATTAGAATTTATTTGCTCTCTGCCGGTCAAAATTGATTTTGCCTTCAAATTTCGTTTTTACTAGAAGTGCTATATAGTAACTTTGTGTTAGGTTGAAAAATTTACACGAAACTTATTCCTGAACAAAAGACATCTAAACATCAATCATTTCAAGTCGACCTAAATTTTAATCGAATTAAGTTTGCATAATTTGGTGACTGCGAGCCAAAATCGACTTTATCTTCAAATCTCATGAAAAATAAATTTTTAGTTAGCTAGGTTGAAAATTTACCAGAAACTTGTTTTCAGATAAAAAGATATCCAAACATCAATCATTTTACGTTAAACTAATTTTTAACCAATTTTATTTTACGAAATTTTTTTTATCAAAATCTTGTTTGTTTTCCAAATACACAATGCACACTAAAATAAAAAAAAAAATGAAAAATGTGAAGTTACCTTCTGTAAGCTACAGGTACAATCCCTGCTCTATATTGAGCAATGTGTTGAAAAATAGGTTGAGAAAGATCAAAATGGTGATTGGGAGGGTCACACCAACCACCAGGTGGACAGAAATTGGTGGCAGTAACTATAATGGATCCAGGATTACACCATTGTGGATCATTCACACATTTAATTTCATAACATGCACCACAACTCAATCCATTGTTGAAAAGTGCAGTGCTCAATGCTGCTGTATTAGTTCCATAACCTTGGCTATAAAGGTTTCCATATCCACAAGCCCCACCTATAAAAAAATGTTATTAAGCATGTGAAAAGCCTTAGAACAAAATTATGACCAACATAAAGTTTAGTTACATTTATGCAAGCATTTCAACAATATTTTTACGGTTGCGCAAATGATTGTTGGTTTGTTAGATGCTAACATAGTTGAGATGAGATTTGGATTTTCTGCGGTCATAAATTTCATGAAGTCACACGGTCACCACATCAATAGTCGTTGGATCGAGATAAGACAGTGAAGATTTCAAACTTGGTATTTTTAGACTTTTAAATTAAACCAAAATTTGTTTGTTTTCTGAACCGTCTGATCTCGATCTAACGGTGACCAATATGTTGTCTGCATGAACTTGTGACTACGGTTATTCCAAGTCCGTTAAGATGTTTGTTGAGATGTCAGTTACATTCATGTAAGTATACATACCCATTGTCCCAGAAGCATCACTTCCACCATAGAAAGTAGCATGAGCATTAATCCAACTAGCATGACCACCACGGCCATTTACATGAGAAACCATGTAGAATAAAGCAAGAAGAAGTCCAAGAAGAGACATTTTTCCTACATAAATGAAGCATAGAGAAGTTAATACAAGTGAAAGAAAAAAGAAAGGAAAGAGTAAAAGGGAAGAAAGTTAGTTAGAAGAAGATGAACCTTGAAAGGAGTTGTTTGTGGAAATGGAAAGGAAATTGGAAAGGAATAAATAGAGGTCAGTTATGATCTAGTCTGACTAGACAAACTGACACACTTGAGCTGTTGGGACCATTCCAATGCTTAAAAATGTTTGGACTCTTGGAGTAAGTTTTGTGAATAGATCCTTTCAAGTGAAAACTTTTTACAGCAAAATCTCAACCATTTATTTATTTCTACAACATTCATCAAAGTCGTTAAGAGAAAAATAAAGAGTGCGAGTTTTTAGTGGACATATTTCGGTGAAAATCCCACCGAAGAGGATTTGTCCTCGTAATTTTTGGATCTGGATTACTTGCATATGGGGATAAAACAATATTTACACCGTCATACAATCTGATCGTCCAATCTTATAAATTAAACAATTTAAATACTACTAATTTTGCAATGTAGATCCAAAACACGCGGTTAAAATGTAGGTCATGTGGACATCTTAGTCGTCCAATCTTAATCATACGATTTATACATGGGAACACACTCAATCTATAGCGTAGTTTTTTTTAAAAGAATCGAAATCATTGTGATACAATTCAAGGTCAACACAAAGACAAAAAGTAGTATGGTAGAAAGCATTGAATATATTACTGAGAATGCATAAGAAAATCATCTCTAATTTAATATTCTCTTAGATTAAAATATGTACTTAAGTAAATGCATGGTAGAATATTGTTGATAAAAAATGTCAACCTCATGGTATTGATTTGAATACAACTATTTATTGAATAACAATAAAGGTAACGTTCTTGTGAGTGGCATTTATACATTGGATGCGAGAAAAGCCATTTGTCAACTATAAATTGCAATGTGACAAAGTCATTTAAATATTATCTTTCACTTTGTTTTACCTACCCTTAGTGTACCTATCCTTATTCTAAAATATATATATATATATATATATATATATATATATATATATATATATATATATATATATATATATATATATATATATATCCTACAATTTCAACATTTTCCTTATTTATATTCAATAAAAAAATTTCTTTTATGAGAGATTCAATAATTCCATAACTTCGGTACTAGTAGTAGGGCCATACTCCTCCGTACTAGTACTGTTTGTATATATCTATTTCTGAGCAAGTTGGTTATTGATGGTTCATATCATATGGTACAATCAATTTCATAAACAATAAACTTTTTATTTTAATAAATCATGCATGGATGATGGATGTAATTAGATGTTGGACTCAAATGGTTAATAAATTTCAGTTAAAGACAAATTGTTTGAGAGAAGTAAGGTTCGAATCACAACTGAAACAGTCATTAACCACATGTTACTTATCTTATGGCTGAGCTTCGGATTATTAGCATCTCTTCTCAAAAAAGCCAATGTTAAAACCATAACTATTTACGATTTAGAATCGTGTAACCGTCAACAACACAATAGACTATTTTGGTCGTGGATAAAAGTTTTTCGCAAGGCTTTTTTCCACCACCTCATGGATAATCTATCACTATTTCAGTTTACCCACGACTTGTATTAGTTACAAACGGTTTTTGTCATGGGTAATGACAAAATTTCTTTTAGTAGCATTTAGAAATAGAATCAATTTATTTTTAATCTTGTTATGTGTGTGTCTCGAGGTTGGTCCGGTGTGTGTCTCGGGGTTGGTCCGGCCATAAGACAACTACTAAAGTACTCATTGTTTTAGTTTTACTGACAAAAATGTTATTTGCCATTAGCATTTGTAAAACTTTCATATTAGTCGAACATTAACAATGTTTTTTTTTTTCCAATTGTAAGATCTTGATTGCAATAATTTAATAAATGGTTTTTTTTTTTTGAAGAAATTTTGATACATGATTTTACATATAGATAAACTTCAATAAAAATGGCTAATAAAATATAGGTTGCTTGGCTTTAAAAAGATTTCACATCTATTTTTGTTTAGGCTGAAAATTTGTTGGATCTTTGTATTCACATCTATTAAAGTATATGCTTAAATATAACACAACTCTCTAGTCTTTAATAGAAGTGCACACATATTACCTCATTCATGTAATCACAGGAGGTGTGGCATTTAAACTAACTTTCGATGTGGGTTATGTGGACCACCTTATAATAAATAGTTAAACTTATAATTATTGTTGGAACATTGGTGTGTAGTTGGAAAGAAATTGGAACATTAAACACCAAGTAATAAAGACTTTGAGATAGTATAACGTGAATTGAAAAAATAGAGAGTGAAGGTCCCACATAAAATAGAACACACACATTAGTAGTGTTTAAATTGCGGTATTTAATTTAAAGTACTTGATAATGATAAAAATAATAGTAATTATTATTTTTATTCATGAATATCACTTCCCATAATTTTAGCTTATGTTGGTTGTGATAAGAATAAGAATTCAACTGAGTTTCCTATCTTTCCTTCATTCATATTCAATGAGTTTGTTTCCTCCACTTTTGTGGATTTGTTTCCTTTTGATCTTATCCACAAGTGTTGTTGAACTGATTAGTGGTTAAGTTTCATTTTGATCTTATCCATTAGAGTAACTGATGCCGCAATTTTAGCTAAAACAGTTACAAAATCTCTATATAAATAGAGGACTCCTCTTAGTTCAAAACTCACACCAAAAAGTTCTATTGAGTTGTCGAGAACTCTTTCTCTCTTCCCCCTCCAGCTTGTGTTAACAAGCTATTCTTCTCCCGTCTCCTTTTTCTGTCCCTTCGGAATTAAGAGTGTTCTTAAGATCTTAGTCCCTATTCGGTATAATGTCCCTTTGGAATTAAGAAAGGTATTAAGAACACAGTCCCTTCGATAATATATGTCCCTTCGGAATAAAGAGTACTTTTAAGATCATAGTCTCTTTTGAATTAATAATGTCACGTCGGAATTAAGAATGATCTTAATGATATATATAAATATTCTTTCGATATTTTTCTATTTTTGAATAAGTTAAAAAGTTAGAATGGTGGTATCACCATATTTGAGTGGTCGTAGTACCATATTGATATTTTGGAGAACTTAAAGGTTAGAATGGTGATAACACCATATTTGAGTGGTCCTAGCACCATAATAGAGTGGTCACAGTACCATATTAGAAAGTGGTTTCAGTATTAAAAAGTGGTCTTGATACCATATTGAAGGTGTAAATCTCGAACGGTTTTCTACAGTGCAGTAGTTAACCGCACAGTTGTAGTTGGGCTTGTTTTATCCTGGAGGCGGCGTGGTTGATAGTCTGCCTTGCACAATTTTGGGCAGTGCCACGAAACGTCTTAAAGAGAGCGACCTGATCGTGACTCAACCTAGTAACTGTAGTACCCCAATTTTGTCCTAAGCCTTTTCAAAACAAAAATAAAAAAAAAAATCAAAGAGAGGGAAAAAGTCAAAGTCAACCAAAGTCAACAAAAAAGTCAACATTTCAAAAATGATGACTTCGCAGTGCGAAGTCTGCGATTTTTCTGTAGATTTTTGGTTTCTTTGATTTAATTCCAGTTTTTGTTACACATCAATTTCATTATTATTTTCATCAGCATTCATGGCTAATTGGGCTCAGCAAAGCCAGAGTTGAGAGACTTGCCATTAATGCCAAGGAAAGAAGCTTTTTCTTCCAACCTAGCATGTGGCAAGCAAGTGGGCTTGCCCTTGGGCAGCTCTTGTCCCTCCCAAGTGACCTGCTACTGACCCTAGGGTTGCCAGCCACCAGCTTGAGGACTTTCTTCCTGCTTGCTCCCCCAAAACCAGTCAAACCCAGCTGGTTTTCACTTGCAAAAACCATGATTGCTTGCCTTGTTTTTCAGCAGCTTTTCATCCTCTCACACCAGCCCACATGTTGCCTTTTGCCCCCAATCTTGCAATCACAGTGCACGTTTTATTGTTCAACCATTGAGATTGCAAGGATCAATCCCCAAGCATAGCCATTGCAATCCACCATGTTCATCATCATTTCTATCCAAAGACCATTGAATTTGTGGCTGAAATCAGTCAAGGACTTAACCCTTGGCACAAGGCAAGGTTGCCTCTATCCATTAGCATTAAATGCAAAGCCATTTAGCCTGAATTTAGCCCACAAATCAGCTAGGTCCTATGGATTTTCCAGGATTGCATTGGATTGCAGCATGGATCGGCCTATAAATAGAGATGCAAGGCAAGAGGTTGCAGCATTAATACACAACACTACTCATCCTTAAAACACTTGCAAACAACCAAAAAACCAGCAAAAACTAGCAAAACCAATCCAACACAAAGCTTACAAAGTTCAAAGTTCATCACATATCAAAACCTTTGCAAGAACCTTCAACCAATCCAAGTTCATTGCAGCAGGAGCTTTGCTAAGGATTTCTGTAAGTTTCTAAGTCATTATCTTGCATTTTCAATTGTGTTTGCATACCAATTTTGGTCCAAAACCTTTTTGTTCTAAAAACCCCTTTTGAATTTCAAAAGAAATCCCAAGGTTTGCAAAACATCAAAACTGGTTTGTCCAACCCTTTTCATTGCAAAAACTCAAATCTTTTCACTCTCCTAAAAGGTCCTGAGTGTGTTCAGAAGTTGTTTCTGAACAACAGTTTAGAAACAGCTTCTGAACTCAAAAATTCGCATTGTTCGACCATGACAGAACTCAGAATTTGAGTTTAGGCTCCCAAATGGCCAATTTTTGAGGTTCTAGCCCAAGAGCTCAAAACCTAGGAGGTTTAAAACTCATGTTATCCAAACCATTTCAAGGATTTTGCATAATATTGGAAAATTCGCAAGTTCGGGTAACATTTTGTGGATGACTTGCAAAACAAGTTATGTCCCCAATCTTTCAAAACAACTTGAACAAACCAGCTATGTTCATCACTCTCAAATCCAAACTTGAACAATAAACATTGTTCATGATTTTCAAAGCCAAACGTGAACATATGCCGAATTTGTTTCGCTTTTAAAAACCGTTCGCAAAATGAGCCGAACTTGTGCGTTTTCTAACAAAATTGCTAAAACCTCTTCACTTTGAGTTTCAAACCAAATGTTTTTGATAAGCTTTGGGATTTCTAAGAAATTCAACCAAAAAATTGAATGAAAAAGGGATGGCTTGACGTATGTCTCCCCATTGCCCCGATTGTACGAATGCGTGACGTATGTCTCGTCGTTCGGACAATCGTCATTCCATTTCCAACGTATCCGACCATACCAAACCAATTCTTGGCCCCTTGTGGTCAATCCGAACCTTTTGGTCCCCCGTGGCCACTAGATTCAATCCCTCGGCTCGTTTGAGTCACTTCGATCAATGTTCGACTCGTTCGAGTCCATTGTACCCGTTCTTGATCCCGTTGGATCAATCGAACCTTTCCCCGACTCGTTGGAGTCACCTCGGTCAATGATCGACTCGTTTGAGTCCATTGCACCTCTTTTGGTTCCATAGCGACCAACTCGAACCCTTTTACCCAACGGACATGCCTTTTAACATTCTAGCGCGATCTTAAACAAACGCTTAATAAGTCTCCCATGCGCGAGCATACAAGCTATACGCTTAATAAGTCTCCCATGGCGAGCATACAAGCTACATTTAATCGCAAGAATTCGGTTAAAACATCGTCCATTTAAAAATAACCAACATATTACGTTTTTCTACCAAAGAACTACGTACGCTTTGAATTCTCCGACTACCGGGAGATACGTAGGAGCAAGATCGACACCTTGTCAAGCACAATAATAAAAAAACTTTCTTTTTCCCTTTTTTACATAGATAAGCATGCGCGCAAAACATTTAAAAACATTTTAAGCTTTAGCCAAATAGAAGGTTCCCGTTGAGTACAACGGACATGAGGGGTGCTAATACCTTCCCCTTGCGTAATCGACTCCCGAACCCGACAATGGTTGCGATGACCAGTCCTTTTCCTCATCGTCAAGGGTTTTATTATCGTTTCCCTTCAAACAAAAAACTTAAGGGTTTATCAACGTTCCCTTTACACAAAAACTTTTGTGGCGACTTCACAAGGCCTTCCGAGCGTTCGCACACGTCCTCGGAGGATTGCGCGTTTTTAACGAGAGCGCACAGCTGGCGACTTCACTGGGGACCCTTTTCCCACTAGCGAGTCAAGCCCATCCTATTTGGCTTTTAAGCTAATTGTTTTTATTTTATTTACGCGCATGCTTTTGTTTTATTTATCTATGTCATTTCCATACTTTATGTTTATAAATGCTTTATTTTGCTTTATATTCATATCATATATATCAAATGCGGGGGTTACTTGAGCGATGTTACTCCACATTGTTCGGGTTAATGCCGGACGTGTGAGGCTCTCTACCCGAGCTCGAGAAAAAACTAAGTTAGAATGGTGGTTGTGAGCGGAAGCCCGCGTTGACGTATGTCCGTGAGGTAGGATGCCCAACCCCGCTTAGAGGAGATTTTCACGTGGAATTAATTGAAGTCATGTCGACGTATGTCCATAGACAACCCTAATTCCATGTGAGATCTATGACTATAGGGACCTCTTCTTAGGAAATTTCACCTTTAGAGCCTACACGTGGGGATTGGGGGGAAGTTCCGAACCTTCATAAACCATACCCTTGCATATCATTTGCATTCATGAAAGTAATTTTCGCATCATTTTGCTTTATAGGAATTTAAAACAACCAAATATTAGCAAAAAGAAATATGGATTTCGGGAATAAAAATACGCTCGCCTTCAAGATTAAGGCTCCTAAGGTGGAAAGTTTGTTAGCTCTAAGTAAAAGGCTCTCTTCGGTCAACAAGAGTATTTTTGAAGCAAGCTATGGGTTAATCCTTGATCTCCTACCCGTGAGAATAGATTCAACGGCCTTAACTACTTTGGCACAATTCTTCGACCCACCTCTACGGTGCTTTACATTTCAAGACTTCCAACTAGCGCCGACTTTGGAAGAATTTGAGAAGATTTTGGGTTGTAGCATGAAGGATCATGAACTCTATCTCGGTCCAGGAAGAGACCCCACATTAGAGGCCATCGCCGAATCCTTATACCTTGATGTCCAAGAAGTAGCATCTAACTTGGAAATTAGAGGAAACCTTAAGGGATTCGCAAGAAAGTTCTTGGAAGCCAAAGCTCGGGAGATGTTAGCCAACAAAGAGGGAAGAGCATTCAACGCCATCCTAGCCCTCTTAGTCTACGGGATTGTCTTATTCCCCAACATGGACGATTTCATAGACTTTCCGGCTTTAGAGGTGTTTATGACTAAAAATCTGGTTCCCATAATTTTGGCGGATTTTTATCATACCCTCTACTCTAGGCATGAACAAGCAAGGGGACGCAAAATTTCTTGTTGTACTCCTGTGGTGCAAATTTGGATGATGTCCCACATGCCAAGAAACCGAGACTTTGTGGAGAACCGGGCCAAGCTCAAATGGTCACAACGGATGACAACCCTCGCCGAGAAGGACATCCATTGGTTTTGTCTGAATTTAGAGGACCCGGAAATCATCCTCAGTTGCGGGGACTTCCCTAATGTACCCCTCATTGGTACTAAGGGATGTATTAACTACAATCCGGTCCTCTCTCTCCGACAACTAGGTTTTTCAATGGAAGATAAACCCAATGACCTTTTGTTGGAAGCTTTCTTCTTAAGGGAAGGCGATCAAGACTCGGCATTGCTAGAGAGAATCCGGGGAGCATGGAACCAAGTGCGCAAAGGAAGGGTTGGCAAGAGGAATTGTGTCGCCAAACCCCTTTATACTCAATGGGTGAAGGAGAGGGTCAAAGCAATCAAGTTACCCTTTGTGGTCGTAGGCCCTCCAAAACCTCCTACACCGTTACCTATTGCAACCATTCCCAACAAAGAAGCGGAGGAACTCAAAGCTAAAATTCGAGAACTCCAAAACAAAAACGGAGACTTAGAATTAAAGCACCTCCAAGCTTTAGGAGAAATCACTAGGACGAAGAGAGATCGAGATGAAGTGACAAATTCTCTCCTAGTGTGCCAAAAGCGGCTAAGAATCTCCGAAGGGAAGAGAGATTGGATAGGAGGCGGCTTGGTTAGTGCGGATGCCAACCTTGTGGCCAAGGACGAAGAGTTGAAAAGAATCTTGCATTCCAACCAAGAGCTCAAGAAGTTCGGCGACTAGCCATCGAAGCTCAACGGAAATGGAGGTTGAAATTTCAAGAGAAAAATCAACAGCTCCAAGAAGTAGTTAAAGACTACAAAGAGCAGCTCCAAGCCGAACGTGTCCAACGGCAAAGACATGAGAGCCTTTCTCATCAAGGAAGGCTAAAATGCAATCGTCTCGAAGCGGACATCAAGAAATTCGAAGAATACTTCGACAAGATTGAAAGAGCTCACGGGGACCATATTGCACAACTACATGATGAAATTAGAAGTGCAAGAGTCAAGCTAGACCAACGCAAGGAAGTGATTGAGTGTGTATGGCAAGACGCCACCCGATTAAGTGAGGATTTCACTAAATTGGTTGCATTCTCGAACTTGGTGATCACCCAACTTCCAAAGAAGCTAGCGAAGGCCGAGATGGTCATGCCTTACTTTGTCATCCCTACGGAGATCCAGAAGTTTATGAAGTTCTGCAAGGACACCATAGATTTCTATAGGGAGGAGATGAACAAAGCCGAGAAGCGAGCGGCTATTTGATTTGTAATAACATTAGTTACACTTTGTAAACAAATGTTATCTAATTAAATAATATTTTGAAGCATTATCAATTTCCCGGTCTTTAATATTTCAAGTTGCCAATATTAATTGTGCACCTTTAAATTCCTTCATAAAGCAAAATAAAAAAAACGCATATTTTGCATACTCATCACATACATACATCCACATGCATCTTCATGCATTTTTCAAAAAAAAAACTCATTCATTTCCCTAAAAACAGTTCAAAGCAATCATAGCCCGAAAACCCCGAAAGCCCTCGGTCCAAGAACCAGATCTCCAGCACTCGTACGGAACACGAGCCAACAAACAAAGGATCATGGACAATTTGGAACAAACTCAAGCGGCTTTGAGAGAAGAGGTTGATGAAATGAAGGGGAAGATGGATCAGATGCTAGAGTTAATGCAAACTCTATCGGCCCGAGAGAGTAACCCTCGCCCAACAACGGATGCAGCCAATGTGCAATGGCCTCCTTATGGTTTACCTGTGGGTTATACCCCACCATTTGAAAATGAGGGCCATGGACCACCTCCACCACCGCTCATAATCCCCGTAAGGAACGAAGAGCGTCGTCCTCAAGGAACTTCCACTACTCAGCATGAGGTTATTTCTCATAATGTGGAAAATAATTAGCCAAGACATTCTGCTCCCGACACCACCCACCAAGACAACGATACCACCCAAATGTATCGAGTTTTGGAAGAAAGGTTGAAAGCTGTCGAAGGATTCAGTTCATACGGCGCCCACAACGCTTTGGACATGTGCCTAGTGCCCGATGTGGTAATCCCTCCGAAGTTCAAAGCACCGGATTTCGAAAAGTACAAGGGAATTCAATGCCCCTCGGAACCATCTACGGATGTTCTGTAGGAAGATGGCAGCTTACGCAACGAACGAGAAGCTCATGGTGCATGTGTTTCAAGATAGTTTAAGCGGAGCGTCATTGGATTGGTACATGCAACTTGAGCGTACCCACGTCCAAACTTGGAAGGATCTAGCCGATGCTTTCCTAAAGCAATACAAATACAATTTGGACATGGCTCCAAATAGGATGCAATTGCAAAACCTCCTGCAAAGAAGCAACGAGTCCTTCAAGGAGTACGCTCAACGGTGGAGAGAACTAGCTTCTCGTGTTCAACCACCATTATTGGAAAGGGAGCTTGTCGACACCTTTATGGGCACACTTCAAGGCCCATATTATGACAAAATGATTGGAAGCACATCTTCCAGCTTTTCCGATCTAGTCATGATTGGTGGAAGAATAGAGGACGGAGTAAAGAGGGGAAAGATCCAAGGCCCTCTAGAAGCTCAAAGTGGAGCTAGGAGACCCCCCAGCAACTTTCACAAAAAGAAAGAGGGGGAGACAAATGCTGTTCTAGTTGGGACCATCTTGCCCACCATCAAACCAAATGCCTCGCTACCACTATCCTTATGTGGCAGCAGCAACAGCTCAAGGGCATTACTCACCTCAAGTAATTCCCACAACTCCACCTCGACAACCAGCAGTGTTGCCTCAACAAAATCAACAGCAGCAACAACAAGGCGGGTACCCATCAAGAAACCAAACGGGCCCGAGGAACAACTACAATAATAGGCAGTTTGATCCCGTACCTATGCCTTATGGTCAAATTTTGCCATATCTAATCCAAAAGGGGATGGTCGAGCCAAGACCACTACCACCAATGTTGCCACCATACCCACATTGGTATGACGCAAATGCAAAATGTGATTACCACGCGGGGACCGCGGGGCACAATGTCGAGAACTGTAGAGTTTTCAAACACAAGGTCCAGGACCTTATCGACAGGAAATTGCTGTCCTTCAAGGAAGAGAATCCAAATGTGAAGAGCAATCCATTGCCCGGGCATGCGGGTCCCTCTGTAAATGCGGTGGAAGAACAAGAGGACTTTGGTCCAATCAAGAAGGTAGCCAATGTTAAGACTCCCCTGTCAATCATAAGGGAGCGCTTAACCGGTTTTGGTTTGTTCGAGGAGATGCACGCCAACTGTGAAGCCTGCAAAATCAACCGGGACAAGTGCGGAGAGTTGAAGAGTTGTCTTCAAGAGCTAATGGACCAAGGTTGGATCCAAATGGGTTATATAAAGGATAGCACGGACGTTGCTACCTTGGAGTCTCATGACCCAAAACCTCTCGAAATCCCATACCAAAGGAGAGAGGTACCAATGCCTATACAGCCCATAACATTCCACGTACCTGCACCCTTCTCTTTTGAAAGCACGAAGAAGGTACCATGGAACTACCAACCTGTGGCCTATGTGGAAGGAAAACCACTAGCAAAAATTGAGCCCATCATCACTAACATTACCGGTGTTGGAGGAATAACCAGAAGTGGTAGAGTCTTCGCTTCGAAAGAACTCGGGAAGACGCCAGCCGTACTACCAAGAGAACCGCTCAAAGAAAAGAGTGTGGAGGAGAACGAGAACCAAGCGGGACCCTCTCAAAAAGAAACCCCACAAAAAGAGGCCGAAGAGTTCCTAAGGATAATCCAAAAGAGCGAGTATAAAATCATTGACCAGCTAGGTCAAACTCCCTCCAAGATCTCCATGCTATCCCTACTACTAAGCTCGGAAGCACACCGAGAAGCATTGCTGCGGATCCTCAGTGAGGCACATGTCACCAAGGACATTCCTGTGGACCAATTCGACGGGATAGTCAGAAATATTACCTCAAGTAGGTACTTGGGTTTCAATAGCGATGAGCTACCCGACGAGGGGCATATTCATAACCGCGCCTTACATATCTCCGTGAAATGCATGGACCATATCCTCTCTCGAGTGTTAGTGGACACGGGGTCATCTTTGAATGTCATGCCCAAGACTACCCTCCTAAAGCTATCTTGTGAAGGGACAGTAATGAAGCCCAGCGTCTTGGTCGTAAAAGCTTTCGATGGGTCAAGAAGAGCCGTCGTAGGGGAGATCGACTTACCAGTCCAAATCGGGCCTAAGGTTTTCTCCATAACCTTCCAAGTCATGGATATAATCCAACTTACAGTTGTCTTCTCGGACGACCATGGATTCATGCGGCCGGAGCCATCACCTCTACCCTACACCAGAAACTTAAGTTCATCATTGATAACCAAATGATTGTAGTTTCCGGGCAAGGGGACATGATGGTAAGCCATCTCTCGTCATTCCGTTATATAGAAACGGACGAAGAAGCCGTGGATGTTCCCTTCCAGTCTTTGGAAGTGGCAAATGTCGTGACTTTGAGCTCAAAGCCCAAGAAAGAAGCAAGGACAGCCATGTCATCATGGAGGGCAATAAGAGAGGCCCTAGAAGAAAGCCGACCTACCGGATGGGGCAAATTAGTGGACATACCGGAGAAGAAAAATCGCTTCGGTTTGGGATATCATCCATCAGCCGAAACTTCCTCAAAGCCTCCAAAGCAAGGGATCCTCCCCATTTTGGAAACATTCATCAGTGCGGGATTTATCAATGAAGATCAAGTGGCTCTGCTTGAAGACGTGGATGAAGACGTGCCTGATTTGGTGTACCGTTGTGCTTCGGATGAAGCTTTGAACAATTGGAGGGCTATCGCAATTCCCGAGATCATTACCAAGATCAAGTAATAAACCATGTTTGTTTTTTCTTTTAAAAAAAAAATTATTTAGCTCTGCCCAAGGCAAATGATTAGTCGTGTGGGGCCCCCATGTTTAAAAGTTATTTTCAATCATGAATAAAATAACTCTTTTATGTTCATTTGAGTTTCTTTTTTTTCTTTTTGCATTCGTTTTAAAAATTTTTTTTACAAAAAGCCTAAAAAAAAAATCATACTCATGCAGATCTACAAATCCACCCTCCAAAAACAACACTGCCTTAATCCCTTATGACTTCGATTTCCCAATTAATCAAACGGAAGATGATGAAGAGGACGATTATGAACCGCCTGAAGAATTGTCCAGACTTGCAAATCAAGGGGATAGGGTAATACAACCTCACCAAGAATCAGTTGAAAAGGTCAACTTGGGGACCGAAGAGGATAAAAAAGAGGTCAAGATAGGAGCCTCCCTGCATGAGGATGTGAAGGGAAAGTTGATTAAGCTTCTGCAAGAGTACGTGGACGTATTCTCTTGGTCGTATCAGGACATGCCGGGTTTAGACCCTAACATCGTCGTACATAAACTGCCACTCAAGCCAGAATGCCCACCAGTGAAGCAGAAATTGAGAAGAACTCGACCCGATATGGCTCTTAAGATCAGAGAGGAGGTCAAAAAGCAATTTGATGCCGGCTTTTTAGCCGTAACCAAGTATCCAACATGGGTTGCCAACATTGTGCCAGTTCCAAAGAAGGATGGCAAAGTTAGAATATGTGTGGATTATCGGGACTTGAATAGAGCAAGCCCAAAGGATGATTTCCCGCTACCACATATCGACATATTCGTGGACAACACAGCCCAATTCTCAGTCTTCTCCTTTATGGACGGCTTCTCGGGATATAACCAAATCAAGATGGCTCCAGAGGACATGGAGAAAACCACATTCATCACCCCATGGGGGACCTTCTGCTATAAAGTAATGCCTTTCGGATTAACAAATGCCGGGGCAACATACCAAAGAGCAATGGTAACTCTTTTCCATGACATGATCCATAAGGAAATTGAGGTCTACGTCGATGACATGATTGCCAAATCCCAAACGGAGGAGGATCATCTAGTCCATCTACAAAAGCTTTCCGAACGCCTAAGAAAGTTCAAGCTGCGCTTAAATCTTAACAAGTGCACATTTGGCGTTAGATCCGGAAAGTTATTGGGTTTCATTGTCAGCCAAATGGGTATCGAAGTGGATCCCGACAAGGTAAAGGCTATCCAAGAAATGCCAGCGCCAAATACCGAGAAAGAGGTCCGGGGTTTCTTAGGAAGATTGAACTACATCGCTAGGTTCATCTCACACATGACAGCTACCTGCGAACCAATCTTCAAACTGCTAAGGAAAAATCAAGCCGTTCATTGGAACGAGAATTGCCAAGAGGCGTTTGACAAGATCAAACAATACCTGCAAGAACCACCAATTTTAATACCTCCGGTTCCGGGTAAACCCCTCATCTTATACCTAACCGTACTTGAAGGATCAATGGGTTGTGTGTTAGGACAACAAGATGAAACGGGAAGAAAAGAGCACGCAATCTACTATCTAAGCAAGAAGTTTACCGACTGTGAATCAAGGTATACTTCACTTGAAAAGACTTGCTGCGCTTTAGCATGGGCTGCTCGATGCCTAAGGCAATACATGTTGACCCATACAACTTGGTTGATATCGAAGATGGATCCCATCAAGTACATCTTCGAAAAGCCTGCCCTCACAGGAAAGATAGCTCGTTGGCAAATGCTGCTGTCTGAGTACGACATCCAATACGTTGCTCAAAAAGCTATCAAAGGGAGTGTTTTATCCGAGCACCTTGCTCACTAACCATTGGAGGATTACCAACCCATACAATTCGACTTCCCGGATGAAGATGTCGTAGCTTTAAATGACGAAAAGGTCACAAGCGATGATGAAGGGCCAGAACTGAGAGCTCGATGGAAGCTCGCTTTCGACGGCGCCTCAAATGCCATGGGGCACGAGATCGGGGCAGTTTTAATCTCCCCAAGAAATGGATATCAACCCTTCACAGCAAGGTTATGCTTTGACTGCACCAATAACATGGCAGAATATGAAGCATGTATCTTAGGCCTTGAAGCAGCAATTGATCTAAGGATCAAAACCCTTGAAGTATACGGTGACTCTGCTTTAGTCATCTATCAAGTCAAAGGAGAATGGGAAACAAAACATCCCAATTTAATTCCCTACCGAGCCCGGGTTGTAGAGTTGATTGAGCATTTTGATGAAATCAACTTCCATCACATACCTCGAGAAGAAAATCAGGTGGCAGATACTTTGGCTACATTATCATCAATGTACCAAGTAAATTTCCACAATGAAGCACCAATCATAAGGATGGATCGTAGAGACAAACCAGTTGTATGTGCATTAGTCGAAGAAGGACTTGACAACAAACCCTGGTTCTACGACATCAAGCGATACCTCGAAGAGCAAGAGTATCCAGAAAATGCCTCACACACCGACAAGAGAACCCTCAGGAGATTGGCATCCCAGTTCTTCCTCAGCGGAAATACCCTCTACAAAAGAAACTATGACATGGTCTTGCTCAGATGTGTGGATAAACATGAAGCGGACATGCTCATCAAAGAAATCCACGAGGGATCTTTTGGAACCCATGCCAATGGGCATGCAATGGCCAAGAAAATCCTAAGGGAGGGCTATTATTGGCTAACCATGGAAGCTGATTGTTTCCACTATGCCAAGACTTGTCACAAGTGCCAAATTTACGCCGACAAGGTGCATGTACCACCAACTCCCCTGAACGTCATGACCTCACCCTGGCCATTCTCTATGTGGGGCATAGACATGATTGGAATGATCGAGCCCAAAGCATCAAATGGACATCGCTTCATCCTCGTTGCCATCGACTACTTCACCAAATGGGTCGAAGCAGCTTCGTATGCAAACGTAACCAAACAAGTGGTAGCCCGTTTCATCAAGAAGGAAATCATTTGCCGTTACGGCACTCCCCACAAAATCATCACCGATAATGGGGCAAACCTCAACAACAAGACAATGAAGGAGTTGTGCAAAGATTTCAAGATCGAGCACCATAATTCTTCCCCTTACCGACCAAAGATGAACGGTGCGGTAGAAGCAGCCAATAAGAACATAAAGAAAATCATCCAAAAGATGGTGAAAACATATAAGGATTGGCACGAGATGCTTCCCTTTGCGCTACATGGCTACAGAACAGCCATTCGCACTTCAACTGGGGCAACCCCTTTCTCCTTAGTATACGGTATGGAAGTGGTGCTTCCCGTAGAGGTTAAAATCCCTTCGTTAAGGGTCTTGATGGAAACCAAGCTAGAAGAAGCTGAATGGGTCCAAACAAGGTTTGACCAACTGAATCTCATAGAGGAAAAGCGTCTAACCGCGATATGTCACGGAAAACTCTATCAAAGGAGACTCAAGAGGGCATTCGACAAAAAGGTCCGTCCTCGAGAATTCAAAGAAGGAGACCTAGTGCTCAAGAAGATATTACCTATCCACATAGATCCCCGCGGGAAGTGGACTCCCAGCTATGATGGACCGTACGTGGTAAAGAAAGCCTTCTCTGGCGGAGCCTTGATCATCACCACTATGGACGGAGAAGAGTTCCCACTCTCAATAAACTCTGATGCAGTCAAGAAGTATTACGCCTAAGAAAAAAAAAAGAAAAGCTCGCTAAATCGAAAACCTGAAAGGGCGGTTTAGGCAATAGAGAGCGTCCTGCTAGATCGAAAACCTGAAAAGGCGGTCTAGGCAAAAATTAAGGACATCAAAAAAGGAAATACACCCCGGTGGACTGAAAACTCGAAAGAGCGGTCCAGGCAAAAATTAGGGGTGAACAAAAGAAGAAAGGCAATGACTGCGACATCCAAGCTCCGGACAAGATTCAAGAGGAGAAGAATCGGCCTCGTCAGCGTCTTCCAAAATATCGAAGTCGTAAGGAAAATGGCATGTGTTGTGCCAAAACCAACCAATTTCTTTTTGCTTTTTTCTTGTCTTTCTCTATCTTTTTCCTCAGAGAAGTAATCACTTCTCACTTCATGCATTTTTATCCATTCAAGAAGTCAAATCTGCATTGAATAAATTCCTTTTTATTATTTTGTGTTCTCATTAGCGCATAAAATCTTGTTTTATTCATGATAAAAATGCATTGAAACATGGGAAATAAACAAAGGAAACTTCTTCTTCAAAAAAAAAAAACAAACAAACGTTGTTTTATTTGAATTCTCGTAAATGTCGAAAGAATTGCGGTAATTCCCCCCCAATACCACCAAAGGACTTATGCTCTTCAGCAAAGACAAGTGCATAGCTCACGGCACGTGGAGCGCAAAGACCCCAAGGGTAAGAGGAACAGAATTCCCCAGTCAAAACACCCCAAACATCCTTTCTATCAACCAAGGCTGGATATCGATCATGCTTCCAAAATGATCCTTATATCCCCATGAAGCCAAACCTTATTGACATTCCCCAGGGAGTCTCAACCCAAAACAAAAAGCCCAACCACGCTTGGCATCTACTTGCATCCAAACGCAAATCCCCCAAAAGCCCGACCTTGCTCGGCATCCAATCATAACTCCCAGCATTCAACATGCATCCCACATATCATTCATAACATAATACATGCATCATGTCAAATTCATTCATGCATGCATATCCAAATCATTCATACACATGCATTTCATATTCATGTCATGCATCCTCAACAAGGATTCTCTAGTGAATATCATGTATTCACCAGTATCCATCAACAGTTAAGCAAGTGTTCCCCAGTGAACCTCCTTCACAAACTGTCCCCAATTCCCCAACTGAGTTTCCCCAGCAGAAATTCTTGATTGAGTCTCCCTCATATCATATCATATTGCATATCATACTGCATAAGGTAACATAAAGCATATCATGCATCAATCATGTTTTCCCTTTTCAACAATCTAAGTACTAGCCCCGCCTAGAGACGATTACAAATCGCCAGGCACCTATTCAGGGTAAGACCATTTCAGTTTAGGTATCCACCTCTAGTGTTAGCGGCTAGATAAGATTACCTATCCTCAGTGTTTCGACCTTCAGTGTAAGCGGCTGAATAAGATCACTTTATCCTTAGGTATCCACCTCTAGTGTTAGCGGCTAGATAAGATTACCTATCCTCAGTGTTTCGACCTTCAGTGTAAGCTGCTGAATAAGATCACTTTATCCCTAGGAATCCACCTCTAGTGTTAGCGGCTAGATAAGATTACCTATCCTCAGTGTTTCGACCTTCAGTGTAAGCGGCTGAATAAGATCACTTTATCCCTAGGAATCCACCTCTAGTGTTAGCGGCTAGATAAGATCACCTTTCCCCAGTGTTTCGACCTTCAGTGTAAGCGGCTGAATAAGATCACTCCATCAAGGTATCCACCTCTAGTGTTAGCGGCTAGATAAGATCAGCTATCCCCAGTGTTTCGACCTTCAGTGTAAGCGGCTGAATAAGATCACTTTATCCTTAGGTATCGACCTCTAGTGTTAGCGGCTAGATAAGATCACCTTTCCTCAGTGTTTTGACCTTTAGTGTAAGCGGCTGAATAAGATCACTTTATCCCTAGGTATCCCACCTCTAGTGCAAGCGGCTAGATAAGATTACCTATCCTCAGTGTTTCGACCTCTAGTGCAAGCGGCTAGATAAGATCACACCCATCCCCAGTGAATCTACCTCCAGTGTTAGCGGCTGGATACGATCAACTTTTATCCCAGTGGATCGACCTTCAGTGTAAGCGGCTGAATAGAACCACTCCATCCTTAGAGATCTACCTCCAGTGTCAGCGGCTGGACATGATCAACCTTTTACCTTTGTTCATTTTTTACATTTTGCATAGCAATATTTTCATTTCACTGCAATCTTTTCGTACCGCGAAGGACAAAATTCGGGTCCTTCTTTTACTTAATTGATCTTCGCAAAGAGTTCATGAGATGCCCTCGGCACTCACACACTCTATGCAAAGACACAATTAAGTAGGGGCAGCTGTAGTACCCCAATTTTGTCCTAAGCCTTTTCAAAACAAAAATCAAAAAAAAATCAAAGAGAGGGAAAAAGTCAAAGTCAACCAAAGTCAACAAAAAAGTCAACATTTCAAAAATGATGACTTCGCAGTGCGAAGTCTGCGATTTTTCTGCAGATTTTTGGTTTCTTTGATTTAATTCCAGTTTTTGTTACACATCATTTTCATTATTATTTTCATCAGCATTCATGGCTAATTGGGCTCAGCAAAGCCAGAGTTGAGAGACTTGCCATTAATGCCAAGGAAAGAAGCTTTTTCTTCCAACCTAGCATGTGGCAAGCAAGTGGGCTTGCCCTTGGGCAGCTCTTGTCCCTCCCAAGTGACCTGCTACTGACCCTAGGGTTGCCAGCCACCAGCTTGAGGACTTTCTTCCTGCTTGCTCCTCCCAAAACCAGTCAAACCCAGCTGGTTTTTCACTTGCAAAAACCATGATTGCTTGCCCTGTTTTTTCAGCAGCTTTTCATCCTCTCACACCAGCCACATGTTGCCTTTTGCATCCCCCAATCTCTGCACATCACAGTGCACATTTTCATTGATTCAACCATTGAGATTGCAAGGATTGATCCCCAAGCATAGCCAATTGCAATCCAGCCATGTTCATCATCATTTCTATCCTAAGACCATTGAATTTGTGGCTGAAATCAGTCAAGGACTTAACCCTTGGCACAAGGCAAGGTTGCCTCTATCCATTAGCATTAAATGCAAAGCCATTTAGCCTGGATTTAGCCCACAAATCAGCTAGGTCCTATGGATTTTCCATCATTGCATTGGATTGCATTTTGGCCTATAAATAGAGATGCAAGGCAAGGAGGTGTGCAGCATTAATACACCACTACTCATCCATTATTCCAGCCTACAAACACTTGCAAACAACCAGAAAAAACCAGCACAAAACACTAGCAAAACCAATTCCAACACAAAGCTTTACAAAGTTCAAAGTTCATCAACAATATTCAAAACCCTTGCAAGAACCTTCAACCAATCCAAGTTCATTGCAGCAGGAGCTTTGCTAAGGATTTCTGTAAGTTTCTAAGTCATTATCTTGCATTTTCAATTGTGCTTGCATACCAATTTTGGTCCAAAACCTTTTTGTTCTAAAAACCCCTTTTGAATTTCAAAAGAAATCCAAAGGTTTGCAAAACATCAAAACTGGTTTGTCCAACCCTTTTCATTGCAAAAACTCAAATCTTTTCACTCTCCTAAAAGGTCCTGAGTGTGTTTAGAAGTTGTTTCTGAACAACAGTTCAGAAACAGCTTCTGAACTCAAAAATTCGCATTGTTCGCAGTGCGAAGTCATGGTCGCAGAGCGACCATGACAGAACTCAGAATCTGAGTTTAGGCTCCCAAATGGCCAATTTTTGAGGTTCTAGCCCAGGAGCTCAGAACCTAGGAAGTTTAAAACTCATGTTATCCAAACCATGTCAAGGATTTTGCATAATATTGGAAAATTCGCAAGTTAGGGTAACACTTTTGTGGATGACTTGCAAAACAAGTTATGTCCCCAATCTTTCAAAACAACTTGAACAAACCATCTATGTTCATCACTCTCAATCCAAACTTGAACAATAAACATTATTCATGATTTTCAAAACCAAACGTGAACATACGCCGAATTTGTTTCGCTTTTAAAAACCGTTCGCAAAATGAGCCGAACTTGTGCGTTTTCTAACAAAATTGCTAAAACCTCTTCACTTTGAATTTCAAACCAAATGTTTTGATAAAGCTTTGGGATTTCTAAGAAATTCAACCAAAAACTTGAATGAAAAAGGGATGGCTTGACGTATGTCTCCCCATTGCCCCGATTGTACGAATGCGTGACGTATGTCTCGTCGTTCGGACAATCGTCATTCCATTTCCAACGTATCCAACCATACCAAACCAATTCTTGGCCCCTTGTGGTCAATCCGAACCTTTTGGTCCCCCGTGGCCACTAGATTCAATCCCTCGACTCGTTTGAGTCACTTCGGTCAATGTTCGATTCGTTCGAGTCCATTGTACCCGTTCTTGATCCTGTTGGATCAATCGAACCTTTCCCCGACTCGTTGGAGTCACATCGGTCAATGATCGACTCGTTTGAGTCCATTGCACCCCTTTTGGTCCCACAGCGACCAACTCGAACCCTTTTACCCAACGGACATGCCTTTTAACATTCTAGCGCGATTTTAAACAAACGCTTAATAAGTCTCCCATGCGCGAGCATACAAGCTATACGCTTAATAAGTCTCCCATCTGCGAGCATACAAGCTACGTTTAATCGCAAGAATTCGGTTAAAACATCGTCCATTTAAAAATAACCAACATATGTACGTTTTTCTACCAAAGAACTACGTACGCTTTGAATTCTCCGACTACCGGGAGATACGTAGGAGCAAGATCGACATCTTGTCAAGCACAATAATATAAAAAACTTTCTTTTTCCCTCGCATCATATTTTTTCTTTTTCCCTTTTTACATAGATAAGCATGCGCGCAAAACATTTAAAAACATTTTAAGCTTTAGCCAAATAGAAGGTTCCCGTTGAGTACAACGGACGTGAGGGGTGCTAATACCTTCCCCTTGCGTAATCGACTCCCGAACCCGACAATGGTTGCGATGACCAGTCCTTTTCCTCATCGTCAAGGGTTTTATTATCGTTTCCCTTCAAACAAAAAACTTAAGGGTTTATCAACGTTCCCTTTACACAAAAACTTTGGTGGCGACTTCACATGGCCTTCCGAGCGTTCGCCCACGTCCTCGGAGGATTGCGCGTTTTTAACGAGAGCGCACAGTGTGGATCGGGGAAAAAGCGTGGGAAGACTTGGTGAAGTATTGGTTAGAAGATCCAAAATTTAAGAACCGGTCCAGAGCTAACAAGCAGAACAGAGCATCTATTATAGGAGGACATAGGCACGCACAAGGATGTGTCAGTGTCCCTACCCATGCTAGACATCTGGTAAAAAAAATATTTCACTATTTCTATTTCTATACATGTATATATTAAATAAAGTAAAATGTTCTAATTGGTTAATATTTTTTGTGTAGGCAAAACAATTGGAGAGAGATCCTTATCCAAATGAGGTCCATAGAGATACTTATTTCAGCCAGCGTACTGGTCAGTATGTCGATGCTCGAGCTAGCAATACCCAGGTAAATTTGCTTTTTTCGTAATATATTTTAATTAGAAAAAGAATGTGAATTAGTAAAGAATTATGTTGTTAACTAATATGAAATATGTTAATTATTATTATTATCTAATTTTTATTTGACTTTATTAGTAAACAATTATTATCTTCTAATTTTCTTTACTTTTCTATATAGGCATCTTATGACGAGTACGTAGCACAGTTTTTGGCGCAGAATCCTGGGATTCAATCGCATGTTGAAATTCCCGACTCCATCAAAATTGAATTATGGGTAAAGGCTGGAGGAGGACAACAAAGACCGGACAGAGTATATGGTCTTGGAGCGTTAGCCGGCAACGTTGTGCATGGAAATTTGTTCCATGCTCCTCTTCCACCAGAGTCCAGCTCAGCTCATTCTGGAGAGTTGTCTCCTGAGGTGCAAGCAATGATAACTCGATTGAACGAGGAGTCGCAAAGTCAAAAGGAGGTGTTGCAAACTCAAAAGGAGGCGTTGGCAAGGAAAGAAGAGTCAGAGAAGGAGCTAAGGAAAGAAATTAAATTAAGAATCTGTTTTAATTAGATTACCTTCAGAATCTGTTTTAATTGCATCAAGAATTTCAGTTTTTTCACTTTCACTGAGGTAATTATCCCTCGATCCTTTTAATTGGCCAAAAAAACCCGCAACTAAGATTTAAACAATAATTGTTTCAGGGTAGTCATTCAAAGTTTCATAGCCATTGGCCACCATTGTCATATTTTGGTGATGGAACACTCATTTTGCCCATCAATGTTTCATTTATAAACATTGTTAGCACTAAATTTTTTGAAATTGGAATCATTTTCTTCTAAGAGAAGGCAGAAGCAGTTGCCCTGGGGTAATATAGTTTGGTTTGTTTTTTCCATTTAAGTTTGGGCCAGTTATGATAAGATTGATGTTTATCTCATAATTTTCATCCCTATCAAAATAAGAATGTGATCTTATCATTGATAGATTTTGGAAGTGGTGTTTGAGGACTATCAAGGATAGTTGTATAGTAAAATTTTAGTTTGGCATTAACCATGTCATAAAGTTCATTTTTAAATTCTTCTTTCATTTTTAATTTTGGGTTAGAGCCTTGCAGCTTTTTTAATATTTGTTTAGACATTTTAAAAGGTTTAAAAAAAGGTTTTTATGTTAGGGAATAATAGGATGTTGAGGCCTAATTAGAGGAGTTTGTTACTTGTTTCTTCCCTAAAATTTTTACTAAAGCTTTGAGATATTTATTTGTATAATTTGATTGTTGAATAAGATTCTTAATATCATTTGGATTTATTGGTTCTTCTTCCAGTTTAGTTTTGAAAGGAGAGGCCATAACAGGATTATCGCTTTTACTTTTAAGTTTAAAGGGAGCATCAGGAAGAAATTCAAATTGGATAATTTTATCATCCCATAAGTGCCAAACAGTTATAACATTAGTAGTTTTGTCACTTATTAGATCAGTTTGAAAAGGATAATCTACATTGTTTTTCATGGTATAAGCGTGAAACCAATCAAAAAATGGAATATTAAGTTTAACTTTGTATAAGAATTTGTAATATTCTTCTTGTATTATACTTCTTTTGCTTCCCTTGTACTGGTGAAAGAACCATTCTCTGTGGGGAGACCATTCCTTTGAATATAATTCTTTCTTAAGGGATTTCTTATCTTTAATGAACTTATATAACATCATAAGGTTCATTAAGGGAGGATAACGTTGGAGACTGAATAGATCTTTGATCTTATTTGTCTTTATGATATGTTGCTCTTATAGGAGTCATTGTTTTGATTCTCTGTAAGTGGATAGTTGACCCATCATGGGTTGGTTTAGTTTGAGACACGGTCCTATGAACGGAAAAAGATCTTCTAGAAACATTTGTTCTAAAGTCTTTCATTGTTAAGTCATTAGTTTTGAGTGGTTTATGAATAGAGAAAGAGTTTCTTCTATCAAAGACTAGTTCCACCTTTCCATTTGATGTTGGATTATATGGTGAAAATGAGGAGTAACATGAGGTAAGGATAGGGTTGCTCTTTCAAGAGCCCATTTTTCCGGGAGAGTGGTATCACTCCATTGAATTGTTTTTGAAACAATAATGTTGGCTCTAATTTCATCAATGAGGAATAAAGTTGTTTCCCCCAGTTTATCACATTTTATTTTAAGGAAATTAGATTTAATAGAGTTCATAACCTTGATTTGGACTATATAAACTAATGTGATAGGAACACACACTTCTTTCATGTCATAGTCATGCAGCTTGACATTGAGAGATAAGACATCAAGGATATTTTCATCATCCAAACTTACAGTTAAATTTGGAAAGCAATTGAAAAAGATAGGTCCATGACTTATGATGGGTTCAACTGTTCCTAAAAGAGAATCATGGAAGTGAATTTGTCTTTTTCCTCTTTTGGTATAGCCGAGAATTTCCTTAAGTGTTAGGTGGGTCGGGTGCCCTTCACCTATCTTGGGCTTCATGCGGGTGCTAACCACATTTGGGGAAGACGTGAATGGATTTGGGAGTCGACCCTTCTTCATGATTTACAAACCTCTGCTACCAGGCACTCTCGCTCCGATAATGAAGAGGTCTTATCTTTAGGTTCACAGCTCGGATGACACATTTTCGATGAAATTAGCCTATGCTGCTCTCATTAAAGGATTTGTGTCCCTGTGTGCCCGAGAGGGGGACTTTGTCTCTGCTTTGGCGAGGGTTATGAAATTGTTGGTTCCCTTGAAAGATATTATATTCTCTTGGTAGCTCTTTTGGGATAGAGTGCTGACTAGACAAAATTTGATGAGCCTAAGGGTGAACTTGGCTCCTGGGCTGTCTGGATTTGTGTTTTGTGGGGGTGAGGTTGAGTATGTGGAGCATTTGTTTATTTCTTACACGCATATTCTTTTGATGTGGTATCAGTTACCTAGATGGTTGGGTTGAGTGTTTGTGTCCTCGGTAGATCTTGTTCAGCAGTTTAGCTATTTCTTGGGGTTAAGGTCAGAGAATAGAATCAGGCTAGGGCTTCTTTTAGTTTGGCATGCTATTATTTAGACCATATGAAAAGACCGTAATGATCTGATTTTGCGGGTGGCTCGCCTCGATATGAGCCTTTGGTGGATAGAGTGAAATTCTTAGCTTGGTAGTGGTTCTTGGTGAAGTGTTCTTCTAGTCCTTTCTCCTTTAATGAGTGGAAGGTGCAACTCGTCCAATGCTAAACTCAGTAGGTTTTCTGGCGGTGTCTGCTTGGCTGGTTTGGGGGTGGGGGTGTGGTTTATGCCTCACTTATAACCGTCTTGTCCTCGTGGTAGTTCTTTTTTCTTTGTTTTGCTTGTGGTTTTGGTGGATTTTTCCAGGGGTGGGTTGTTTTCTTTTGTTACTTTGGTGCATATTATCTTTGTAGGGGTTGTAACACCCTAAACTCCACAACATATTATTCAACAGAAATTCAATAAATAATAATAAAGCACCCAAGGGTGTCACATATCTCATAAAAACCAAAGTGTTTAATTCAATACAAATGAAACGTCGCAGCGAAATAGTTATCTAAAAACACCTCAAAAATACATCACAATTTTAACATCAAAACGGATTCAAAAGAATCCTAACAAAGTCTGAAAACAAAGATAAAATCCCTAAAATCCTAGTGTCACAAATCAGAGCTTCGACACTAAAGACTTCCAAAGCAATAACAAAGCGAGTAGGCTCCAAAGCCATCCTCAGGAACTCACAGATACTAGGCTTCCTCTTCCTGCAAATCTACACCCTCAAGGGTGTAGGCGGCACATCCACAACACGAGGGTGAGAAATACTCAACATAAAGGAAAATACAAATGCATGTATAGCTTCAAGGTAAACAATACATCATTTATACTTAAACATATATTCATCACAATCAGATAGTATTCACATTCTGCATATACATACACACACACACACACACACACACACACATATATATATATATATATATTCATATCTTCAAAGTTAATAAGTCCCAATCAACATCTCATAAGCATATACAACTATCAACGACAATTAAAGACATCAAGTTGACATTTAACAAAGGGCACATCATTCACACATCACTACAATAAAAGCACATCATTGAATATCACATCTTCAAATATTCACATCATCGTATAAGACATCGTCAAATTGCACATCATCAAATATTCACATCTTCACATAACACATCATCAAATTGCACATCGTCAAATATTCACATCTTCACATAACACATCGTCAAATTTCACATCTTCAATTACTTTTGCAATTATGCATGCAATGTACTTAACTCGACTCTATATGTATGTGGTACCAGTTTTTGGATATCAAAGGTGTTTCTGATTTATCCCCCATCGTTATATCATCGTTTATCACATCGTCAAATAGGACTGACTATGAATGCATGGACACCATATAAGACATCAACAATGCATAACTCGACTTGACAGTTACACATCATTAAATAACCCATCGTTATATCACACAACATCATATCAACTCATCGTCATATAATAACTTCATTATATAATACACCATCATATCAACACATCGTTATATAATCACTTCATTATATAACACATCTTCATATCAACACATCGTTATATAATCACTTCATTATATAACACATTTTCATTTAATCACATCATTATATAATCACTTCATCATATAATCATCTCCAATTATCACATCAATCTCACATCATTAAACAATTCACAATTTACACTTTGTCAAAGAATTCAAATAACATTAAATTCTCAACAATTACTCATCATATGTGAAACAAATATTCTTCACCATACATCTATTCATCAAGTAAATAACACACTGGTTAACATATCTTCAAATAACATTAAATTCTCATAGGCCACTAAAAAGGTTGTGCTCAAGTTTTATAAATCCAAATGAGTCAAACCAAAGACAATTGAAAACTAACATCCATATCTACAACTTTCATGAAGACACCTAACCCAATTCAGAACAGAAAGGAGTGCAAAAGGTTGTTTTTCCTAATTCTGGAAAATCTAGGCTGCAAGGACACGCACGATTGTGTGCCCCCCGACAGCAAAATTGCAGTTTTTTAGCTTATTTCGAAACACGATTTTCATCTTTTAAGTTTCTCCAAGGCTCCTAAATCAACCCCAACATACCCAAATCATCCAAAAACATTACCCATGGTCCAAACACTTTAAATAAGCACTTACCACACATCAAAACATCAATCATGCATCAAATTTCATGAATTTCACTCATTTTAACATAAAACTCAAAAACACCACATTAAAACAATCAAACCATGGATTTAGCATATCAACATCATGAATTCACACATAATCACAACAACATACTAGAGCACGAATTCAACATCAATTCATCATAAGAACATGAAAATAAGGAGATTTTACATAAACCCTTTTACTACCCATTTGCTCATATAATCCCAAATGTGAATAGAACTCCCCCTTACCTCTTGAATCTCCAAAACTAACATCCCTCAAGCTTGGGTCTTCTTCTCCTCTTTGATTCCTTGAGCTCTTTTCCTCACTCTCTTAGATCCATTTCTTGCCTCTTTCTTCCAATGTTCCTAATGAGCTCTAACCATAATTCTCATAACACTACAATCTATTTATATTCACTTGATTGAGCTTGGTTTTCTCACATCTCTTAATGAGCTTAGTTTCTATCATGTTTATTCTCTACAAATAAAACACTACTCATTTACTCACTTAAACCTCCTATTTACACATACACCTCTATTTCCTTAATTTCTCATAAACTCTTATTTTTTAATAATTAATCAACCAATCAACTCAACCACATTATAATAAGACAATAAAAAAATAAATTCTAAATAATACTAATATTACTAATATCGCATAATATTAATATTAATAAACTACTACTTCCGTTCCTATATATAAGACCCTTTAGCCAAAATCACGGGAATTAAGAAAGTTGATATTTGTATTGAAGTTGTTTGTAATCAATATTGTTTTTACAATTTTATCCTTTAAGAGAGATATGTATTTGTTAGGTTGGGGGGAGGGGGTAAGGCTTGGAGGTGGAGGAGGAGATTATTGGCTTGGGAGGAGTTGGTGCGCGAGTGTTGTGTTCTTTTATCACCCATTGTTTTGCAGGCTAATGTGAACGACAAGTGGATTTGGAAACTTCATGTCTCTTCCAAATACAATGTTACTAGTGTTTACAACCTTTTGACTTCAAGGGATGCCTCTTTACCTCATGATCATGCTACATTTTTTTGTCATAAGAAGGTTCCTTTAAAAGTCAGCATTTTTGCTTGGCGGCTACTTCGCAACCGATTACCTACAGCTGACAACTTAATTAGGAGAAGGGTTCTTCAACCGAACACTCATTATTGTTCAAGTGGGTGTGGCTCTTGAGAGGATATTGACCATTTCTTTCTGACTTGTGACTTTTTTGGTCAAATTTGGTATGAAATCTTCAAGTGGTTAGGCTTTGTTACAGTCAAGCCAGCTCATGTTAAAGATCACTTACTTCAATTTAGATCGCTGGGCGGTTTCTCTAAAAACATATGCAACGCTTTCAACTTGATTTGGCTCTCTTTTGTTTGGATTGTTTGGCGTGACAGGAATGCTAGAATTTTTAAACATCAAGGGGACTCTATTCATCACCTTTTAGACAAAATTAAGCTGTTAGGAGTTGTTCTTTAGTTTCAATTGCGTTTTGATATATTTCTGCTACTAATTCACACAGCTTTTCCCCTTGTTTTTTCTTTGGTTTTTGTTGTATCAACTGTTAAATTTTTCTTAGTTCTCTTGTGACACTTCTTGTGCTAGAGAGAGTAAGTTTTTTGGCTATTATATTTCATTTTAGCTTCTTAAAAAAAACATGCTATTTATTGTTGATTGAAGAAAAAAATGTATAATAAATAGGGGTATGTAGGTAAAAAAATAATTAATGTAATTGGAAATCGCAAATAGGTTTTATAAAAAGGGACAAAAAAATTCTCAAAAGAGTCTTATAAGACATAGGTAGTACTCCCTCCGGTCCTATATATAAGAAAATATGACAACTTTTTAGGTGTAATTATTGCTTAAAAGACTTTTCTACCTCTTATTTAATGTTGTCTTTTTAATATTAGTGGGGATGTATTTAATGTTTCACAATTTTTATGAGGGTATATTTGTAAAAATATTCAAAAAGTTACCCTAATTAATGACTGTATTGGTTTTAGATTTTTTTGGTTTTTCTTTTTATACTACGTCCGTTCCTTTTTAATTGTCAGCTTTTGATATTTTACACAAACCAAAACAATCAATAAATATTACTACTTTTGATACAATAATTTATACTTTTACTATAATGACCTTATTCTTTTAATATATCATTTCATATATTTCTCTCTCCACAATAAATAACTAAGGGTAATATTGGTCAAACAATATTTAATGTTGCATTGAACTTTGAAAGTGACAGTTAAATAGAAACAAAAAATTTCTCCAAAAGAGACACTTAAAAAGGAACGGAGGTAGTAATAAGGATCGAATGGAGAAATTCAACGTTAACTCACATTACATGACTTTTGAGGAATTTTACTTTCAGACCACAAGTTATTCCAACTAGCTTCACATAAAAATATGGAATCATTTGTGAATTTCATTAGCGTAAAGGAAATACTACTCCGTCCCAAAATATAAGCAAAAATAAGTCAACATAAGTTGATGTATTTGGTACAAATTTTAAATCAAATACATTAATTTTTGTTGACCAATTTTTGCTTATATTTTGGGACGGAGGGAGTAGAATAAGAAACCTAGTGCCCTATAGAGTCTCCCATTAAGGCTTCGTTTTTAACAATCCCTGTCAGTCCCTATGCCATAATCAAGAATATGAATTGATCAAGAGGTTCCATTGTCTTAGCCCATTTTCACAAAAAAAAAAATAAAAAAAAAAAAAAACTCCTTGTCAAGAATTGCATTAACAAGAAGAGAGAGAGAGCTAGAACACATGCAAGCTTGCTTCCATTTCCTCTAGAGTTAAAACCCTTTTTTCAACGTTTATATACTTTTCTCAAAGCCCACTTTCATTAGGAAGTAGTATTAGAATTTAATATATAGTCAATAATCATAAATACAAATTATAGCAAATTATTAGAATTTGACAATTAAAAGTTGAGAGATGTCAAATTACTCCCTCCGTCCCTTATTATAGGAATAATTTACAAAAATTACGTGTATTAAGAAAAGTTGTTGGAGTAATAAAATTGTCTCAAATGTGTGTGACTAGTACTAGATTACTCTTAATTAAATATATATTTAATGTTAACTTTTCATATACCAAGACAAATTGATAGTATTAATAAGGGGTATATTTGGAAAAAGAGTAATCAATGCATCTAGGAATTTGTATATGATCTTATATTTATGGACAAAACTTTTTTTGTAAACTACTCCTATAAATAGGGACGGATGGAGTATAACATATTTACATTATCAAAGATAGACCGTGAATGACATACCTTTATGATTGAAGAAATAGTCGGTGACAAAGAGCGACAATTGGTCATATTCTATAATGATATAATATAGAGTTAAATATGTGTTTGGTCCCTATAAATATACCAACTTTTCGTTTTAATTCCTCTAAAAAATTTCTTCGACTTTTAGTCTCTATAAAATTTTTAATCACCACTTTTGGTACATTTGTTTAAGTTAACTCATGTGTAACATTTGTATTTTTTAATGAAATTATGCAGAAATGTGTATAATATTGTAAAAATCTCTTAAAAAAATTATTTTTTTTAACAAATCATTAATTTTAAATATAAATTTTTATATTTTTGACGGTTAAAAAATTCAACTTTTAATTTAAGTAATTTATTATTTCGATTTTGATTAATTAAATAATTAATATAACAAGCAATGTCTTTGTTCCTTTTTCCTAAATCTAGGATTTCCTTCATGCTTGTTTTTATTATCAACTATTATATTTAAACATCTCTTCTTCTACACTCATTCAAAACTTTATTTTATATCTATCTTTTTTTAAAGGATTATAAACCAAACATTTTCCTTTTAGTATATTAGCATTATGAGTGTAATCTTTCCACACCTTTAGCACGATGTTTCATTTGTTACCCTTGTCTCCCATTAAAATTGATTGATGTATGTTGCCTTTTTTTTTTTTTGAGGTATTGATGTATGTTGTCTTGATTGATGTATTTTGTATATGTCTTGGAGTATATTTTGTCACCTTGTTACCACAACGTCTCTTTTTTGTCCTTATTATTCCATATAATTGATTGATGCTTGTTTACTTTTTTTTTTCTTTGCATGATTGCTTGTTTACTTTTTATTCTTTAAAAATTGATATTTGCACAACTACTTTGGATTAACTTTTGAACAACTCTCTCTTTGTACTCTTATTGTCCTCACTCCATCGCTCTTCAGTTTTCTCTCTATCGTTGTCCGGTGGATCATAAGTGACTTGGAGCAAGATCTCAAGTTGCAAGTTTCCTCTCGTACCTTCTACTTGATTAGTTTCCTTCATCAGCCCAGATAATTGAGTTTCTCTGGAGACCTGGCGGTTTTTCTCGTTCTTCCTTTAATGGTTTTTTTTTTTTTTTTTTATGATATGTATTAGTTTGGAATTGATTTTGGGAGATGTATCTTGCACACTATGATCCTGTCATGTATTCTTATGCTTCTGCTCAACATAAGTTATGTTGTGGGTTGCTTTTTATACTAATAAAATTTCCTTTGCTTCTTTAAAAAAAAATTACAATTATTGTCTCCCTATTATAGATTAATTATTTACATGCTATTAATTAAAAGAAATTCACAGCAAAACATTCATATCACAAATTTATTGTAACTGCATCAACAATAAAAAGTACAACATTACTAAATAAATTACAAAACATGAAAGAAGAAAATAAAATCAAGCAAGGAATGCTAGCAACACTCACTTTTGAACACTCTGTCTGACATTCACTTATTTATTGAGTAAAATTAATGTATGTCCCACAACTTTGTGTCGGTTCTATTTCCAAAGTGTAAATCCACAATGATTTAAACCAATAAGATAATGAGTATTAGAGGGAGTGCTCAAAATAGAGTGTTGCTAGCACTGCTTAAAGCAAAAGAGGAATCCTAACAACACTCACTTTTGAACACACTCTCTAACACTCGGTCATTTATTGGATGTAATCAATGCATGTACCACTATTTTATGTTCGGGTAATTAATACTCGCTCTTCACAACACTCTCAAGCTAATTTCTTTCCTAGAAACACAAAATGGTTTGGTTAATTCCTTTTGGTGAGATTCTCTTCCTGCCTTAGTTAGGAATGAATTCTTTGCGGATAGTTTTAGTTTTAAATTTTTTCATATTTTGTTGTTTTTTTGGCAAAAATTAAAATGATATTCATTTATTCGTATCGATAAAATACATTATTCAATATCGTTAAAAATGTAAATGATGATTCTGTGAACAAACTCATAACATCCAAGTTAATAGCATATAACAACAAAATGCCTACAAATAATAATATGATAAAATTAAAGTGACTGAAATAAATATGCCTACGGATTTGTAATGTTGATGCCCAAATGATTGATTAAATAACCGATCTTTATACTGGAACCAAATGAACACCGCAACAAGAAAAAAAGTCAAATAATGTCGCAAAAGACGACGAACAACACACTGAGACGACGAATTCACGAAGAAAAAAAACATAAATCTATGTGAAAATCACTTATTTTCATTGAAATAGAGAGAAAAAGATTTTCATTGAAATATAGTGAAAAAGATGAAGAGAGACGATTTTAGGTAAAAAAATTGACCAAAAACCACCCCCTCGATGAAGAAAACGGAAGAAAAAACATAGAGAGAAAACTAGAGCCAACTTGTTATAGGGGAGAAATGATTATTTATTCCATATATTTTGTTGTTTTTCTTGTGTTTTGGTTTGGTTCCTTCATAGGTCTTTTTTTTCTCTCTCCTTTTATTCCTTTTCTTTTTCTTCTTTTGGGTAAGGATTGGTCCCCCATTTTTTAGCTGTAATTTTTTCCTTTTTTATTATATGTCTTAGAGTATGCATGTAGATCTTGTTTTTTAAGGTGTGAACTTAATTGTGATGTCTTTCAAACATTTTGAAACTTGTAGATTCTCTTAGTTTAGCATGAAAAATTAATTAAATTATAAAAAAGGATAATTAGTTGAAACTGAAATTTTTAGAGAATTTCTTAAAATATCACATGATGATCATCTCACATCACTATTTTTTAGTCAAAAATATCTGAGAAAAAAAAACCAAAATTATGAGCTTTAAAATGGGGGATCAATATTGTGAGTGGGTTAAAATATGAGAACTAAAACTACAATTAAACCAATTAGTTAATCATTATTAATTTTAACAAGTCAAATAGAATATATTAATTGAACAAAAGCGATCTGCCCAACACACGACATGTCAGATTAGAACACAAAATTTTTACAAACAAATACAATGCCAAAACAAGCTTACAAAACAACCAAAAAAGTTACAAACCCATGCCTAAATAGTGAAAGGTATTAAGCCACCAATTATGATAAAAGTGTTGATCATTTCACATCATCAAAGCACATGTGCAATATTGATCATGTCACCATCTAGATGAATTTATTATTTATATTTCGTCAATTAAATTACGAAAATGAATAATCTCTAAAGTTTTTCTAGATGAATTTGTTATTTTTATTTCTTCAATTAAATTACGAAAATGAATAATTTCTAAAGTTGAAATTGAAGTTTATTAGAGAATTTCTTATAATTTTATGAGTGTTGATAATTTCACATCTTCTAAACAAATGACACATCATCAAATTATAGTTCATGTTATATCATTTTAAATATGTCACATCACAACTTTTCGTCCAAACACAAAAGCAAAAGTGATGGATTTTAAAATTATTGGATCAACTATGTGACGGGAGGAAAATAGAAACAAAAATTGCACTTAAACCTTTAAAATATAACACGTTTTCTTGTGGTTATAAATTGCGTCTTTGTCATACAAAGAGGGCTACATACACCTGGCACATTTATAGGACAACTCCGTTCGTGGTTTATGAAGGGTATCAATATCTTTCGTTGTTTAAAGAAGAATGTTATTTGAACAACCCTTTGTTGAGTCAACTTTTTGGACAATCAAAATATACAAAGAAATTTAGGTAGTGATACAAAAACCAAAGTAATAGAAAGAGAAAGTAAAAACACAATGTGAATACGAGAGATAAAATTATCATAAAAGTTGTCAAAAAATAGTTGTACAAATAATATGAATTGGTATGGGTCATAATAACCACATCTTTCACGATCTTATATGTGCCAAATATCTAAGAGCTAGCAATAGTAATATTGTACTGTAGATGCATAATGTCCAAAACATTGATTAGACACTAGAACATTTCATTACATCAAAGTCTAGTTTACGTTTTGACAAAATCAGAAGGTTTTGTTTTTATAAAAAACAAAAGACATTATTAATTATTTTGAAAATAAACTTTTGGATACTTTTTATTCTCCAAAAAGAAACACCCAAGGTCTTAAGTGTGTATTAATTTAAATGGAGATGTTGATAGTAATTTACCGAATTACAAATGGCCAAGCATTTGAAATACCCCATGTCAAGACAAATCCTATTGTTGTGGGTGCTATTTACTAGATACTCTTTTGGGTGTTTCTTTTCCCACTCTATGAGTTTCTCATGTGTCCTGTACAGTTCGGATTTTAAAATCCGAACGACATAAAAACACCATAAAATTTTCAAAAACACGTTGAAATATTCCGGATTTTAGAATTCGAATAGGACGCGCGAGAACCTAATAAGGTGGAAAAAATAATGCCATACTTTTTTTTACATCAAACAGTGTTCAATTCCCTACTAACCATGGAGTCACACTAGTCCAATAGTGATTGTGAAATTGACTGGGGAGCAACAGTGGAAAACTGTTCTACCACTAATGTCATTTAAGATCAACCATATAAGGAAAGCTTTTTTTTTCTTTCTCTCTCCATAATAGGAAAAAAAAATTTAATAAATAAGATGAGATAAGTACAAGTGATTCTAAATTTACTCTAAGTGATAAAGTATAAGTAGTACCTGTGGAATGTGGATATAATGACAATCAAGTGCTATTATTATCCTTTTAAAGCCATAATGTGGATACAACGGATGAATTTCATTTATTGGTTTACTGTTACGATTATTAATTATGGGTGGCAACCTGAAAATAAATGATGGAGTTAACTTGGCAATACATATAAATGATGGAGTTAACTTGGCAATACATTGGTAACAACCTTGTCTTTCTTATATACACGTAAGAAGAAAAACATAAGAGTAAAGGTGAAATCAATATGTAATCCAAATAAAAATTAGTCATTTTCTTTCCATTCTTGATTCTGGGCATTGTTAGTGAAGCTCCATCGTGTTTGGCCTCAAATGCATAATATTATTCTTTTAGTAAAAGTAGAAGATATTTCTAAAATCAATGAATAAAAGTCTAAGCTTAAGAAATTTTACGATCTATGAGGATGCAATAGAATTAACAAATTCTATTTTATTGTTTAAAAAAAAAAAGAGAAGAAGCAATTGAAGAGAACTACATTTCAGGATAAATATGGTTTGAAATGGACGAGTTTGCCTTAAGATAATAATCTCATAGATAGTAAGTGAAATTTCAAAAGATAATCTCTCAGTTTGAGTGTGAGATAGTTGGTTGTGTTATATTTTATAAAATATATTAGACATAACAATGTATGTGGTTATATATATATATATGGAGTATATAATCTCATAACCTCCTAGATGATCATTGGAATGTCAAATTTATTTTTCTAAAATATATCTATGATGTTATAGATTGGAAATCATATATTTCTAATTGTCCATCGTAAAAGGATTTTATAACGTAAATTGGATCTCAAATAAAGATGAGGCAAGTTCAGCTATGATGTACCAGTTTATTTCATGGGAATGAGTTATCTCATGGAAATAAATAAAGCAAATATGTGTAGTCATATTTACTAATGAAATCAAAATTCCTAGCTCTTGAATTTGCAGGTCAAGAAGCATTATGTTTGAAAGACCCTCTGTGAATGAGATACATTTATGGAGGAGATCCACACCTTCTAATCTTTTGTGATCACAAGCTATAAGCTATGTGACTAATAATAGTGTCTATGAGAGACGACACAAATCCTTTTGTGAAAGGAACTAAAAATATTGTTATCTCACTATATGAGAAGTGAGAAAAGAAAAAAAATTAAGATCCTTATGTAAAAGGATTACCAATGAAAGTTGTCTTGGATACGTCGAGGGGGATGAATTTAAAGCCTTGAGTGGAGGAAAATGTGGTGGATACCCAATTTATGGTCAAACGAAGCCATGTGAATACTCTTATATGCACTACATTTTTCATCCCTATGGCGTGTGGTAGTGCTTAATGTGAGGATGGGCTCTTAGCTCTTAATGGATGCACGATGCTATAGAGACGCATTTGATGTATCTACCTACGTGAGTGAGAAGGCTTAGACCACCTTCTATGAAAGACATGGACACTCTTTCTAGAGTACTCATGAGCGACCCAAGGTGATAAAGTCTTAACTATGATGAAAATGATTATCACGGAGCTATCACAATCTTTACGGTAAAAGTGCGTGTTGTAGGGATCTCATCTTAAGTCTATTAAGTTCAAGAGAAATTCACCTTATAGATATATGGTGTTGCCTCACTTCACTACGTGTTAATTCAATCCTTAAGACATTAACACTTATGCATGAAATACTTTTCCTTGCCCAGAACTCTTCTTCCTCAAAACCATACTTTGTCCAAGTTTTAACTTATTTTTCTTGTTTGCCATTAGTGGGCGATTGTGGTTATAATGACAATCAAGTGCTATTATTATCCTTTTAAAGCCATAATATAACCGATTGAATTGATTCTTTTGGTTCTTCACCTCAATATTAAAGGAGGATATAATCAACGGATGAATTTCATTTATTGGTTTACTTTTACGATTATTATGGGTGGCAACCGGAAAATAAATGATGGAGTTAACTTCAGTGTGTAATCCAAATAACAATTAGTCATTTTCTTTCGATTCTTGATTCTAGGCATTGTTTGTGAAGTTCCATCGTGTTTGGTCTCGAGTGAACGAGTTCAGATATGCAGTTGTGTAAACCTTGGGGAGCAAAACACGATATTGAGTTGCACCGGAGGTCTACCGAAAATTTGCTTTCAAGGCTGTGGCTTTTGCCACGGCACAACAACTCTCTTCTATCTTACCTAACTATCCATATTCTATTTTTTATCTTAATATTTCCAACAGTACCCACCCCTCTCAGAAGCAAAAATAATCGAAGACCTACCACAAATTACCTAGGAAATTGAAAAGGACATTAAACCACTCATAATAATAAAACATGGAGAGGTCAACTTGTTACCCAAGAACCATTTCTAAGATAGATTCTTTATCGTATCTACCACCTCTTCTACTTTGGAATCCTTAAAGTTAAAGATGTGATCATTTCAAGCCTTTCAAATGAGCCATGCCACATGTCAATCCATACAATGAGTGTTGATATCTCCAATGAAGTCCTTAAGTTGATAGTGGGAGTTGAACATGTATTTTTGTGAAGTATAAATCAACTCTTTACCTTTGTTCAAATAAAAATCAATTACTTACCAATTGAATCAACCTCGGTTAACAACTTTGGAATAATTTGTATTCTCCAAAATGAAATATCTTAAAAATTCAAGACCCCGTTCAATTTGTAAAAACATCTTCCATTTTCATTTTCTAAAATTTGTGTTAGTTTTACTTATTAATTAGGAGAAAATACACTTTTAAAGTGGACAATTGTCTTTCATTCTTTTAAAACAACGAAAATGTTAAAAAAGCTATTTAATTATTTATTGTGGTGCATGATCCCTATCTAGAAATTTATCCTCTTTTCATTACAATAGATAAAAGGTATTTTTATTCTCATTGTTAACGAGTAAAACTATCACAAATCTAAAAAAGTAAAAATATAAAAAAAAAATCCACAAAGTAATGGTCCCTAAGTGTATATTAATGAAAATGCAGTTTAATAGTTAGAGAATTTCCAATTTTACATTCGTTTGGATTGTATAATCTGAAGCATGTTTATGTTCTTTCAGATTATATAATTCGAACACATCTTGTATACCATTTGAACCCTGCCTCATCCAATTCACCTCTTTTTTACGCATTTCAGGGTCTATAATCCAATTCAACTTGTTAATTAAATTAACAACAATTTTCTATTAATACTTGTGTTTGTCATCATCAAAAAGGGGGAGATTGTTGGAACAAAATGTGTAAACAATGCCTCTTTTGAGTTTTGATGATAACAAGGTATTAAAAAGAAATTTGGATATGCTAATACTTGTTTCAAGTGTGCAGGACCATATACTAAAAATTATTCAAGTATCAATCAAGTTTGGTCCTGAAGGAACAAGTTTAAGAGCAAGGAAATATTGTTGGAAGCTTGTGTTGCAAGTCAGAAGTTGAAGTCTTAGAAGCTGAAGGATCAGAAGCTGAAGACTCAGACTCTGAAGTCTGGAAGATCAGAAGCTGAAGACTCAGACTCTGAAGTCTGAAGGATCAGAAGCTGAAGACTCATACTCTGAAGTATCAGAAGTCAACTGATGTCACTGTCATCAAGGACATAGTACAACCACGACCTCTGCAAACTTCTTAGAGTCCAAAACGTTCTCTGCAACTTTGTCTCCTTGGACAAGACATCCAATCCATTTTAAGGAAAGGATTCAAACGGTATTCTTCATGGTATGTTGTCCAAATCAAGGAACAAATCAACGTTGGATCAAGCTTCAAATCAAACGATTCTATTGATGATTTGGCACTCTCTCAACGCCTCTTTACTCCTCTATATAAAGGACTGAAGGCTTGAAGAAAGGTGACAATACAAAGTCTGAATATACAAGACTCTGTAAAAGTGCCAATACTCTGCCAAAATTCTATACGCATCAAACACTTATAAATTCTTACAAACTTTCTTATCTTAGAATTTCTTAAGTCTAGAGTCTGAAAAACTGTGTTGTATTTTGTGAACACCACTGATAGTATATCAAGTGTTCAAACAAAACATATTTCTTTGTAACTCTGTTTGTTGAGAAGTCTCTTGCTTTTGTGCTTGAGCAATTAGAAGTCTTTTGCTTTTGTGCTTGAGCAATTAGAAGTCTCTTACTGTGTGTTTGAGCATCTGGAAGTCTCTTGCTTTTGTGCTTGAGAATTTTGTAATCATTGGATTATACTGAAAAATCTCTTGTAAGTGACAAGGGGACTGAACTACTTCCGGGTTGTGGAAGGAACCAGGATAATTGCTTGTGTCTTTCTTTCTTTCTCTCTCTCTCTCTCTCTCTCTCTCTCTCTCTCTCTCTCTCTCTCTCTATCTCATTTACTTTTAATCCGCTGCGTCAAAACTCTGAACTTAGCTTCAGACTCTGATCATACATCAGAAGCTAAACTAACTCTTAGTTTTTGAGAAAGAAAAAGCCAACACAATTCAACCCTCCCTTCTTGTGTTTTTCTCACCTTCACAATCGTGTGCCCAAGTGGCACGATCGTGCGCCCCCCGACAACAAAATTGCAGTTTTTCAGCTTATTTCAAAACACGATTTTCATCTTTTAAGTTTCTCCAAGGCTCCTAAATCAACCCCAACATACCAAAATCATCCAAAAACATTACCCATGGTCCAAACACTTTAAATAAGCACTTACAACACATCAAAACATCAATCATGCATCAAATTTCATGAAGTTCACTCATTTTAACATAAAACTCAAAAACATCACATTAACACAATCAAACCATGGATTTAGCATATCAACATCATGAATTCACACATAATCACATACCCATTATCACAACAACATACTAGAGCACGAATTCAACATCAATTCATCATAAGAATATGAAATTAAGGAGATTTTACATAAACCCTTTTACTTCCCATTTGCTTATATAATCCCAAATGTGAATAGAACTCTCCCTTACCTCTTGAATCTCCAAAACTAGCCTCCCTCAAGCTTGGGTCTTCTTCTCCTCTTTAATTCCTTGAGCTTTTTTCCTCACTCTCTTAGATCCATTTCTTGCCTCTTTCTTCCTATGTTTCTTATTAGCTCTAACCCTAATTCTCATAACACTACAATCTATTTATATTCTCTTGATTGAGCTTGGTTTTCTCACATCTCTTAATGAGCTTAGTTTCTATCATGTTTATTCTCTACAAATAAAACACTACTCATTTACTCACTTAAACCTCCTATTTACTCATACACCTCTATTTCCTTAATTTCTCATAAACTCTTATTTTTTTTAATAATTAACCAACCAATCAACTCAACCACATTATAATAAGACAATAAACAAATAAATTCTGAATAATACTACTCAATTAGGAGAAGGGTTCTTCAACCGAACTGTCATTATTGTTCAAGCGGGTGTGGCTCTTCAGAGGATATTGACCATTTCTTTCTGACTTGTAACTTTTTTGGTCAAATTTGGTATGAAATCTTCAAGTGGTTAGGCTTTGTTACAGCCAAGCCAGCTCATGTTAAAGATCACTTACTTCAATTTAGATCACTGGGCGGTTTCTCTAAAAACATATGCAACACTTTCTGATTGATTTGGCTCTCTTCTGTTTGGATTATTTGGCGTGACAGGAATGCTAGAATTTTTAAACATCTAGGGGACTCTATTCATCACCTTTTAGACAAAATTAAGCTGCAATCCTATTGGTGGCTGAAGGCAAATCATCCTAATTTTGCTCTCAATTACCACATGTGGTGGCTTAATCCCCTCTTGTGTTTGGAAGTTGTTCTTTAGTTTCAATTCCGTTTTGGTATATAACCGATCTTTATATAGGAACCAAATGAACACCGCAACAAGAAAAAAAGTCAAATAATGTCGCACAAGACGACGAACAACACAACAACACACTGAGACGACGAATTCACGAAGAAAAATAAACATAAATCTATGTGAAAATCACTTATTTTCATTGGAATAGAGAGAAAAATATTTTCATTGAAATATAGTGAAAGAGATGAAGAGAGGCGATTTTAGGTCAAAAATTGACCGAAAACCACACCCTCGATGAAGAAAACGGAAGAGAAAACATAGAGAGAAAACTAGAGTCAGCTTGTTATAGGGGAGAAATGATTATTTATTCCATATATTTTGTTGTTTTTCTTGTGTTTTGGTTTGGTTCCTTCATAGGTCTTTTTTTTTCTCTCCTTTTATTCCTTTTCTTTTTCTTCTTTTGGGTAAGGATTGGTCCCCCACTTTTTAGATGTAATTTTTTCCTTTTTTATTATATGTCTATGAGTATGCATGTAGATCTTCTTTTTGAAGGTGTGAACCTAATTGTGATGTTTTTCATACATTTTGAAACTTGTAGATTCTCTTAGTGTAGCTTGAAAAATTAATTAAATTATAAAAAAGGATAATTAGTTGAAACTGAAATTTTTAGAGAATTTCTTAAAATATCACATGATGATCATCTGACATCACTATTTTTTAGTCAAAAATATCTGAGAAAAAAACCAAAATTATGAGCTTTAAAACGGGGGATCAATATTGTGAGTGGGTTAAAATATGAGAACTAAAACTACAATTAAACCAATTAGTTAATCATTATTAATTTTAACAAGTCAAAATAGGATATATCAACTTAACAAAAGCAATCTGCCCAACACACGACATGTCAGATCATAACACAAAATTTTTACAAACAAATACAATGCCAAAACAAGCTTACAAAACAACCAAAAAAGTTACAATCCCATGCCTAAATAGTGAAAGGGATTAAGGCACCAATTAGGATATAAGTGTTGATCATTTCACATCATCAAAGCACATGTGCAATATTGATCATGTCACCATCTAGATGAATTTGTTATTTATATTTCGTCAATCAAATTACGAAAATGAATAATCTCTAACGTTGTTCTAGATGAATTTGTTATTTATATTTCGTCAATTAAATTATGAAAATGAATAATTTCTAAAGTTGAAATTGAAGTTTATTAGAGATTTTCTTGTAATTTTATGAGTGTTGATCATTTCACATCTTCAAAACACATGACACATCATCAAATTATAGTTCATGTTATATCATTTTAAATATGTCACATCACAACTTTTCGTCCAAACACAAAAGCAAAAGTGATGGATTTTAAAATTATTGGATCAACTATGTGACGGGAGGAAAATAGAAACAAAAATTGCAATTAAACCTTTAAAATATAACAGGTTTTCTTGTGGTTATAAATTGTCTTTGTCATACAAAGAGGGCTACATACACCTGGCACATTTATAGGACAACTCCGTTCGTGGTTTATGAAGGGTATCAATATCTTTCGTTGTTTAAAGAAGAATGTTATTTGAACAAGCCTTTGTTGAGTCAACTTTTTGGACAATCAAAATATACAAAGAAATTTAGGTAGTGATACAAAAACCAAAGTAATAGAAAGAGAAAATAAAAACACAATGTAAGTACGAGAGATAAAATTGTCATAAAAGTTGTCAAAAAAATAGTTGTACAAATAATATGAATTGGTATGGGTCATAATAACCACATCTTTCACGATCTTTTATGTGCCAAATATCTAAGAGCTAGCAATAGTAATATTGTAATGTAGATGCATAATGTCCAAAACATTGATTAGACACTAGAACATTTCATTACATCAAAGTCTAGTTTACGTTTTGACAAAATCAGAAGGTTTTGTTTTTATAAAAAACAAAAGACATTATTAATTATTTTGTTGTTGTTATTATTTTTATACCTATATTTTGTTGGAATTTTAAAGGTTGTTTTCTTCACGAGCATTTTACAGTTTGAAAAAAAAAAAAACTTTTGGATACTTTTTATTCTCCAAAAAGAAACACCCAAGGTCACAAGTGTGTATTAATTTAAATGGAGATGTTAATAGTAATTTACGGAATTACAAATGGCCAAGCATTTGACATACCCCATGTCAAGACAAATCCTATTGTTGTGGGTGCTATTTACTAGATACTTTTTTGGTGTTTATTTTCCTACTCTATGAGTTTCTCATGCGCTCTATATAGTTCGGATTTTAAAATCCGACCTGCATAGAAACCCCATAAAACTTTCAAAAACACGTTGAAATATTTCAGATTTCAGAATTTGAATAGGACGTGCGAGAACCTAATAAGGTGGGAAAAATAATGGTATACTTTTTTTTACATCAAACAGTGTCCAATTCCCTACTAACCATGGAGTCACACTAGCCCAATAGTGATTGTGAAATTGACCGGGGAGCAATAGTGGAAAACTGTTCTACCACTAATGTCATTTAAGATCAACCATATAAGGAATGCTTTTTTTCTTTCTCTCTCCATAATAGGAAAAAAAATTAATAAATAAGATGAGATAAGTACAAGTGATTCTAAATTTACTCTAAGTGATAAAGTATAAGTACTACCTGTGGAATGGGGATATAATGACAATCAAGTGCTATTATTATCCTTTTAAAGCCATAATATAACCGATTGAATTGATTCTTTTGGTTTATCACCTCAATATTAAAGGAGGGTATAATCAACGATTGAGCTGGTTTTTTGCAGATCTTCTAAATGTATTTTTATAGAGGTGTCTGCAAAAAACCAGCTCAAAATTCGTTTTTTAGGTACATGTTTTGTTGTTTCACGTTCTTGAGTTTTTGGCGCGTAAAAAATTCATATTTAATACGTCCCTTGTCGGAAAATTCTTGTTTTTTGTGGGCGATGTTGTTTTTATGTCCTAAATATGCCTGCAAAAAATCGTGAAAAAATTCAACCTCTAAGTCACTCTTATAATACAGGCGCACGCGTGCGCGCGCGAGCGATAAAATCTGACCAATTGTTTCCAGATCAAGAAAAGAAAAAAATTTCAGATCTAAACAAAAATATAAGAGTGTAAAAGAGAAAGGAAAAAATATGGTGTAGGCAGTCCATGATTAAAATCATATTCCTCATTAATCTAATGGTTAGAAAAAGCTTTCCCATGGTGGGAAGCAACTTTGCTTTCCCAGGTTAAACTTCACCGAAAAGAAAAACATAAGAGTAGAGGTGAAATCAATATGTAATCCAAATAAAAATTAGTCATTTTCTTTCCATTCTTGATTTTGGGCATTGTTAGTGAAGCTCCATCGTGTTTGGCCTCAAATGCATGAGTTCAGATACGCAGTTGTGTAAACTTTGGGGAGCAAAATCGGATATTGGGTTGCACCGAAGGTCCACTGAAAATTTGCTTTCAGGACAGTGGCTTTTGCCACGGCACAACAACTCTCTTCTTTCTTTCCTAACTATCCATATTCTATTTTTTATCTTAATAATTCCAACAATCTGAAAGCAAAATTTATTTATTTTCTTTCGTTCTTATCGCTCCGTGTTTCTATCTATATGACCTCCGGGCGGTACAAAGTAAACCTCTTCCGTAGAGGCAGATAGTAACCTAACCTAGGGGTGGGAATAGGGGCGAGCCAGGCTTTGCAAGGCCTAAGCCTGGCCTGCCAAATTTTTTAAGGCCTAAGTCTGGCCTGCGGCCTGTCATATGCTTACTTGTGAGGCCTGAGCTTGGCCTTCTGAAAGCCTGATAAGACATGTTAGCCTGTTTAAAAGTCTATATCATATGAACATCTTTAAGTAAACAAAGTGATTTAAGTTTAAATAGACTAGCGAACTAATAGATCAATTAGATTAAACTCTCTTTTAATAATCAACATGAGTTTTTAGGGAATTTGACTATATATTGTATCATATTTCAATTCTAGTTTATAATAATACATTTGTATATGCGAAAAATTAATGTATACTAATAAGCTTAAATTACTAACGAATTTATATTTTAATTCAAAGTATAAAATATATTATAATAATAAATAATATTATTCATATTTACTTAAATAGGCCGATCTAATAGACTTAAGAGGCTTTTTGAATGTCTTGTGATCTGGTCTTTTAAGCTAAATAGGCTTCTAAAAAAGCATAGACCTTCTCTATTTAAGAAAAAAACCTTGGCTGATCTGGTCTGTCGTAGGCTAGGTCGTAGATCCCTCTAGGACGGCCTGACCTATTCCCGTCCCTCCTAACCCACTTTGTTTTCAACTGTTCCCACCTCCTGGGCGAGACAAGCTACCTTCACGCTAGGAGCCTCTTTTCCTTCTGCCCAGCTCCCCGAAAACAACGTTCGACTTGCATGTGTTAAATGATATTAGGAAATATTAATTTTGTGGCTTTTCTAACATGTTGCTTTGGATTACATGGATAGAAGGATCATTTTGTTCCCTTGCCTAATGAATGGTAAAGGATGTTGGATGATAGTTCAAATGAATCATCACCTAATTTGAGGTAAAGAGATGAACTTGGAGTCCATGTTGTGGAATTTTTATAAATTAGTAGAGACACAAAATTGATACTTTGTTTGTTAGAAAAATTCTCTTAAAATTTAGTGAATTTTCTATTGATAATTTCATGCATGATTGTGACCATCTTTCCAAGTGTCTCTATTTCAATGTATTTTTATTTCTTAATGTATAAAGACGTGGTTGCCATATACCGTAAATATAATTCAATATCTTGTATTCGTGTAATTGTGTTGCTACCCATATAGTCGTAACAGTAAATTAAGAATACTTAATGAAATTAAATTAAGAAAAACGATAATAATATGTTGGTTAATTTCCCCTTTTTTAACGTTGAGGTTATTGAAGGAACATTGAGGTCATGGTATTTCAATGGTTTTATCATTTTAAGAGGAAAAATAATCTTAGAGTAATAGACACTTTATTTTTTAGACTATATATAAGGTGATGGTTAAAAATCAAAATAAAAGTATAAATGTGATTATGTATGTGCATTTGGATGTCCATAAATATTTGGTAATTTATGGAGTGTGTTTGCATGTATGAACACATCTATGAAGTAATTGGATTTTGTTGCATCACATGCTAGAAATAGAATTGATGATGAACTTTTTTTTTTTGATGATGAACTTATATGGTGATATATAATTTAAGTTTTATTTTCTCTTAAATGTGGGGCTTAGGAGAATTCTCTTTTAATTTGCTTCTATTATTGTTATTTTCAATCGTATACAAAGTATTGAAATTGTTAGAATAAATGGAAGTAAAAGTATTAGAGAAAAATGACATGGATCGTATAATATTATTCTTTTAGTAAAAGTAGAAGATATTTCTAAAATCAATGAATAAACGTCTATGCTTAAGAAATTTTACGATCTATGAGGATGCAATAGAATTAACAAATTCTATTTTATTGTTTAAAAAAAAAAGAGAAGAAGGCAATTGTAGAGAACTACATTTCAGGATAAATATGGTTTGAAATGGACGAGTTTGCCTTAAGATAATAATCTCATAGATAGTAAGTGAAATTTCAAAAGATAATCTCTCAGTTTGAGTGTGAGATAGTTGGTTGTGTTATATTTTATAAAATATATTAGACATAACAATGTGTGTATATATATATATATATATATATGGAGTATATAATCTCATAACCTCCTAGATGATCATTGGAATGTCAAATTTATTTTTCTAAAATATCTCTATGATGTTATAGATTGGAATTCATATATTTCTAATTGACCTTCGTAAAAGGATTTTATAATGTAAATTGGATCTCAAATAAAGATGAGGCAAGTTCAGCTATGATGTACTTGTTTATTTCGTGGGAATGAGTTAACTCATGGAAATAAATAAAGCAAATATGTGTAGTCATATTTACTAATGAAATCATGATTCCTAGCTCTTGAATTTGCAGGTCAAGAAACATTATGTTTGAAAGACCATGTGTGAATGAGATACATTTATGGAGGAGATCCACACCTTCTAATCTTTTGTAATCACAAGCTATAAGCTATGTGACTAATAATAGTGTCTATGAGAGACGACACAAATCCTTTTGTGATAGGAACTAAAAATAATGTTATCTCACTATATGAGAAGTGAGAAAAGAAAGAAAAAAAAATTAAGATCCTTATGTAAAAGGATTACCCATGAAAGTTGTTTTGGATACGTCAAGGGGGATGAATTTAAAGCCTTGAGTGGAGGAAAATGTGGTGGATACCCAATTTGTGGTCAAACAAAGCCATGTGAATACTCTTATATGCACTACATTTTTCATCCCTATGGCGTGTGGTATGCTTAATGTGAGGATGGGCTCTTAGCTCTTAATGGATGCACGATGCTATAGAGACGCATTTGATGTATCTACCTACGTGAGTGAAAAGGCTTAGACCACCTTCTATGAAAGACATGGGCACTCTTTCTAGAGCACTCATGAGCGACCCAAGGTGATAAAGGTCTTAACTATGATGAAAATGATTATCACGGAGCTATCACAATCTTTAAGGTAAAAGTGCGTGTTGTGGGGGTCTCATCTTAAGTCTATTAAGTTCAAAAGAAATTCACTTTATAGATATATGGTGTTGCCTCACTTCACTACGTGTTAATTCAATCCTTAAGACATTAACACTTATGCATGAAAAACCTTTCCTTGCCCAGAACTCTTCTTCCTCTAAACCATACTTTGTCCAAGTTTTAACTTATTTTTCTTGTTTGCCATTAGTGGGGGATTGTGGTTATAATGACAATCAAGTGCTATTATTATCCTTTTAAAGCCATAATATAACCGATTGAATTGATTCTTTTGGTTTATCACCTCAATATTAAAGGAGGATATAATCAACGGATGAATTTCATTTATTGGTTTACTGTTACGATTATTATGGGTGGCAACTGGAAAATAAATGATGGAGTTAACTTCAGTGTGTAGTCCAAATAACAATTAGGCATTTTCTTTCGATTCTTGATTCTAGGCATTGTTTGTGAAGCTCCATCGTGTTTGGTCTTGAGTGAACGAGTTCTGATATGCAGTTGTGTAAACCTTGGGGAGCAAAACAAGATATTGAGTTACACCGGAGGTCCACCAGAAATTTGCTTTCAAGGCTGTGGCCTTTGCCATGACACAACAACTCTCTTCTATCTTACCTAACTATCTATATTCTATTTTTTATCTTAATATTTCCAACAGTACCCACCCCTCTCATAAGCAAAAATAATCCAAGACCTACCACAAATTACCTAGGAAATTGAAAAGGACATTGAACCACTCATAATAATAAGGGTTAATACCGGTTTTGGACCCTGTAATATGAGCGAATTCCGGTTTTAGTCCTTGTAAAAAAAAAATTAGATTTTATCCCTATCATTTCAGATTCTTCCACTATTGGTCTTTCACTTGGACTTGTCAGCAGAATCTGCTGACGTGTCCCGCTGACTCTGGGCGACTTCGCCCTGCGATCCCCTACCTTCGCTCTGCGAAATCCTGCGTCTGAACCTTTAGACTCTGGCAGGCTAGTTCGCTTTGCGACCCTGAGTGTCGCTCTGCGATCATCTGCGTCTGAACCTTCAGACTCAGAAGTCAGCTTCTGAAGCTTCGCAGAGCGTCTGGAAGCTTCGCTCTGCGAACTCAGCTTCTGATCACTTTGCAGAGCGAAGTCTAGGCGATGGCTTGACAGTAGTAAGACCCTGCTACTTCGCTTTGCGACCATAGCGTCGCTCTGCGACTGTAGCAGAATACAAATTTTTCTGAAAAATATGTTTAGACTCAAAACTTGATACCCAACTGCTCAGTGATCATTAAAAACATGCCAGAGACTCATTTTTAAACTTTAAAACATACTGTACTCAAGGATTAAACGGGATCAAGCGTAGGATCAAAATAAGGGAAACCTAACTTGCTTTCCTAATAACTTAGAAATTCAGTTATAATCCTCACACAATTAAACCCACAAGGGTACTACTACTCTATGGAACTCACTTAGTATTGTGCTGATTCTTGACAGCTTTCCTTTACCAAAACTGAATTAACTTATGAGTGCGATTAATCAATTCGGATAAAGCCACACCTTCAGTTGTATCACTTGTTGGCATGAAGATGCTCTTTTCGGCACATCCTATATAAACATGATTAGCAGAGAGCCAATCCATTCCTAGAATCACATAGTTGTACCATGGGGAGACACACCAAGTCTATGTAGTACGTCTTACTGGATACCGTGATAGGACAATTCTCACATACATAACTTGCTACAACTCCGCCTTCCGTAGAGGTAGACACCGTCATAGGAGGAGTCAATGGTGACATTGGTAATTGAAGAGTTTCTACACACTTATATGAAATAAAAGAACACGATGCACCACAATCAAAAAGAACCTTAACTGGATTCTGACCAAGATAGCACATACCAGCAATTAAATCTTCGTTGGCCAAAGCTTTCCGACCATCCAAGGAATACACTCTGCCCCTGCTAGTGGTAGTACCCTCAGCTCCACTTCTATTCTTCCTTTCTGGACAATTTGCCAAAACATGTCCCGATTGCCTGCACCCGTAACACACACCCGCGCCCTTCATGCATTCTCCAGAGTGTAATTTCCCACAATTTTTGCAAGTAGGATATGTCTGTGGATAGTATGTTTGCTTCCCTCTCTGAGGGGAACCCCTTGGCTTTAACTTGTCATGATATTTATCTTGAAATCTTCTTTTCTTCTTCTCGAGAGCTACGGCCCTTTCCTTAGCGGTCTTTGCAAAGCCCGTTTCTGCAATCAAACTATCATGAACTAACTCATCATAACTTGTGTTCCTCTGAAGGCCACGGTGGTGTCAATTTCCCCCCTCAAGCCTATCTTATCTTGATTCATCTTCCAGTTTTCATTTTCCGTGTACTCATTGTGTGTAGAATAAAAAGACAACTCCTCGAATTTCTTAGTGAACTCCGTAACGGACATGTTACCCTGTTTCAATTCGAGGAATTGCTGTTCCTTCTTCACCTTGTAAGACAAAGGTAAATATTTCTCCAGCATCACTTCCTTGAAGTTTAACCAGTTCACTTCTATACCACTCGCCAACATCCTGTGCTGAGCAGATTCCCACCAATATTCCGCTGCGCCTCTGAATTGATTTGTGGCATAGACCACTCTATCAGCTTCTGAACACTCGGCCATTCGGAAGATCTTTTCCATCTGTTTTATCCACCTTCTGGCTTCCTGGGGATCACCTTCTCCATTGAACTCCGGAGGGTGATGTCTATTAAATTCCCGGAACACGGGATTACCAACCACTAGAGGCGGTGGAGGCTGCTGCTGGAACCCTTGTCCCTGGTGCATCATTTCCATCCATTGATGCTGGGACTGGGCCTGCTGTTGGGCTTGCTGCTGCATCATCTGCTGATGCTGTAGTGCAGTCTGAGCTTGTTGCTCCTGATATTGTTGTTGCAACGCCTGCTGCTGTTGCATCATCTGAGCCCAGAAATCCATGTTAGGGTCTCCTCCTGCTTCTTCATTAGCCTGATTCCTTCTAGGCCTTCCTGGACCTCTTCTCCTCCCAGACATCTTACCATAACTGTCATATACAAGTCAAAGTGATCAGTTTCAACCAGATATAACATTTAGAATAATGTCCTAGATCCAAGAGATCCACATAATTGGATTGTATTTTAATGACCCAAGGCACGATCTGAATCGACCTGCTTTGATACCAAATTGTAACACCCATATAAAGATTGCTTAGGATCTTATACGAGTATTATAATTTCATACTGGATACATTAATTTACAATACTGAAAGTTATCTCACAATATTACATCACCTAGTAATAATACATCCAAGTGTTTATACATATCCTTTTCTGATAATATACATCATAATACAACATCTGAAAACAAATAACTGAAACATCAGGAAAACCGGCACGCTCAGTCCATAGCTTTCTCCTTACCCTTGTTGCGTGCAACCTGTGAACCTACATCAGAAGGAATGGGATGAGACATAATGTCTCAGTGAGTTCCAGCCCAACCTAGTGTTGGCAACCTCAGGGAACCTAGGGTCGCCATGCCTACTTTGGCAATCTCGGGGGTCCTAGGATCGCCAAGCTTTAACCTTTCCCATAAAGGGGTTAATCTGATAACTGTAAAGCCATGATAACTTAGACTATATCCTGATAACTTAGTGATCGAGGGGACTCCTGTAATATCCCGCTTAAGCGTGACTATTAACAGTGTTACAAGAATTAAATGAGGGGAATGGCAAAGTTGTAATTATGGGGAAAGGAACAAATGGGATAAATATGAAACAAACTCATGTTTATCTTCCATTTTTCTTACTCTAAAAATCAGAATTTCTTTTCCCCCTCTCTCTAGAAATCACCCCTCACAAATCATCATCCATAATCCATCAAAACTTCATCCAATTCTTGTGAGATTTATGCAAGCAAGCTTAAGTTTTGGAAGTTTAGAACAAGAGAGAGATAAGAAGAGAAACAAGGAAGAATCAAGAGAAGTGGTAGATTGAAGCAAGGGTTTTGGAACTCAGAGTTTAGCAAGCACCAATCGGGGTTTAAGGTGAGCTCCACAGGGTTTTAGAACCCGCTTGAGTATGTTTGAATGTTTATAGTATTATGAGCAAGTTTGAGATTTTAGTGCCCTAATTCCCTTTTCTTGTAATTCCTTGATCAATCATGTTGTAATCTATCAATATGCCTTAGAAATTTATCCCTTAAGCTGTTATGATGTTTGGGTATGCTTGGATAAGCCAAGAATGGTGAAAATCACGTTTTGAACTTGCCCTATGCTGTCTAACTGCACGCAAAATCGTGTCACAATTTTGCAACCGTGTCACGATTTCATAGGCAGAACTTGCCACCAATTCTGGGTAGAAAATCGTGACACGATTGAAATCGTGTCACGATGGCACAGTGTACATGGCCATGTTGTTTTTCTTCTATCTTTGCACCATTCTGGCTGACTAATACTGCTTCAGACTCATTAAACAACATGTAATGGCTAGGTATCACTATTAAGTATTAGAGGATCTATCCCTTAGAGAATGTATGGATTATTATGGGGGTAAGGATTAGATGGACAACCCATTACATGTGAGTTGATAACTCTTAAGGGAGGCATACGACTTTAATAAGTTAAGAACCTACATTAGGTAAACAGGATTATAGATGTATTCAGTTTAGAATACAAGGGTAATAGGAATGTTTCGACAATCATAGTTACAGATAAGTTTATAGTGTTGGTTCTCCAACAATTAATAGGTGGCTTATGAGAACGATAAGCCAAGATTCTACAGTTATAGGTTAAGTGCTACGTGAATATTATTATATGATTAAAGTTAAAGAATAACATGTTAAAGTTAAAGGCGTGTTCAGCACGTTTCATAGTCACGGGCATGTTCAGCAGACTCCGGGATACGCCGGATGGGACTTCACCGAGAGGGTTGTCCACATGCAAATTCATAGTGGAGTCCGGTGTTAGCCTGATATGATAGGAATTTCACCGGGTCATAGGGAGATGTACTTCGGGGTTACTCCACCCTGACTGCACTCCGTAAAATGAACTCAGATAATAATGTTTGTATAACGCTAACAGCTAACATAAAATGTGTTCATACGAATTATGTTTTACAGTTACCGTTATAGTTATAGTCAGAGTTATAGTTACAGGAAGATTCATAGTCATAGGCAGATTTATATCCTTTGTGGATAAAGATAAGACTTGGCGATCATAGGAAATCCCCAAGATTGCCAAGGTAGGCATGGCGACCTTAGGTTCCCTGTGGTCGCCAACAGTAGGTTGGGTAGAGCTCACTGAGACATTATGTCTCATCCCATTCCTTCTGGTGCAGGTTCACAGGCAGGATCACAGGCAGCACGCAACAAGGGTAAGGAGAAAGCTTTGTACTGATCGTGCTGATTTTATATGCTTTACAGTTTATCTGTAATATGTTGTTGTACTTATGATGTACACGTATCAGAGAGATGTTTGTATAAACTTTGGATGTAATATTACTATGTGATGTAATATTTTGATAACTTTCAGTATTGTAAATTAATGTATCCAGTACGAAATTCTAATACTCGTATAAGATCCTAGGCAATCTTAATATGGGTGTTACAATTTGGTATCAGAGCAGGTCGATTCAGACCGTGCCTCGGGTCATTAAAATACAATCCAAGTTTGTGGATCTCTTGGATCCAGGACATTATTCTAAATGTTATATCTGGTTGAAACTGATTACTTTGACTTGTGTATGACAGTTAGGATAAGATGTCCGGGAGAAGAAAAGGTCCTGGAAGGCCTAGAGTAAATCAGGCCAATGCTGAGGAAGCCGGAGGAGATCCTAATATGAATTTTTGGGTTCAAATGATGCAACAGCAGCAGGCGTTGCAACAACAGTATCAAGAGCAGCAAGCTCAGGCTGCATTACAGCATCAACAGATGATGCTTATGATGCAGCAGCAATCCCAACAACAGGCCCAATCTCAACATGAGTGGATGGAGATGATGCACCAAGGGCAAGGTGCTAAACAGCAGACACCACCACCAGTTGTGGCCAATCCGTCCTTCCGGAAATTTAATAGAAACCACCCTCCTGAGTTTAATGGGGAAGGTGAACCTCCAGAAGCCAAGAGATGGCTAAAGCAGATTGAGAAAGTGTTCCGGATGGCGGAGTGCCCAGAAGAGAATAAGGTATTGTTAGCTACCAATCAGTTCAGAGGCGCAGCAGAAGATTGGTGGGAATCTGCTCAGCGCAGAATGATAGCAAATGACATTGAGATAAATTGGGTTAACTTCAAGGAAGCAATGCTAGAGAAGTATATCCCGATGTCATACAAAGTAAAGAAAGAACATGAGTTCCTTGAATTGAAACAAGGTGGCATGTCAGTCAATGAGTTTACTAAAAAGTTTGAAGAGTTGTCATACTACTCCACCCACAATGAGTATGCCGGTAATGAGAACTGGAAGATGAATCAGTATAAGCGTGGGTTGAGAGGTGAAATTGATACAGCAGTGAGCCTTCAAAGAAATACCAGCTATGATGAAATGGTTCACGACAGTTTGGTTGCTGAAGCGGGTTTTGCCAAGACCGCTAAAGAGAAAGTTGCATTATTTGAAAAGAGAAAGGGCAAGTTTCAAGATAGGTACCAAGAGAATAAGCCTAAGGGATCTCCTAAGAGGGGTAAACAGTCGTTTTCACCACAGGCGAGTGCCACTTGTAAATATTGTGGGAATTACATTACGGTGAATGCATGAGACGTACAGGTGTGTGTTTCGGGTGTAGGCAACCGGGGCACGTATTAGCAAATTGTCCAGAAAGAAAGGGTAAGAGTGGAGCTGAAGGTACAACTACAAGTAAAGGCAGGGTGTATTCCCTTGACGGCCAGAAGGCTTTGGCCAATGAAGACTTAATTGCTGGTATGTGTTATCTAGGCCAGAATCCAGTTAGAGTACTTTTTGATTATGGTGCAACGTGTTCATTTATTTCATACAAGTGTGTAGAAACATTACAGTTATCTATGTCACCATTGATACCTCCTATGATGGTATCTACCGCTACAAAAGGTGGAGTTGTAGCTAGTTTTATATGTGAGAATTGCCCGATCACTGTATCTAGCAAGACATACTACATAGATTTGGTGTGTCTTCCCATGATACAACTTGATGTGATCCTAGGAATGGATTGGCTTTCTGCTAATCATGTGTACATTGGATGTGCGGAAAAGTGTATTTTCATGCCTACAGATGATACGATTGAAGGAGTGGCTTTATCAGAATTAATTAACCGCACTCATCAGCTTACCCAGCTTATGTGTGCTCAGGATAGGGGTTTTTATGTAATGGTTACTGTGACCTCAGAATCAGAGCTGAGTCCCAGTGACATTCCAGTTGTCAGTGATTATCTAGATGTCTTTCCTTCTGAGATAATCAATTTACCCCCAGAACGAGAAGTCGAGTTTTCTATCGATCTCATTCCAGGATCGGAGCCAGTATCCGTGGCGCCGTATAGAATGTCACTGTCAGAGCTTGAGGAATTGAAGTTTCAGTTAGAGGACTTAGTTCAGAAACATTTTATCAGGCCCAGTGTGTCACCTTGGGGTGCGCCAGTGTTGTTGGTTAAGAAGAAGGATGGTAGTATGAGATTGTGTATCGACTACCACCGGCTGAATAAAGTGACGATTAAGAATAAGTATCCATTACCAAGGATTGATGATCTTTTGGATCAACTTAAAGGAGCAGCAATATTTTCAAAGATTGATCTCAGATCAGGATACCACCAGATTCGCATCAAATTGTCAGATGTGTCTAAGACGACGTTCAGAACACGTTATGGACATTATGAATTTCTGGTTATGCCGTTTGGAGTGACTAATGCTCCAGCAGTGTTTATGGACTACATGAATAGAATTTTCCAGCCTTATCTGGATCAGTTTGTGGTAATATTTATTGATAATATTTTGATTTATTCAAAGGACTCACAGGAACATGCCCAGCATCTGGGAGTTGTTTTGGACATTCTCAGAGAAAATCAGTTGTATGCAAAATTCAGCAAATGTGAATTTTGGTTATCGGAAATCCAGTTTTTGGGTCATGTTATCTCAAAAGGAGGAGTGTCAGTAGACTCGTCTAAAGTCGAAGTTGTCCTTAATTGGGCCAGACCAGTGAATGTGACCGAAGTTCGGAGTTTTCTGGGTTTAGCAGGTTACTACCGAAGATTTATTATGAGATTTTCACAGATTGCGTTTCCTTTGACACGCCTCACGAGAAAAGATGTGCCTTTCGTCTGGGACGAAGATTGTGAGAAAAGTTTCCGGACCTTGAGGGAGAAATTATCCAAGGCCCCATTGTTAGCAATACCGGATCCCGAGAAGAAATATGTGGTATATTGTGATGCGTCCACTAAAGGGCTGGGTAGTGTACTCATGCAGGAAGGGAATGTAATAGCTTATGCTTCTCGGCAACTTAAATCTCATGAGGAGAATTACCCTACTCATGACTTGGAATTGGCAGCCATAGTTTTTGCTTTGAAAGTATGGAGACATCATTTATATGGAGCACAGTTCGACTTGTTCAGTGACCACAAAAGTTTAAAGTATTTGTTCGATCAACGGGAATTGAATATGAGGCAGAGGAGATGGATGGAATACTTAAAAGATTTTGATTTTGAGTTAAAGTACCACCCAGGAAAGGCGAACGTAGTTGCTGACGCCTTGAGCAGGAAGTCCTTGATGAGAGCAGAATTGTTGATGAACACTTGTGGATTGTATGAGAAATTTAGGGATCTTAATTTCAGTAACACAGAGATGGACAATGGCATTTTGTTGCAAAGATTAGAGGTCACTTGTGAATTGCGGTCCCGAATCGCACAGGCTCAAGAATCGGATATGGATCTTCAGAGAAGGATTGGACAATCAGAGTTTTCAAGGGCATCGGATGGTATTCTGCTGTTTGAAGGTAGAGTTTGTGTTCCCAATAATGCTAATTTGAAAAGGTTAATTTTGGAAGAGGCACACAAGAGCAGTTTCAGTATTCACCCAGGTACCACTAAGATGTATCAAGATTTAAAGAAGGATTATTGGTGGCCGGGGATGAAGACCGATATTGTGGAATTTGTATCGCGATGTATCGTGTGTCAACAAGTAAAGATTGAACACCAGAGGACTGCAGGGATGCTAGTACCATTGGAAATTCCTCAGTGGAAATGGGAAGAGATATCTATGGATTTTGTAACAGGGTTACCTCGAACTCAACGGGGACATGATTCAATTTGGGTAGTTGTCGACCGGTTAACCAAGTCTGCCCACTTTTTATCGGTTAGGACTACGTACAGGGCTGCTCAGTATGCAGAGTTGTTCATTGTAGAGATTGTGACACTGCATGGCGTTCCAACTAGTATTGTTTCAGATAGAGATCCTATCTTTACCTCTCACTTTTGGAAAGCTTTTCAAAGGGCTTTGGGAACGAGGTTAAAGATGAGTACGTCCCATCATCCTCAAACAGATGGTCAATCTGAGAGGACTATTCAGACATTAGAGGATATGCTACGTGCATGCATTTTAGAGGATGGAGGAAGTTGGAATAATCATCTGCCTTTAATTGAATTTTCTTATAATAATAGTTGGAATGGCACCTTATGAGGCATTGTATGGCCGAAGGTGTAGAACACCACTTTGTTGGTCAGAGATTGGGGATAAAAGTATTCTGGGACCTGAAATTATTCAGGAGACAACTTTAAAGATTAAATCCATTCAGGATAAAATGAGAACTGCTCAGAGTCGCCAGAAGAGTTATGCGGACAAGAGGCGAAGACCTCTAGAGTTCGAAGTGGGTGATCATGTATTCTTGAAGGTTACACCCAAATTGGGTTTACGTGGGGTTTTCAGGACGAAGAAGTTGTGTCCAAGATTTATTGGGCCATTTCAGATACTTAAACGCGTCGGTCCAGCAGCTTATCAGTTGGCTCTGCCACCGGCTATGTCAGGTTTACATGATGTTTTCCATGTTTCTCAGCTAAGGAAGTTCATTCTGGATCCTTTTCAACCAGTAGAGTTGGAAACCATCGACTTGAGATCGGATTTGACTTTTCAACCAGAACCAGATCAGATTGTTGATCATGATGTCAAGTCCTTGAAGAACAAAGAGATTCCAATTGTTAAAGTTATATGGAAAGGTTCTCCTGACGGCGAAGCTACATGGGAATTGGAATCAGAGATGCTGGAGAGCTATCCGCATCTATTTACAGGTAATTTCTAAATTTCGAGGACGAAATTTCTATAAGGGGGGTAGAGTGTAATATCCCGCTTAAGCGTGACTATTAACAGTGTTACAAGAATTAAATGAGGGGAATGGCAAAGTTGTAATTATGGGGAAAGGAACAAATGGGATAAATATGAAACAAACTCATGTTTATCTTCCATTTTTCTTACTCTAAAAATCAGAATTTCTTTTCCCCTCTCTCTAGAAATCACCCCTCACAAATCATCATCCATAATCCATCAAAACTTCATCCAATTCTTGTGAGATTTATGCAAGCAAGCTTAGGTTTTGGAAGTTTAGAACAAGAGAGAGATAAGAAGAGAAACAAGGAAGAATCAAGAGAAGTGGTAGATTGAAGCAAGGGTTTTGGAACTCAGAGTTTAGCAAGCACCAATCGGGGTTTAAGGTGAGCTCCACAGGGTTTTAGAACCCGCTTGAGTATGTTTGAATGTTTATAGTATTATGAGAAAGTTTGAGATTTTAGTGCCCTAATTCCCTTTTCTTGTAATTCCTTGATCAATCATGTTGTAATCTATCAATATGCCTTAGAAATTTATCCCTTAAGCTGTTATGATGTTTGGGTATGCTTGGATAAGCCAAGAATGGTGAAAATCACGTTTTGAACTTGCCCTATGCTGTCTAACTGCACGCAAAATCGTGTCACAATTTTGCAACCGTGTCACGATTTCATAGGCAGAACTTGCCACCAATTCTGGGTAGAAAATCGTGACACGATTGAAATCGTGTCACGATGGCACAGTGTACAGGGCCATGTTGTTTTTCTTCTATCTTTGCACCATTCTGGCTGACCAATACTGCTTCAGACTCATTAAACAACATGTAATGGCTAGGTATCACTATTAAGTATTAGAGGATCTATCCCTTAGAGAATGTATGGATTATTATGGGGGTAAGGATTAGATGGACAACCCATTACATGTGAGTTGATAACTCTTAAGGGAGGCATACGACTTTAATAAGTTAAGAACCTACATTAGGTAAACAGGATTATAGATGTATTCAGTTTAGAATACAAGGGTAATAGGAATGTTTCGACAATCATAGTTACAGATAAGTTTATAGTGTTGGTTCTCCAACAATTAATAGGTGGCTTATGAGAACGATAAGCCAAGATTCTACAGTTATAGGTTAAGTGCTACGTGAATATTATTATATGATTAAAGTTAAAGAATAACATGTTAAAGTTAAAGGCGTGTTCAGCACGTTTCATAGTCACAGGCATGTTCAGCAGACTCCGGGATACGCCGGATGGGACTTCACCGAGAGGGTTGTCCACATGCAAATTCATAGTGGAGTCCGGTGTTAGCCTGATATGATAGGAATTTTACCGGGTCATAGGGAGATGTACTTCGGGGTTACTCCACCCGGACTGCACTCCGTAAAATGAACTCAGATAATAATGTTTGTACAACGCTAACAGCTAACATAAAATGCGTTCATACGAATTATGTTTTACAGTTACAGTTATAGTTATAGTCAGAGTTATAGTTACAGGAAGATTCATAGTCATAGGCAGATTTATATCCTTTGTGGATAAAGATAAGACTTGGCGATCATAGGAAATCCCCAAGATTGCCAAGGTAGGCATGGCGACCCTAGGTTCCCTGTGGTTGCCAACAGTAGGTTGGGTAGAGCTCACTGAGACATTATGTCTCATCCCATTCCTTCTGGTGCAGGTTCACAGGTAGGATCACAGGCAGCACGCAACAAGGGTAAGGAGAAAGCTTTGGACTGATCATGCTGATTTTATATGCTTTACAGTTTATCTGTAATATGTTGTTGTACTTATGATGTACACGTATCAGAGAGATGTTTGTATAAACTTTGGATGTAATATTACTATATGATGTAATATTTTGATAACTTTCAGTATTGTAAATTAATGTATCCAGTACGAAATTCTAATACTTGTATAAGATCCTAGGCAATCTTAATATGGATGTTACAACTCCTATGATCACCACCTGATACCTATCTGAGGTATATAATGCCTGATAACATAAATAGTATAAACTGAACATACATGTTATATGTTAGCGTGTAACAAACATTATTATCTGAGTTCATTTTATGGAATGCCCCCGAGTGGAGTAACCCCGAAGCACATTCCTTTGATAACCGATGAAAATTCCTATCTGAGGCTAATCACCGGACTCCTCTTATCGTTATGTATATCTGATACACAACTTATCTTGCATGTGTATATCTGATACACCGTTCAGAACATATGCATATCTGATGCATTGTCTGAAAGTATGCATATATGATGCATTCATTACATAAATAATCATGTGTTACTTAACCTATAGAATAAGGTTCTAAGCTTATCGTTCTCATAAGCCACTTAGATCATGTTAGGTATCTGAACCGCTTATGCCTATCTGAGGCTTTGAATATTTAATATTCCTTGTACTTGTATGCTTAATGAGTACGTACTATTCTGCTTCTTTAAGGGAAACCTGAAAGCTAACCCCTTAACTACTTGATAATTTATGGATTAAGTACCCATCTCTCTGTATGATACCTATCCTTGTCCCAGATTAATCCTTGTAGGTTCATGTATAACACTACCCCAAAGCATATCAAAGATCGTTGGCATGGTACAGTTGTTTGAAAATAATATGTCATTCTGGGCGACTTCGCCCTGCGATCCCCTACCTTCGCTCTGCGAAATCCTGCGTCTGAACCTTCAGACTCTGGCAGGCTAGTTCGCTTTGCGACCCTGAGTGTCGCTCTGTGATCACCTGCGTCTGAACCTTCAGACTCTGAAGTTAGCTTCTGAAGCTTCGCAGAGCGTCTGAAAGCTTCGCTCTGCGAACTCAGCTTCTGATCACTTTGCAGAGCGAAGTCTAGGCGATGGCTAGACAGTAGTAAGACCCTGCTACTTTGCTTTGCGACCATAGCGTCGCTCTGCGACTATAGCAGAATACAAATTTTTCTGAAAAATATGTTTAGACTCAAAACTTGATACCCAACTGCTCAGTGATCATTAAAAACATGCCAGAGACTCATTTTTAAACTTTAAAACATACTATACTCAAGGATTAAACGGGATCAAGCATAGGATCAAAATAAGGGAAACCTAACTTTCTTTCCTAATAACTTAGAAATTTAGTTATAATCCTCACACAATTAAACCCACAAGGGTACTGCTACTCTATGGAACTCACTTAGTATTGTGCTGATTCTTGACAGCTTTCCTTTACCAAAACTCTAACTTGTCTTTCTCTTTCCTTAAGCTTCCTCTTGCTTCAAATTATCCCCAAAAGCTTGCTTTCAACTCAAGAAATTAGGGAAGGAAACTGATATACTACAGCTGCTGGTGCTGACCGATTTCTTAGAGAGAGAGGGAGAGAAAAATCTGATTGTTTTTAGTGAGAGAAAAGGAATAGCATAATGAATAATTTCATACTTATCTCCTTATATACCCATTCCTCTCATATTTACAACTTTGCCACTACTCTCTCTTAATTCTTCTAATAACGATAAAAGTTACGTCTGAGCGGGATATTACAAAAGTACAATAACAAAGTAGAGCAAAAAACTGAAAATAATAATAGTAGCACTTGGAGACAATAGAGAAAAAGATGAAAAAAATAAAGAGGGGCTCGAGTGCCTTGCAATCAATCATCCTATTTTGGTCTCATATTGTGTCCTAATACTTGATCATTCACATTTTTATCTCATCATTTATGACTTTATCCCTCACAATGTGTTTGTTTTCTATTATCTATAAATTCTCTTGAAAATTTCAACTATCTAATGCCTCCTCTCTAGATTGTATTTTGTTTGGAACCCTTGACCTCGGTATTTTCCCTCTCTTTCCTCAACTAACCTTATTTTTGCTTATTCATCCGATTACATTCTTTTTAAAACAATTGTCTGCTACACATGACACAATGACATATACTATAGTCGAGCCAAGACAAGCCTGTATGTAAAAAGGATTGTCATGCACCTCCTTCATCCTCTTGCTTCCAAAAAGGAAACACCTTCCTCTTCTTAAGGTTCTTCACAAAAAACAATAAAGGAGTAAGTGAAATATTAAAAAAACAATATGATATTTAAATAAAGAAACCATTAATTAAATTTCATATAGTGTCCTATGAATTGAGAACAATGCAAATAAAGAACTAATTTTAACCACAAACTTTTTTTTTGGGTGGTGAACCATTAACTTAACTAACCTTATGTTGAGATTGCGGTATATATAAGTAAGCATATAAAGGGTTCTCTATAACACCCTAAACCCCACATACTATTTTTAAATAATAATGCAGCAAATATAAATAACATTTTAAGGTGTTACTTGACCTAAACAGTTCTAAACCCTAGTTTCAAATATTGTACTCTCTGCAAGTACAGTTGGCGCCCACCGTGGGGTCTCGGTAAAACTAACCTAGGCCGCACTTCTGAATTGTAACCTTATCTTGCGATTTGGAAACACTTTGGAATTGTAACCTTATTTTGCGATTCAGAAACACTTCTGAATCGTAACCCTAATTGCGATTTGGAAGCACCAAACCTATCATCGCCATGATGACATATCAACACGATCCCGATGCCATGGAAACGATGAAGGTATAAATCCAACAACTCCTTGATCGCAACGAAGCCCTTCAAGCTTCCATGGAGACTATTCAATAGCAACCACATGTACGTGACGAATCCCAGCCAGGCGAGATGGACGATCCAGATCCCCAACAACTCTCAGCCAACATCTAGAACGCACCTGTTCCAGAGAATTTCAAACCACCTTCGTTAACCTCTTTCGACGGCAAGAGCGATTCCGTAGAGTACGTCACTGCGTTCAACACCCATATGGCAGTCGTCGGTGCCGCCGACTCTCTCAGGTGCAAACTACTAGTGGGAACCCTGAAAGAAGCCCCCCTCCGGTGGTACATGAACCTCCCTCGATTTTCCATCACCGGATACCAGGACATGACGAGCAAGCTGATCCACCAGTTCTCAGCCAGTCGACACCGCAAAGTGTCCTCCACCAGCCTATTCAAAGTCCGACAGGGACATAACGAGACCTTGCGGGAATGCCTCGCCCGTTATAACGACACCACCATCAAAGTCACCAATCCCAACCAAGAGTTGGACTGTGAGCGGGACAATTCAATGAGGCACTATGTCATCCAATCGAATAGGCAATTTTTCTTTTCACTTCATGGCAAGAATACATGCACAAGGCAACCCGTATGATGTCTTTTGCACACAATCACAATCTTTCTTAACAAAGACGAATGTCTTGGATAGTATTGCTTCCTAAAAGATAAAACTCAATGCGGGTCTAGATACATAACCCTCCAACTCAGAGTACAAAAAGTTGTCTTTGTATCTGTGTTCTAAGACGATACGGCTCCTCCCAAAACTTGCTTGTATCTCAGACAACTAGATAGCCAAGATTTTGTCTATTTCATTCCAACATGATGCCAAATCTCCCACACTACTCCTCAAATATTTTTTCAACTTTCCATGAGTCGATTCAATAATGTTGGTGTTTCTGCACCCTAGATGCAAGACTCTTGTCGCGTTGATTTTCGGAGATCAAGCTATTGATTAGCGTTGACTCACTAATTTTATTTCACAACTGAACTTTTAATTTTTCAAAAGAAAAGTGGAAAAAAGTTCTAAATTACCACATTTTTTAAAGATTTTGGGTTCGGGAATCGATTATGCGAGGGGAAGGTATTAGCACCCCTCACATCCGTTGTACTCAACGGGAACCGTTAGTTAGTTTAGTGTTTAATTGTGTTAGTTTCATGCCAAATGTTTGTAAAAGATATAAATAATAGAAGAAACAAAAAGAGAAAAGATTAAAAGACTAAATATGAGTTTTTTATTAATATGCTTGACAAGAGTTTGATCTTGCTCCTACGTATCTCCTGGTGTGATGGAGAATTCAAAGCTACGTAGTTCTTTGTAGCAAATGTTTGTGTGTTGATTGATTTTAATTATAAAAATAAATTGATCGCGCTTGGGCGAAAAAGTTTGCTTTAAAAAAGACGGACTCGCACTTGGGCGATGGTATCCGTTTGAAAACGCGCATGGGCGTGAAAAGGTTTGATTAAAAAAGGACGGACTCGCACTTGGGCGATGGTATCCGTTTAAAAACGTGCATGGGCGTGAAAAGATAAAGTTTGGTGGATTGGGATTGATTTTTAACGGAGGACGAATATTCAAACAAAAGCGAAGTGTTTACCTCGTTTCCGAATATTCGGGGAAGCGTCGGGTGTCTACCCAAGTTTTCCTTTTTCACTCACAAAAAGAAAATTGTTTTTTATGTTTTGGTATATTGAAACTAGAATGACAATTTAATAAAAAAAGATATATGAAACAAAAATGGAAAGCATTAACACTTATTGAGTAAAACTGAGTTTCAAGCCAAAAAAAAAAAGAGTTTCAAACCAGGTTCTGAACCTTCAGAAGCAAGAAACTGACTTCAGAATGCAAAAAAAGAAAACAGCTTCAGAAGCTGCTTCTGAAGTACTGTTCAGAAGCACTGTTCATGCGTTGACTTCTGTTGACCCTCAGACTCACTATTCATGGGTTGACTTTTGTTGACCCTCAGACTCTGAACTTCAGAAGCACTGTTCAGACTCTGAACTTCAGAAGCACTGTTCAGACTCTGAACTTCAGAAGCTGAACTTCAGACTCTGAGGTTCAAAAGCACCTTCAGACCCTGAGGTTCAGAAGCACCTTCAGACTCTAAGGTTCAGAAGCTGAACTTCAGACTCTGAGGTTCAGAAGCTGAACTTCAGACTCTGAGGTTCAGAAGCTGAACTTCAGACTCTGAGGTTCAGAAGCACCTTCAGACTCTGAGGTTCAGAAGCTGCCTTCAGACTCTGAGGTTCGGAAGCTGAACTTCAGACTCTGAGGTTCAGAAGCACCTTCAGACTTTGAGGTTCAGAAGCTGAACTTCAGACTCTGAGGTTCAAAAACTGAACTTCAGACTCTGAGGTTCAGAAGCACCTTCAGAAGTACTGTTCAGAAGCTGCTTCTGAACTATTGTTCAGAAGCTGCTTCTGTACTACTGTTCAGAAGCTGCTTCTGAACTACTGTTCAGAAGCTGCTTCTGAAGTACTGTTCAGACTGCTTCTGATTTTTGATTTCAGAACCTCAAAGGGGTGAAAAACTTTCGAATTCAGTTAGAAAAGGAAGTATCCCACTTATGTTTTGGTCTTTTGCAAACTTGTGATTTTTTTGGAGCTTTTAAAATGATGTTTTTAGTTCAAAATAAGTTAAAAAAACTCTAAGAATGCAGAAAAAAGATGCTGAATCAAACAGGAACAGCAGAATAAATGCAGACATGAATGCAAATGAAAGATAAAGAGTTTAAAATGACTTACAAATTCCTAGCCAATGCTTTAGTTGCAAGAAACTGAAAGGGGCTTTGAATGATTGTGATTTCTTGAATATGGAAGTGATGCAGAATAAGAACAACAACAACAAATGGTGTTTTGTTGTTATTCTTCACTTTGGGTATGATATATATGGAGGTTTGATGGCTGTTTTGATTGCTGGGTTTGTTTATGATGGTTTGTGATGAAAGGAACAGAAAACAGAGCTTCTGGCTTTCAAAGGTTGTTGGGAATTTTGGCTATTCTTTCTGGTTCTGAGTTGCTCTAAATTTCTCTAAAACAAACTGCTGAATTGCTCTGAAGATCAAATTGGATTGTGTTAAACAAACTGTGTAAAAACTGTGTGCTTTTCTTCTGAATTGTGTTTAACTAAACTGTGTAAAGACTGCTTAAATTGCTCTTGAGATTGTGCAAAAATTCTCTCTGAATTGCATAAAAACTAACTGTAATTCTCTATCAAAGAACTGTGTTCAATCCTTCTGCATTGGTTTCCTTATATAGGCAAAACTGTCATCATTTGAAATCATGAAAAATCCCTTAACAGCAGGGCTGTTTTGTGTGCTATGACCAGGACTTTGGCTAGCATTTAATGCAAAAGGAAGGAAGTGACCTTGCCTTGTGATCATGGTGAAGACTTTGGCTAATTCAGAATCAAATGAGGCTGATTTTGACAGGAATTGCTGGAAAAATGGGAAAACAGAGTGCAGGTTGCAACTTGTGATGCCTTTTGGGATTGACCTTTGAAGATTTGAGAAGATAAACAGGAAAAGTAGTGTGCTGCATTGTGCAGAGGTTGGGAGAAACAATGGGGAAAGGTGATGTACACAAAGGAAAGAAGAAATGCTGGAACATGGTCAGCAGTTTCAGAAACAGGGTAAGCAGTTTCAGAACTAGGGCAAGCAGTTTTGCAGCTATCCTTGACTGGTTTTGATAAAGGAGAAGAGGGGAAAAGGCTAGGTGGTTTGCTAGAAATGCAGGGTCAGAAGCAGAGAAATTGGGAGAGAAGAAGTGATGCCCAGGGGAAGCCACTTGCTTCTGAAAGTTTGTGCCAGACACGTGCTTGGCTTGGCTTCTTTCTTCTTTCCCTGCTTCTGAGCAAACGTGCCAGGCACGTGCTCTTTCTTTCTTTGTTTCTTTCCTTTTTTCTTTTTCTGTTTTCTTTGAAATAAACAATAAAACAAATAATAATAAAAGTAATAATAATAATAAAAGTAATAATGAAAACAATAATAATAATAATAATGATAATAATAATAAAGATGATAATAATAATAATAATGAAAAAGATAATAATAGTAATAATAATAATGATAATAATAATAATAATAATGATAATAATAATAATGATGATAATAATAATAATAATGAAAAAGATAATAATAGTAATAATAATAATGATAATAATAATAATAAGGATAATAGTGATAATAAATAGTAATAAGTAAAAAAATATAGATAAAATAATAAAGATAATAAAAAGTAAAAATAAAAATTATAATAAAAAAAAGATAATAAACAATAATAAAAATCTTCCCTTTTTTATTATTACTTATTTTTTTAAAAAAAGAAAAAAAATGAGTCAAAAAATGGGGTATGACAACTCTATTTGTCCATTCCCTCACAAATTTTTCCTTAATGTTGTTCAAATTGTGGTGTCAACATATGCAAGCAACTTTAGAAATGGTTTGCATACATCTTTGAATCGCTTTACCGCACTTGCATATGAATCCTCCGTAGGAGATTCAACCAAATATTTCCAAGCACTCATGATTTTGTCAACAACATCACTTGCCTTCTTCTCCTTCACTTCCTTAACTTATTTTCCATCAACCTTTACATCCTAAGGCTTCGTTTTGAATCTACAATCCGTGATGCACTTAGCTCTTACATTCTTCCCAATATGAAAATAACAAAGTAAAGCGTAAGTATCAGGGAGAACTTTGGCAACAACATTCATCAGAGCATTGTCCTTGTCGGTGAAAGCCACCTTAGGCATGTTGAGTTTCGAGGACAAAAGACCAACCAACATCTCGAGTGCCCAAGTAAAGTTATCCTCTTTTTCAAAGACAAGAAAGGCTAAACCAACATAATATGTCATGTTGGTAGAGGTGACACCAACAATCTCAAATAATGGCATTTTATACAAGTTGGTTTTGTAAGTGGAATCCATGACCAAAACGGTCGGAAAAGTGTTAAGCATATTAATTGACTTCGGATGTGCAAAAAATATTTTCCTCACTTTGCTCTCGTGAAATAGACGTATTTATGCTCCTCCAACTTCACAATCAAGAATTGCATATCCGTCTTGTCACCTCTTATCCTCTTTTGCCATCTAGTTCGTGCATTGTACACTTGTTTGATAGTCGTTAAACTTTCTTTGTTTTTTTCCTTCAAATCTGTGAGAATATTCCTAGGAAACGCCAAGCTCTTTGTCATGTCGACAACTCTTTTTTTCTCCTCCTCTTTTATTCTACCCGCAAGAAGGTGACCGCCTAACTTTGGTTCCAACTCATGGTTGTGAATTCCATTAAGCATGACCAATCACCAATCATTTGTATTCTTCTCAAAGTAACCACGCAACCTATACGGACAATCACATTTCCTTGAGCCCGTGCCTTCAAGATTCAATTTCTTCCTCCTCTTCGGTGGTTTGTATACACCACTCCTTTCACATTGCAATGTCATCATTGGATTTTTTAGACTAGATTTATCTATAGATATAGTAAATCCCTCCCTTGCCGCTTGTCGACGAACCCAACCAAGCAACTCATCTCGCTCTCTCGATCTTTCATTTGTTAAAAAAAATGAGGCGGTGTTTACTTCAAAATCGCAAAGCTTGGCAACACATGTAGGTACCAGTTTAGGTTTTTCTTCAATGTGAGCTTGATAGGGAATTTTGACTTTAATTATGGCCGCTCTCGGCTCAACGCCATCATCCACCACATTTTCAACTATCACTATGTCTATTGAATAAAAAAATAACAAGGAAAATAAAATAAATAACTTGTGCAACAAGCTAAGAAAGAAAAAATTGGCGCAAAACTTCAAATACTAGGCACCAACGTGACTTAAGTCACACTGAGCTAACACCTACGTGAGTTAACTCATGTGGAGCTCCATCGTGAGTTAAGTCACGCCCAGACATGCTTCCAGACTGACGAACCTAGCTCAAAAACTAGCAAAATCAAGATATGTTAGATGATACATTACCTGATTTTTTGACGTTTGATGAGCGTAGAAATTTGGTTCCTGATGATTTGCAATGATTTCAACTCAAGATTATGCTCTAATTTCGCACTTTTTGGGTTTTTGGAGGTGAAGAGGGAAAGAAAATTTGTGTTGAAGTTGAAACTACTGGGTTTTGTCCCAAAACAGTAATGCATCGCAACGTGAGTTAACTCACGTTGCTTTATGCGTGACTTAACTCATGTTGCCTTCAACGTGACTTTAGTCACGTTCGTGTATACCGAGCGTGACTTAAGTCACGCAAAGGTATTTTGGTTAGTTTCTATGGAACTGAGCATTTTTGTTTATGAGAAGAACAATTTTCTTTGTTGTTTGAGAACCCAAGTTTTTTTTTTTTGGAGTAGGAGAAACCAATTTTTAGATTTAGCACGTCTTTCGAGAGAGCACTTAATGTCTCTCATTTTTTCCCACATTAATTACTTTCAAACTTCATCTTTAATTGTACATGGACAGAATTGGAATCAACACATTCTCACTCTCTAACGTTACATTTTGACTCAAAAAAAAAAAGAAAAAACGTTGCAAATTAATGAATTTTGATCTAACCTTGTATATAAATACTACGAGCCGATTGGAAGCAATAGAACTTCAATTTTATATCTCTCCCTCACAATAGCGATGAATGCTATGATTTCAACTCTCGTGGGTTTGCTCATCATAGTATTAACACATGGAAAACCACTCAACTTGCGAGAAATCCCAATCCCCAAAGATCTAGCCCTAAAGCTTAGTCGTAACCCACAAATCCTTTCACAAGCCTCAACCGATTATGGCCACATTATTCATGAAAGCCCCTTTGCAGTTTTGGAACCAACATCAATTAGTGATATTGCTAACTTGATAAACTATTCAAACTCTCTTCCACAACCTTTTACCATATCCGTTAGAGGACAAGGCCATTCGGTTCTTGGACAAGCAATGGCACAAAATGGAATTGTTGTGAATATGACTCAACTTAGAGAGTCTAGAAATGAGAATGGAATTGTAGTGTCTGATTGTGATGTGAAAAATCCATTAGGTTGCTATGTTGATGTGGGTGGAGAACAATTGTGGATTGATGTTTTGAATGCTACACTTAAGCATGGACTCACACCTCTCTCATGGACTGGTTACTTGTATTTGACTGTTGGTGGCACTCTCTCTAATGCTGGAATTGGTGGTCAAACTTTTAGATTTGGACCACAAATCTCCAATGTTCTTGAATTGGATGTTATTACAGGTATAAATTATTTAATATCTTTTCGGGTTATAAAATATGTGTATGTCTATGTAAAAATAAAATAAAAGCCTAAATATGCAACATTCCACGTAAATATCAATCGTTTTGGTTTTAGTATGTTGATTTTTTTTTAATCCTCACAAATATTGAATCTCTTGTTTTTGTTTTTCATGTTTTACTTTGATATTTGTAAAATCTATTCATATTAAAATTGATTTCTAAAATATTTATTTTAGTCCTTATTTTGAGAGACTAAAATCAAATATACTACATATTACAAGGTTTCAATGACTAAAACAAAACAACAAAAATCAAAAGCAAAAAAATTGTAAGATGTTCTTGTATGAATTAAAACCAAAACGTCTGATATTTGCAGAGACAAATTTAACTCTAAAATATTAAAGTATGTCGGGAAAGAGGGAGGCATGCAGGTGCCATGACTTCCAACATTTTCTTGTTTATTGACAAAACTTGTTGATATATCTGATCTATAATGTCAATCAAATATTTGACCAAAAAAAATATCGATCAGATATATATTTTTTTTTGTTGATTTATATATTTTATCAAAGGTATCAATGAGTATATATGGGCATGTAAGTATTATTTTATTTTTTACCGATAAATAAATAAATATGTTACTGCTTACATTTTTTTAGTGCAGTAACTAATTTTTCCATTGCTTTGACCAAATTAAATTTGTTCTCAAGTGATTTCCATTAATACAGTTTGTTTTGTTAGGGGAAGGTGAGTTTGTAACTTGTTCGCCAGAGAAGAACTCAGAGGTATTTTTTGCTGTTCTTGGAGGGTTAGGTCAATTTGGAGTGATAACAAGAGCAAGAATAACTGTTCGACCTGCACCGACTAGGGCAAGTATTTTAATCTTTTCTTTTTTGTGCTGATATTTATGTTTAAAACTATCAATATTCTTTGCGGATGTTGCATTGCAATTCTGCTAGTTGGATGAAAATTAAATGACTCAAATTATTTTTTGGGTTCATAAATACTCATATTTTTACTTACAAAAAATATGACTCGTATTTTGACTATATATTTTTTTGAGAGGTATATTTTGACTATTTTTTTAAGGAAAAAAGGTATACTTTGACTATATTCAATTGCGCTTAAAAAAAAAATTGTGCTTTACACAAATTGAAATACGAGCTATCATTAATTTTGACTATTTTTTAAAGATTGTATATTCCATTATTTATAAAGATTTATCAAACTGGTACGTCCATTAATTTTTTATGAGAGATAATCATTGTTTTCAACAATCCTTTGTTTGATTTTTTTTTTTTTGCAGGTGATTTGGCTGCGTCTAATTTACAATGACTTTTCCGCATTTTCAAAAGACCAAGAACATTTAATCTCGCTCGATAAAATAAATGACACCAATGGAGCAAATTATGTTCAAGGCATGCTTCTACTGAACAAGCCACCATTGGATCTTTCATTTTATCCACCTTCTGATCAACCAAGGATAACATCCCTAGTAACTCAATATGGCATCACCTATGTCCTAGAGCTTGTCAAATATTATGACACAAATTCTCAAACAAATATCACGGAGGTAGTTTCAAACATACTTTAACTAACCATCAAATTAGTCTTTTTTTTTTTGAGCAAAGGCTATATTAAGTCATTTCATTCATAATTAAGTAGTACAAAGTAGAAGGTACGTACAACATCAAATTAGTCTTTAAAGTATATAAAAACCCGTCTAATATTTAACTTTAGTCTATAAAGTATATAAAAACCGTATTATATACTTTAGAGACTAAAGTAGAGATAAAATTATGCTTTGGCGACTAAATTGAGGGTTGTGTGTAACTTTTTTTTAATATTTCCTTCGTCCCTTTTTATAAGAGTAGTTTATAAAAATTATGTGTATTAAAAAAACTTGTTGTAGTAATAAATTTGTCACAAATATATGTATGTTTTACCAAATTGTCTTTTGTGTATAGATATATTTAATATTAACTTTTCATATTTCAATATATTTAATAAAGGATATGTTTGGAAAAAAGTAATAGATGATCTTATATTTAGGGACACAATTTTTTGTTTTTGTAAATGGTCTTATAATTGAGGACAAAGAGATTGATTGAAATCAATACTATTTATCTTAATTATTTATATTCTTATTTATTGAATAGGAAGTTGACAATTTGGTCAGAGGGTTAAAGTTTGTTCCTACATTTATGTTCCAAAAAGATGTGACATACGAGGAATTTCTAAACAGAATTCATACAGATGAGTTAGTTCTTAGATCAAAAGGACTTTGGGATGTTCCTCATCCTTGGTTGAACATGTTTATACCAAAATCTAGAATCTCAGATTTTAATGAAGGTGTGATCAAGGGCATTATTCTTAAGCAAAACCTTACTGCCGTATTGGTTTTAGTCTACCCCTTGAACAGAAACAAGTAAGTTTGTTACTAAATTATTTAAATTTTGATGATACCAATAGATTACATACTAGTCTTATTTAAATTTTAATTATCAACATAAAATAAGAGAGGAAAAAAGTGCAATTTTTATTTAATTTCATTGCTATTTGTTAAGAGATGTCAAAATTGAAGGCTAAATTTATTTTATTTTTCATCTCTAATTTTTATAGTATTGATATTTGAATGTGTACATATACTTATGTGAGGGTTAAATATAATCAATATATGCATTGAAAATTCACAGGTGGGACGATAGGATGTCAACAATTACACCAGATGAGGACGTCTTCTACATTGTAGCTCTTTTGCATTCTGCAAATGGGTTGGATGAGGTGAAAACATTGCAAGCTCAAAACCATGAGATATTACAATTTTGTAATGATGCTGATATTAAGATTAAGGAATATACTACGGGAAATAAAACTCATCAAGAATGGATTGAACACTTTGGACCCAAATGGAAACTTTTTGAAGATAGAAAAACTAAATTTGATCCCAAAAGAATATTGGCACCTGGACAAGGGATTTTCCAATAGAAGAAGTTGTAAGATTCAATTCTCAATCTATTATTAGATGGAGAATTTTATATTTTTAAATAAGGGAATTAACTAGTTAAGGACCTTAAATAGTAACTTTTTATGAAAATTTATATAATCAGTGTATTGAAAATTGTAAACTTTGACATTTTTAAAGAATAATTGCTTAATTTAGAATGATTAAAGAGTGTCTCGGGGGCACTCATTAACAATACCTTTTAAATAAAAGCACAGCTTCACATTTGTGAATGTGCTCTTTTTAAATAATGCAATTGTTGAGTGTTGATAGAACTTCAACATATGAAAATCAAATTAAAGGAGTATTTAATGTGAAATTTGAGATTAATATTTTCTCTGAAATTGTTATTGTATTATTGTATGTACGTACCCGCCATAACCACCTCTACCGCTAGCGGGAAAACACAATCAGGTCGGATTCTTGTCGATTAATCATAATGATCCTAATAGGACTCAAAAATTCCCCCGCAATTAATATAATAATCTCAATCGCCATCATAAAAAAACAGCATAAGATCATTATGATTAATCGACGACGGACATTGAGGTCGTTTACGCCTATACTAACAAAACTACAAAAACAAAATATGAGAGAAGAGATTGGAGATGGGAGAATGAGAAGAAATGAGAATGAGAAAAAAAATGAAAGAAAATGTTACAATTTATAGATTTTTTGCTTGAATTATATTGATCAAAGAAAGTAACAGCTCCTCCTTGATTGGCCACCGTCCTAACTGTCGTCCATCTTATGTGAGTTAACTCTCGCTGGCCGGTAACCTGCATGAGTTAACTCATGTTGATAACCAACCACTGCTGACTTAAGTCACGCTCGGTCACCGGCCAACATACAGAGCGTGACTTAAGTCACGCTCATTACAGGTTAACGTGAGTCAACTCACACTGGCTTCTGGTGTAGCAGCAAAACAATATTGAATGCTGTCAACCAAGCAATTAATGACCTGTAATCAATACACACTTGTAATTGATCCGAATTACACCATTTAAACAACATAATCACACATAACCACAAAATCACACATTATCGATCCAAAATACACAAATTCATCGTTAATCACACAATCACATAATCGATCTAAATTACACAAATTCGCCGTTAATCACACATAATCACTTAATCACACATAATCGATTCAAATTACACAAATTCGTCGTTATTCACACATAATCACACATAAACGGTCCAAATTACACAAATTCGTCGTTAAATACACAATCTACAAATTCAACACAAATTCATTAAAATGCAACATTACAGACACAAATTCGAACATATTACACTATTACACGTTAATACATATTACACTTCAGTAGAGCGGACATAAGGATGTAAAATGTTATTTTCAACCATTAACCTAAAATCTACATCACCGTCATCACGGATAATTTGCCAGGAATTAAGCCAAGACACAAGATGTGGGAATGTGGGTTAAGTGGTGGAGCACCTTGGATTGGCAAATATGTCTCACATATACCTCTTTCGGCCGAAACCAATTGAACAACGGCTCTATTGTAGCAAGTTGCAACAATGTGACCCATTTCCGGTAATGTCAACCGCTTATCTTTGTATGCAATTCCACCATTATTTGTTGGAAGGTGTAAATCATTCAAGATATATTGAAAACGCTTCTCCAAACCAAATATCGACAAATAGTCACTCTTATTATTTTTCAACTCTTGAATAAGTGCACTACGAACCAATACATGATTTTCCTCATCCATACCCATGTGTCTAGCTATAACCCAAAATCCACAATTACCATCTCCTTTAACATTCACAATATTTTTGATGTAAGGTTTCTTGATCTTTGGGAATTGTGATATGTATGGTAAATCCAGAATATACGGATTCGGGTCTATAGTAGAGGTTGAAGCTTGTGAGCGCGGAGAATTGCCTATACGTGCACTTTTCCTCTTTGGAGGTGAAGTTTTGGCATGCGAAGATTGGCTATCGGGAAATTGAGAATCAACATGCTCCTACGTAGAGCGAATTTGACCTGTTGATGACTCTTTCGGTGTAGACCTCGCCCTTTTAGGTGCTCCATTGGTTACCACCTTTCTTGGAGGTGGAGACAACATTGTGTCTTCCGGAAATGCAAGTTGACGCATCACCTCTTTGATGTTGAGTTTAATCTTGTAAGGGGCTTTCTTGAGACGTTCTTGAATGTCATTCCACTCCTCTATCACTGCAAAATCATCATCAACCTCTTCTCCTCATACACTTAACCTATGCCAATGAGGGTCTATATCATCCAATCGAATAGGAAATTTTTCTTTTCTCTTCATGACAAGAATACATGCAGAAGGCAACCCGTACGATGTCTTTTGAACACAACCGAAATCTTTATTAGCAAAGCCAAATGTCTTGGACCACTTTGATTCCTCAATGATAAAACACAATGCGGGTCTAGATACATAACTCTCCAACTCATAGTACAAAAAGTCTCCTTTGTATCTATGTTCTAAGACGGTACGACTCCTCCCAAAACTTGCTTGTATCTCAGATAATTGGATAGCCAACATCTTGTCTATTTCATCCCAACATGATGCCAAATCTCCCACACTACACCTCAAATAATTTTTCAATTTTCCATGAGTCGATTCAACAATGTTGGTGGTTTTGCAACCTAGATGCAAAACTCTATCTGTCCATGCCCTCACAAATTTTTCCTTAACGGTGTTCAATATTGTGGTTTGAACACAGTCAAGGAACTTTGGAAATGGTTTGCATACATCTTTGAATCACATTACCGCACTTGCATATGCATCCTTCGTAGGAGATTCAACAAAATCTTTCCAAGCATCCATGATTTTGTCAACAACTTCACTTGTCTTCGCCTCCTTCACTTCTTTCACTTCTTTGCCATCAACTTTGACATCCTTCGGCTTCGCTTTGACTCTACAATCTATGATGCACTCAGTCCTTATATTCTTCCCAATATGAAAATAACAAAGTAAAGTGGCGGTTTCAGGGAGAATTTTGGCAACGACATTCATCAAAGCATTGTCCCGGTCCGTGACAACCACCTTAGGCATGTTGAGTTTTAAGGACAAAAGACTGACCAACATCTCAAGTGTCCAAGTAAAGTTGTCCTCTTTTTCGGATGAAAGAAAGGCAAAGCCAACCTAAATGTCATGTTGGTAGAGGTGACACCAACAATCTCAAATAATGTCATTCTATACAAGTTGGTTTTGTAAGTGGAATCCATGACCAAAACGGTTGGAAAAGTGTTAAGCATATTAATGGACTCCGAATGAGCAAAAAATATGTCTTCAAGAGTGGTTTCCTCACTATTTGCACTTGTAAAATAGACGTATTTATGCTCCTCCAACTTCAAAATCAAATATTGCATCTCCATCGTCTCACCTCTTATCCCCTTTTCGCCATCTAGTATGCGCATTGTACACTTGCTTTATAACCATTACACTTTCTTGGTTTTTTGCCTTTAAATCCGTTAAAATATTCCTAGGCAATGCCAAGCTCTTTGTAATGTCGACAACTCTCTTATTCTCCTCCTCTTTTAGTCTTACCGCAAGAAGGTGACCGCCTAACTTTGGCTCCAACTCATGGTTGTGAATTCAACAAAGCATGGCCAACCACCAATCACTTGAATTATTCTCAAAGTAACCACGCAACCTAAATGGACAATCACATTTCCTTGAGCCTGTGCCCTCAAGCTTCAATTTCTTCTTCGTCTTCGGTGGTTTGTATACACCACTGCTTTCACATTGCAATGTCACCATTGGCTTCTTTACACTAGATTTATCTATAGATATAGTAAATCCAACCCTTGCCGTTTGTCGTCGAACCCAACCAAGCAAATCATCTCGCTCTCGCCATCTTTCATTTGTTAAAAAAAATGAAGCGGTGTTTACTTCATAACCGCGAGGCTTGGCAACACTGGTAGGTACCGGTTTAGGTTTTTCTTCAATGTGAGCTTAAAATGGAATTTTGACTTTAACCTTCACATCAACTGTTGGTTTGACATCAACGGAAGCTCCGTCGGAAGCTTCAATTATGGCCGGTTTCGGCTCAACACCGTCATCCACCACATTTTCAACCATCACTATGTCTATTGAATAGAAAAATAACAAGGAAAAAAATATAAATAACTTGTGCAACAAGCTAAGAAAGAAAAATAAAATTGGCGCAAAGATATCAGAGTCTGAAACCTTGAGAACATTGTCTCAATGTCTTCATCATCTTTCATTCTGAAGATAGCCTTAGCAGTAGACTTATCACTCAGCTTCAAGTATTCAGTATGAGGTAAAGCTTCAACAATAATACCTCTCACTTTATGATGCTTTTTATAGATCCTTCTTTCAGCATCTGAGAGATTATTTTTGTCAGTTGCTACACCTTCTTCATCAACATCAATAGAGATACCATCTTCAATGATATCCCATAAAGTGTCATCAACACCAATGATGTGGCTGTACATCTTACTTTTCCACCATGAAACTTCTCTGCATCTTCATAAAACATAGGAGGTTTACTGTGATGAGAGCTAGATTTATCATCTACACCATAATCATATGATACATCTCTATTGTTCCCAGAAGTACTTGCTCCACCACCAGGACTAACAGCTTCACCACCAGTAGACATGTTTTTCTCAGGATCTTACTGACACACTGTTAAGTGTTGCAATATCAGAACTGGAGCTCTGATACCCACTGAAGGTGAGAAAAACACAAGAAGAGAGGTTGAATTATGTTGGCTTTTTCTTTAAAAATGACTAGAACAAAGTTCATGTTCTGATGGAGTTCAGAATCTGAGCATGAGGTTCTGAGTTAAACACAGAGTTTCAGAATCTGAGTGAAAGTTCAGGTTCTGATGCAGCGGATTAAGTGTTAAAGAGATAGAGAAGAGAAAGACATAAGCAATTATTCTGGTTCCTTCCACAATCGGAAGTAGTTCAGTCCCCTTTTCACTTACAAGAGATTTTTCACTATAATCTAATGATTACAAATTGCTCAAGAGCACAACAAGAGACTTCATATGCTCAAACACAAAGTAAGAGACTTCTATTGCTCAAACACAAAGTAAGAGACTTCTCAACAAACAAAAATACAAAGTAAGATGTTTGGTTTGAAAACTTGATATACAATCAGTGGTGTTCACAAAATACAACACATATATCAAACTCTAAACTTAAGAATTTCTAAGATAAGACAGATTGTAAGAAATTTTAAGTGTTTGATGGGTTTTGAATTTGGCAGAGTATTGGCACTGTAAAATTCTCAGAGTCTTGTTTAATTCTTCAGGTCTTCATTCCTTTATATAGAGATGAGAAATAAAGATGTTGGATTACTGCCAGCTCATCAATAGAGTCGTTTGAAGAAGCTTTGATCAATTCCATTGATTTGTTGCTTGATTTGGTTCATGTACTAGGAGGAATAAGGTTTGAATTCTTTCCTGAATGTGGAATGAGCCGTTCTTCAGTAGGGGACAAGTTTGCAGAGTACGAACAAGCATGTGATGGTAGTGGAGAACGTGGTTGCACAATTTGTCCTTTCTTGACAATGACAACAGTTGACCTCTTTAAAAACCTTCAGAACTTCCATCGTATAATTCTTTAAACATTCAGAGTGTAGAATCTTCAGCTTCTCAAGCCTTGCTTCCATATCTGAATTCCCAACAAATTGTTCCAATTCTTCAGAGTCTGAGTCTGGAAGGTCTTCAGAGTCTGGAACTCCAGCTTCTGATGTCTCTTCAGTATCTGACTTGACTTCATAATCTGACTTGCAACTAGCTTCTCTTTATATTTTCTTGCTCTTCATTTGTTCATTCAGAACCCATATATGATTAAATTCTTGTAAATTTTTATCTATGGTCCTGCACTCTTGAACAAATATTAGCATATCCAATTGATCTTTTAATACCTTGTTATCATCAAAACTTAAGAGGCATTGTTTAAACTTATTTTATTCCAACAAAATATATGAAGAATGGGGAAGATGTGCATTTTTTGCAATAAATATTTGTGGTTCATGCATATAGTTGATGTTGTTGTTTGTGATTGAAATGCATGACTCTAATATTCATGTGTAATTCATTAGAATCAGAGAAATTCAATTGTGTGTGATTTATCTAATGTTCAAATTTGATTTTTTATAATAAAATTAATGATATGTTAATTGTGTTTTAATCTTTTTCTTCATTGATAAAACATGCATTCACTAAGCTTGTCCGACGGGTTTCTAAAATTATTCTCTTTGTTAATTGATTCAACGAAACTATGAATCGATTAACAACAACATTAAGTGTTGTAATGACTATTGACTAGTTTCTTAGCATGATTTATACTGTTTACTTTTTAGGTCATTCTATATAAACAAAAATAATAAATTTAATTGTTATTGTGATTGGAGTTTGGTTAGTCTTGAAAAAAAATTAGTTAGTGGTGTTATCTTATTTTGTTTGTTGTGGTTTTTCAAATATTTTTTTGCCAGTTATACGGTAATGTGTATTTTTTTTGGTGGGTTGTACATGTAGAACTAGCGCTATTATTCATTAATGATTATGCCTTTTGATTTATTTTTGTAAATTTTCAAATTTAATTTTTTATCTTCACTTTGACACCTCGAAGTTCTTTTGTCCAAGTCCCTCTCCACAGACGAAACAATTCTAATAATATGATTAGGATGAGGGCACGATTATTTAAGTTGTCCATGGGCACGGAAATTTTCAGGGCTAACCATGGTCTTATACAGAAAAATAAATGTGTTGATGGATCATGCTAAGTCTCCATGGAACATTTCTTCCCCATTGTTAATCAACACGATTTGTCAAGCTTGTTCACCGTAGTTGAAATCAGAATGAATTGAACAAGGAAACTCACATCCACTTGCATACCCGAGAGAATTAATTTTGTTGCAGTATTAGTCGTGTTGTTGACATGTTCATGCATAGTATGATATCAATAAAACTAAGTACTCAATAATGTACCATCAAGTGACTTGTCAGAATTTTGGGAGCGCTCTTTCAGAAAAAGTACTTTTGTTGTTTTTGGTGTTAAAAAACTTGACAGTTCAGAGGCATAGAAGTATGATTAGAGCATTAAAAAGAGGGTGTTCTCCGACTCCCTCCTCCAATTGTTCTGGTGTATGTTACTTCTTTTCTCTTTGATAATGTATTCGGTTACTATGAGTAGTTAAACACTTAAGATAGAATTCGTAGATGAAAGTCTTTTATCAGTTGGGTATTCTTACAAGCTCACAAAAATTTCTTTTTTTAAACAAGTTATTGTGATGGAGAAAAGATAAATCGTTAGTGATGATGTATATTCGAAACTAATGAAAATAGATATTTTGTCATTTTCATTCTTTTAAAAAATGAGATACAATTGTTCAGTTCAAAAGTTTATTTTCTCCAATAAAACTAACAAAAAAAATTAAGAAATAAAAATAAAAAATATTTTCAGAAAGTAAACGAGACCCTAGAAACTAAGTTTTGCAATTAGTCTTGTAAACGACATGACTTCACAAAAATCTCTATTTTTTTTTTTGTCAAGTAGCTTAGTTGCCACACATATTTTAAATATGGAGAAGTGGGGTGTTTGAGGTTCGAAGTTCGGCCTCGGCATATATTATATAATGTCTCTAACCAATTGAGTTAAGCCCACGGGGACCACAAAAATCTCTATATATATTAATGTGTGTGTGTGTATGTGAGGAGGGATCAAATTACACCGAGCTAATGCTACATCAATGTTACACCGCTCAATATCGTTTTACTCGATACATATTTTCAAATTTAACCATTGGATTGTATGTTTATATCATATAGATCATTCACGTAAATTATTACGAAAATCTAAAATCATTTGATATGTTTTTGAGATACAACAAGATTAACCGTGTTCTATAAAAGTGCATAAGTTGTTAATCTTGATGTATCTATATAACATATGAAATGATTTTAATTTTTTGTAAAAATCTACGTGGATGATTTGTGTGATATAAACTTACAATCCAACGGTCAAATTTGAAAAATATGCATCGAGTAAAACGATATTGAATGGTTTAATATTACATCGTTGTAATTTGATTCATCATATATATATATATATATATATATATATATATATATATATATATATATATATATATATATAGGATTTGTTATAGTGATCCCAAATATACTAAAAAGATATCAAAGATATAAGCTCAAACAAAAACACAAATTAACAAAACTAAATGATATAGGACATCATTAATTAGTTTAGTCAAACTTGGATCACAAAAAATAGTGGTTTATTCACATGTTGCTAGGCTACATTGTTTGGTTTTAGAGGGCCATGCTAGTGCTGCAATATTTTGTCCTCTAAAAAGACAATAAATTTTATAAATAGCTTGTCGTGAAACAACAGTGATTTTATTTTTATTTTAAATTTTGCTATTCTACTCTTTGCCTCTATCATTAATAACAAAAAATAAAATGCAATGTAATACAATAAAAAACTGATTAGAAATTTCATTCACCCACATGTACGAGTTGATTTTTGATATTTTTAATGTTCAATTAAAGAAACACGTAGATTATGAGAGTTGAATGTAGATACTAAATTTGCATGAAAACTAGAAAAAACGATTGAATCAGAAAACTAGGGTGTACAAAGTCCACTCTGGTCTTACAACTCATCCGAGCTCGAAAGGAATGGTATAGATTTGACTCTGTAATAAAAAAAATCGGACAAACAAATATCGAACATGATAGAGATTCAATTGAAACATGGATCGAGTTTGGGTTACCCCTTGGCTTACATGTCCCGTCCCAATTTAATATGAACACAAGTTTTTTTCTTTAATACTGTTTTATATACTCTCAGATTTGGTCTTTCACACACAACTCTCTTCTTTCAACACTACTCACTTTCTATTTCAAACCTCAACCCAACGATCATTTCACATGTCATCGCTTATGGCATACTCCGACTCAACCTCACGTTGTTGCTCCTCCGGCTCATAATCATGCCGTCGCAAACATTAATTAATTAATTTGTAAATAGGATGCAAACCATTAATTAATTTTTAATTCAAAGTTGGTAAATTTATGCACCGTTTATTTTGGTAAATAGGATGCAAACCATTAATTAATTTGTAATTGCAATGAAATTTAAAGTGACTAGGAAAAAAATAAATTGCGTAAATGTAAATGTGCAGAAAAGTAAATGAAAAACATGTAAATTGCAAGAGAAGTATATGGAAGAAATATATTATCCATTAAAATAAATTTGACAAGAAATTAAATGGCATACTAAATCATATGTAGAGAATTGATAATAGTTTTAGAGTTAGATGTGATTTCTAAAATGTATTTGGCAATCCTTATAGCAATACCTTCATCCCTATCATCCCTATCTATAGAAAAATTTCCTAACAGCTAGTGGCATTCTTCTTTGTGTGTGGATGACTTTTGGTCAATGTGTGTATGTTAAGTTGTACCTATCATGTTCAACAAAGTGTGATGTTGAACAAAATTTGTTTCTTCTCATTTTTTTTCTGTTTAAAAGTCTTTTCTTGCACCTTTCATGCACTTGGACAATTGTTGCATTTTTATATAAAAATCCGAATAAATTTGTCCCTCCAACACTGAGATGAAATTATCAACCTAGTCCTATAATATGCACATGCTTAGTGATTTTGAAGTTGTTATGGAGTTTTGGAAAAAAATCATTAAAGAAAAATATTTTTGTAAATTCTTCGGACTCAGAATTGAAGCATGGTTGAAGTGGAATCTTAACTCCAATGATATTGGTGTTGGAAATGTTAATTGTTATACTTTATTCATAATAATTATTCAGTCTCTTTGACAGGACATAAATCTCGTCATTTTTTCTCTAAAAAACTCGTATTGAAGATGACTTGTGGCACAAAATTTGCCACTAATCTCAGATAATTGAGAGCTACCAACAACACCTAAACAATTTTAGAAAAAATACAAACTCGCACGGAGATTAACAACTGGCCAAATCCCCAGCACCAAACAGTAAAAGACCACTAAATCTTCAATACCAACCAAAACGACGTCGACGGCCCGAAATCAAAACCAAAATTTCGGCACCAACAACTATCACCCTTACCAAAATAGAGAGACATCAGCCACAACCATTTACACCATCCACACCTCATCCAAAACAACCACTACAAGAAATTTGCCATATAGCAACAGACACCTTTAGCAACCGCAGAAAAAAGCGCTGCTATAGATAAAATATAGCAACTAAAATTCCAAACAGCCGTTGCTATAGGTTAAGAGAGAAAAAGAATTTCCCTGAAATATTCACTTGGCTCCAAAGCAACGCGCTCAATTTTTCACCATCTTTTAATTTATTTATTTTTTCCACCATTTTTCTTTCTTTTACATAACAAAAACTAAAAAAAAAACTTCAACCCATTTTCTTTCTCAAATCGTAAAACCCAGATCATCCTTCTTCTTCAAAACGCAGAGCCTCTTTCTTCATCAAATAATAGAACCCAAATCGCAGAACCTCCTTCTTCTTCTTTAAATCATTCAATGGAGTTAAGGGAAAACCCAGATTGAACCCAAATCACTTTCTGGATCAAAACCCCCCAAATTGATTGTTGCTCAAAACCCCCAAATCTATTGTTGAACTCAAATCACATAGAATCTACTTCTTCAATCAGTTTTCTCATAATCGATTGCTTCTCAAAACCCCCAAATCGATTTCCTCTTCCTCTTCTGTCATTCTTAGTTCATTCTGTTTGGTAGGTTTGTGTTTCTGCATGCTTTTTATGTGTTTTTGTGTGTCATATTTATTGTTTATTTTTTTGTATTTTGATAGGTTATATAGTTAATAATTATTAATATCTCCCATAGATTGAGACTTATAGATTTCAAGTAAGGGAGGCCGATTGACAACAGGAAATAGAAATCGAGAGTAGCCCCTTCCTTATCTACGAAAAAACATAGAAAGGAGTTAGTTTAGCTAGCCTCCAAATAACATTATCAATGGCACTGAACCAGAAAAAATTCGATCTTATATTAAATAAATAAGTACATGGCATATCCTCCGAAACTCTTCCTTATAGTCTTTCATTCTTTTGAAGTGTATTCTCATAATCACTTTTGTGTGTCATTTTTATTGTTTATTGTTTATGATCTCCAAATATTTCTATTAGTTTTTGTGTGGGTGATAGTGCTATACTTTGGATCCATTAAGTAGATACAAATAGGGCAATGAGAAATGTTAGACTATATCAGACTTTTATTCGTTTGGCTACTCTCTACCATTGCAATTCGAGCCATACTAACTAGAAAGAAGAACAAGAATCATCCTAGTACTCCCCCACCCCTCCTGCTCTGCCTATCATAGGACATTTTCACCTTATAGCTAAACTTATGGCGACCAAATTAATTGACATTTTTTACTAATAAGTGACAATTAATCATTAATATAGTTGCTTGAAAGTCTAAATAGTAGCTAAACATGTTTTCCATTCATAGATAAAGCAACATATACCTGTTGATATTGTCCAAAAGCATTACTTCAAATGTTTTCCGTTCATAGATAAAGTAACTACATAAGAATTGAAGATTTTGGTTTAGAGTTTGGACAAATTTTGTTTGGATTTTACTTGGAAATAAATATTTAGGGGGGTGTGTGTTTGGCTTAGTTGTAGGTGGTTTTTGGGTGCTGTTTTGGTGTGGCCTAATGTCCATGTAGTGGCTGCTAGACTTTGTTTTTGGTTTGTTTGTTGAGGAACCTATGTAGTGTTTGGCTGCAGCCTTGATTTTTTGTCGTATCGTGTCTATAGTTGTTTGTGCACTGTCAGGGGGTGTAATTGTGCGCTCTCGTTAAAAACGCGCAAACTACTGAGCGTATGCGAACGCTCGAAAAGCTGTGTGAAGTCGCCACCAAAGTTTTTGTTTAAAGGGAATGTTGATAAACCCTTAAGTTTTTATTTTAAAGGGAAACGATAATAAAACCCTTGACGATGAGGAAAGGATGGTCATCGCAACCATTGTCGGGTTCGGGAGTCGATTACGCAAGGGGAAGGTATTAGCACCCCTCACGTCCGTTGTACTCAACGGGAACCTCCTAGTTAACTTAGGCTAAAAATGTTTTAAAAGTTTTGCTTGCATGCTTAACGATAAATGCAACACCCTAACCCTTAACCGCCGATTATTAACTTTAATAAAAAGAAACGTTAAGGACATAGGAAATTACAACATAATGAAAACGCATTTTCATAAACATCAACAGATCAAAATATATTTGATTCACATACAGCAGCGGAAAAAAAAAATATAACAAACAGCAGACGATACCCCTTCTAACAGGATACCCCTTCTAACAGGATACCCCTTCTATATCAATGTTCACGAAATCGATTGCGTCATTTTGTTTTCGTTTTCAAAACACATTACAACATTTCACATGTTTATATCAAAGACCAATTTAAAACAGAGACGTGTGAAAAAGACACCAAAACATGAAACAGAAAATGCTGTCACAGCACAATTTCACTAAGACCTCCTTGGAGTATTTTCATCATAACTCAAAAACTAAAAATCATTTTCACGTCAAATCAAAGCCACTGGAAAGCTAACAAAATTGTCTAAAACTTTCATGTTTACACTCAAGGCCAGTTCTGTACCGATCAATGCCAGTTTTCATTTCAAATTCGGAAAAGTTGTGCAGAAAATTTAACCATAACTCAAGTTCTATAAATCGTCTTGACGTCAAACCAACGGCATTAGAAAACTAACATCCAAATCTACAACAGAAACCATTGCCAAAATTATACATACACGTTCAGATACCCAAAGTAGTGTTACAACTATCAGAGCCCTAAACTCTAACTAGGATACAACACCTAGTACAAAAAAAGTAAGGATAGCTAAGCTATGCCCTCACCACTACGCAGGCTCCTAAACAGCAAAATGCTACTCCTCGACGATAGTCTCGTCAACCTGCTATTCTGGATCCCCAAAGATCCAGCAGATAACACATAACAGAGAGTGTTAGTATCACAACCAATAAACATGTATAAATAACACATTATTATACATAACCAAAACACAACACGTAATAGACAACGCACAAAACTCATCAATAACAATTATCACTTAACACCCATTATGCACACATAATTCCTCAAGCACAAAACTCATCAATCACAATTACCACTTAACACCCATTATGCACACATAATTCCTAAAATGCACACTAATGTCAAGTAGAATGTATGTTCCTAAAATGCACTCTAATGCATGTGGTACCAATTCTTGCTCAGATTTGAGTCATGGCAGACTGTTGGATAAACTTATATCCCTTGTGTACCTCTCATTCGCCATAAAAGGACAGTCGTACACTTGACCAACCGAAGCTGGATTACTTCTGCACCTCTCATTCGCCATAAAAGACAGTCGTGCATATGACCAATAATAATTGGATTTCATTCTTACCCATAAAGAGCATACATACCATCATGAAATGCATGTATGTTCACTTAGCAATTATTGATATTTACACCTACATATGCTCAAATATGTGTGTACACTACCAATACTCATGCTAACTTCAACAAGTAGGCGCTCATGGCCAATCATAATACAAACATGCATAAATCATCAAACATGGTTCACAACATCATCAACAACATCATACTAAACCAAAACTCCAAATAAACATAAATGTTTCTAAGGTAAATCCAATCCTTTGGATACCATATCAATTCAATTATATTCATCAATTCTCACACCTTAGTCTTTAATATTACTAAGTCCAAATCCACTTTCAAAACCGTAGACACACTCTATTAGTTCTTAACAGCCATTCCAAACATTATATAACACATACTCACACAATATGATGTCCTTAACAAAACCACCATGTTAGGGTTTTACTCAAACTTTCCTTGAACAACAACAACATTTTCGAAATTTCCAAAACATAGATAAACATCATATAACTTCAATTAAACATACTAACAACATCACTTAGCATCAAATAAGCATAACATAATCATTAACAACTTTAATCATAAAAACTTTCCATCCAAACATACATGAAAACACAATATCAATCCACAAAATCATACTAGAAACATACTACAATCATCAAACTCAAGTTTTGTTTAAGAAAAGTTTCACAAAACCAAAAGAAAAGTGAGAGGAGAAGTTTGGGTACGGAGATATCGACAATCTCCCCTTCTCGAGTCACTCCCGATTACGAATACTAACTCTCTTACCCGGAATCGATGAATCTACAGAAATTCCAAGCTTTTCTCTTCTCTTTCTCGTGAGCTCCTCCTCTTGCCCTAGCTTTCTCTTGTTTTTCCCCTTCTCCTTCACGTTTTCAGCTTTCCAAAAGACAATGAATAGTGATTGTGGAAAGTCTTTGTGTTAATCTTATAACCCAATCAAATCAATCTTGGCCATCCATTCCTTACTAACTCTCAAGGACCAATCCTAGCCCTTCAATCCAATCCAAGCTCACTAAATCTCATCCACTTGATCATTACTACTTATCCATGACCAAGCCCATTACTATTCACGCCCTAGGCCCAATTTCGCCCAAAATCCTAAAAACTCGATTACGAACTTATCCTCGCGCCAAATAATTATTTCTCGATTACGAGAAAATATTTTTAAAAGCCAAACAATATAATAAAATATATAAAAATATAACATACGAAAATAGGGTCGTTACAACTCTACCCCCCTAAAAAGAATTTTCGCCCTCGAAAATACCTGAAAACAACTCTGGATAAGAGTCCCGCATCTTGCTCTCGAGCTCCCACGTCGCATATTCACCGGCTGGGCCTCCCCAAACGACTTTCACCGATGAAATCTCTTTGTTCCTGAGCCTCTTCATCTCTTGTCCTTCAATCCTTAAGGGTACCGTTGCAACCGTTAAATTCTCTCTCACTTGTATCTCGTCCGACTCAATCACACGTGACGGATCCGATACGTATTTCCTTAATTGAGACAAGTGAAAAACGTCATGTAGATTTGACAACGACGGCGGTAACGCAATCCTATACGCCACCTTCCCAATCCTCTTCAAAATCTGATACGGACCAATGAACCTCGATGCTAACTTCTTCGATTTCAAAACTCGTCCAATACCCGTAGTCGATGTAACTCTTAGAAACACATGATCTCCTTCTTGAAATTCTATATCCTTTCTTCTCTTGTCGGCATAGCTTTTCTGGCGACTCTGCGACGCTCTCATCTTTTCTTGGATCATCTTGATCTTCTCGGTCGTTTGTTGCACAATCTCAGGTCCAAGCACCACACTTTCTCCCGATTCAAACCAACACAAAGGTGTTCTACATCTTCTCCCATACAACGCTTCAAAAGGTGCCATACTAATGCTCGAATGAAAACTGTTGTTATACGTAAACTCAATCAACGGTAAGCAAGTTTCCCAACTTACTCCTTGCTCCAAAATACACGATCTTAATAAATCCTCCAATGATTGAATCGTCCTCTACGACTGACCATCCGTCTGCGGGTGATAAGCAGAACTCATCCGCAACTTAGTCCCCAACGCCTCTTGCAAACTCTTCCAAAACCTTGAAGTAAAACGGGGATCTCGATCTGATACGATACTCGACGGAATTCCATGCAATCTCACGATTTGCTCAACATAAATCTCAGCCAACTTCGGTACTAGCATACCGGTCTTGATAGCTATGAAATGAGCAGACTTTGTTAACCTGTCGACAACTACCCAAATCATGTTGTTACCTTTCGACGTCTTCGGCAAACCGCTTACAAAATCCATCGCAATACTATCCCATTTCCACTCTGGAATAAACATAGGTTGCAATAGCCCCGACGGCTTCTGATGCTCCACCTTGGACTTCTGACAAGTCATACACGCGAAAACAAACTCGGCGATCTCTTTCTTCATCCCTTGCCACCAAAACATTTTCCTCAGATCTTGATACATCTTAGTAACACCAGGATGAATACTTAAGTTGCTTCTGTGACCTTCCTCCAAGATCATCCGCTTCAACTCAGGCACATCAGGTACACATAACCTTCCCTGACACCTCATCACGCCTTTCTCATCGATCTCAACGTTTACCTTTTTCCCTTGCTCGATGAGCGTCTTAAGCTTCGTCAATCTCACATCGGACTTTTGCTTTTCCACAACCTCTTCAAGAAAATCATTCGTCAACCTCAACATTCCTAGCTTCACGCTTCTGGTTGTCCTTTCACAAACCAAACTGAGGTCTCTAAACTCTTCAATCAATCTCATTTCCTTCGCCATCAGAGACGACATATGTAGAGACTTCCTACTCAACGCATCGGCTACCACATTAGCCTTACCCGGGTGATAACTTAACTCGAAATCATAATCCTTAAGAAACTCTAACCATCTTCTTTGCCTCATATTGAGCTCCTTCTGATCAAACAAGTATTTCAGACTCTTGTGATCGCTGAAAACCTCGAACCTTGACCCATACAAGTAGTGCCTCCAAATCTTGAGAACAAACACGACAGCAGCTAGCTCCAAATCGTGTGTAGGATAGTTCCTCTCATGAATCTTCAGCTGTCTTGATGCATAAGCAACGACTTGTCCCTTCTGCATCAGCACACCACCTAGACCCATCTTCGACGCATCACAATAAACCACGAACGGTTCCTTCGGATTTGGCAAAATTAGCACAGGTGCAGATGTCAACCTCCTCTTCAGCTCTTGGAAACTCTGCTCACACTTGTCATCCCAAACGAAAGCTTGACTCTTCCTAGTCAACTGTGTCAACGGCAACACCAACTTTGAAAATCCTTCAATGAACCTCCGATAGTAACCGGCCAAACCAAGAAAACTTCGGATCTCAGTAACAGACTCCGGCGTTCCCCAATCTTGCACGGCCTCTACCTTAGCAGGATCCACTGCTATACCACCACTTGAAATGACGTGACCCAAAAAGCTAACTTTATGCCACCAAAATTCACACTTAGAAAATTTTGCATAAAGCTTCTTCTCGCGCAACACCTCCAACACAATCCTCAAATGCTCGGCATGTTCCTCTTCCGTCTTCGAGTATACCAAAATATCGTCTATGAAGACCACCACGAATCGATCCAAAAAGGAATGAAATATACGATTCATATATTCCATAAACACTCCAGGTGCATTAGTAACTCCAAAAGGCATAACAGTGTACTCGTAGTGACCATACCTTGTCCTGAAAGCAGTCTTCGGTATATCCTCCGCCTTAACTCTTATCTGGTGATATCCCGACCTCAAATCAATCTTGCTGAACACACAGGCTCCCACTAGCTGATCCATCAAATCATCTATCCTCGGAAGTGGATACTTGTTCTTGATAGTTGCTTTATTCAACTGACGATAGTCGATGCACAGACGCATACTACCATCTTTCTTCTTTACCAACAGAACCGGCGAACCCCACGGCGATACACTCGGTCTTACAAACCTTTTCTCTAACAATTCCTCCAATTGTTCTTTCAACTTTTCAAGCTCTGCAGCTGACATACGATACGGCGCCATTGATATTGGACTAGTGCCAGGTACCATGTCAATTGCGAATTCAACCTCTCTCTCGGGTGGTAAATCCAAAATGTCATCTGGAAAAACATCTGTGAAATCACGCACCACCGGCAACGCATCAACCTCATTCTTCTCTTCCACTCTCAACGAAGCAAACATAGCAAACACGTCCTCTTGAGCCTTCACTGATCTTACCACTTCTCGACAACACATGAGCTTCGAACACAACTCTGGCTCCAGTTTTGGGAACATAACCGTCTTCTTACCACAGTTGATATGAACCCGATTAAATTCTAACCAGTTCATACCAAAGATAACGTCTATTCCGCTCAACGGAATGCAGACTAAATCCATTCCAAAGTGTCGATCATACATAGTGACTGAACAGTCAACACAGACTAGAGTAGTTGATACCGAACCACTCGCAGGCGTTTCTATAACCATGCGTCCCATCACATTTTCTACTCTAAGACCCAACCTCTTAACGCAATCCACAGAAATAAACGAGTGGGTAGCACCCGTATCAATAATAGCAGACAAAGGAGTATTATTGATAAAGCATGTACCTCTGATCAAGTTGTCAGCCTCTGCATCACCACCATCCAAAGCGAACACTTTTCCCCCAGCCGCTCTTGGCTTCTTGCACACATTGCTCTTGTGACCCGCTTCCTTGCAGTTGAAGCAAACTAGACCTTTCTTGCATTGATCAGCCATGTGGCCAGGATCCCCACATTTAAAACATCCTTCTTCATTCTCCGGGCACTCATAGAAACGATGTCCCAGCTGTCCACACTTAAAACAATTCTTACCACCTCCAGTTTTACCACCACTGCTTCCACCTTCATCCGGCTTCTTTCCCCGGTTATCATAAGGCTTTCCTCTTCCGAAGGCTCTCCTCCTCTTCTCATTCACAGCCTTGTAGTAGTTAGTCTTGGCTTCCTGTGCTGCTCTATCAGCCGTCCTACTCACAGCCTTCTGAACCATGGCATTCGCCATCAATTCCATCGCATCGGCAAATGCTCGTTGCGTCATAACCTGAACCAACACCACGCACCACGAGTGAGGATACACTTCGTTTCCTCAAAACAGTATAAACAGTGTTTTCCTAACACATGTTACACAAAGGGTAATCTACACCTAATTGATCCAATGGATCGACCTGCTCTGATACCACCTATTGCAACACCCTAACCCTTAACCGCCGATTATTAACTTTAATAAAAAGAAACGTTAAGGACATAGGAAGTTACAACATAATGAAAACGCATTTTCATAAACATCAACAGATCAAAATATATTTGATTCACATACAGCAGCGGAAAAAAAAAATATAACAAACAGCAGACGATACCCCTTCTAACAGGATACCCCTTCTAACAGGATACCCCTTCTATATCAATGTTCACGAAATCGATTGCGTCATTTTGTTTTCGTTTTCAAAACACATTACAACATTTCACATGTTTATATCAAAGACCAATTTAAAACAGAGACGTGTGAAAAAGACACCAAAACATGAAACAGAAAATGCTGTCACAGCACAATTTCACTAAGACCTCCTTGGAGTATTTTCATCATAACTCAAAAACTAAAAATCATTTTCACGTCAAATCAAAGCCACTGGAAAGCTAACAAAATTGTCTAAAACTTTCATGTTTACACTCAAGGCCAGTTCTGTACCGATCAATGCCAGTTTTCATTTCAAATTCGGAAAAGTTGTGCAGAAAATTTAACCATAACTCAAGTTCTATAAATCGTCTTGACGTCAAACCAACGGCATTAGAAAACTAACATCCAAATCTACAACAGAAACCATTGCCAAAATTATACATACACGTTCAGATACCCAAAGTAGTGTTACAACTATCAGAGCCCTAAACTCTAACTAGGATACAACACCTAGTACAAAAAAAGTAAGGATAGCTAAGCTATGCCCTCACCACTACGCAGGCTCCTAAACAGCAAAATGCTACTCCTCGACGATAGTCTCGTCAACCTGCTATTCTGGATCCCCAAAGATCCAGCAGATAACACATAACAGAGAGTGTTAGTATCACAACCAATAAACATGTATAAATAACACATTATTATACATAACCAAAACACAACACGTAATAGACAACGCACAAAACTCATCAATAACAATTATCACTTAACACCCATTATGCACACATAATTCCTCAAGCACAAAACTCATCAATCACAATTACCACTTAACACCCATTATGCACACATAATTCCTAAAATGCACACTAATGTCAAGTAGAATGTATGTTCCTAAAATGCACTCTAATGCATGTGGTACCAATTCTTGCTCAGATTTGAGTCATGGCAGACTGTTGGATAAACTTATATCCCTTGTGTACCTCTCATTCGCCATAAAAGGACAGTCGTACACTTGACCAACCGAAGCTGGATTACTTCTGCACCTCTCATTCGCCATAAAAGACAGTCGTGCATATGACCAATAATAATTGGATTTCATTCTTACCCATAAAGAGCATACATACCATCATGAAATGCATGTATGTTCACTTAGCAATTATTGATATTTACACCTACATATGCTCAAATATGTGTGTACACTACCAATACTCATGCTAACTTCAACAAGTAGGCGCTCATGGCCAATCATAATACAAACATGCATAAATCATCAAACATGGTTCACAACATCATCAACAACATCATACTAAACCAAAACTCCAAATAAACATAAATGTTTCTAAGGTAAATCCAATCCTTTGGATACCATATCAATTCAATTATATTCATCAATTCTCACACCTTAGTCTTTAATATTACTAAGTCCAAATCCACTTTCAAAACCGTAGACACACTCTATTAGTTCTTAACAGCCATTCCAAACATTATATAACACATACTCACACAATATGATGTCCTTAACAAAACCACCATGTTAGGGTTTTACTCAAACTTTCCTTGAACAACAACAACATTTTCGAAATTTCCAAAACATAGATAAACATCATATAACTTCAATTAAACATACTAACAACATCACTTAGCATCAAATAAGCATAACATAATCATTAACAACTTTAATCATAAAAACTTTCCATCCAAACATACATGAAAACACAATATCAATCCACAAAATCATACTAGAAACATACTACAATCATCAAACTCAAGTTTTGTTTAAGAAAAGTTTCACAAAACCAAAAGAAAAGTGAGAGGAGAAGTTTGGGTACGGAGATATCGACAATCTCCCCTTCTCGAGTCACTCCCGATTACGAATACTAACTCTCTTACCCGGAATCGATGAATCAACGAAAGTTCCAAGCTTTTCTCTTCTCTCTTGCTCTTGCCCTAGCTGTTCGCAAGCTCTTCTCCCTTCTCCTTCACGTTTCAGCTTCTCCAAAAGATAAGGAATAGTGATTGTGGAAAGTCTTTGTGGTAATCTTATAACCCAATCAAATCAATCTTGGCCATCCATTCCTTACTAACTCTCAAGGACCAATCCTAGCCCTTCAATCCAATCCAAGCTCACTAAATCTCATCCACTTGATCATTACTACTTATTCATGACCAAGCCCATTACTATTCACGCCCTAGGCCCAATTTCGCCCAAAATCCTAAAAACTCGATTACGAACTTATCCTCGCGCCAAATAATTATTTCTCGATTACGAGAAAATATTTTTAAAAGCCAAACAATATAATAAAATATATAAAAATATAACATACGAAAATAGGGTCGTTACAATAAATAAAGATAATAAAGATGAAAGGGGAAAAAGTTTGTTTTTATTATTGTGCTTGGCAAGATGACGATCTTGCTCCTACGTATCCCCTGGTGCGATGGGGAATTCAAAGCTACGTAGTTCTTTGGTAGAAAAACGTATATGTTGGTTATTTTTAATGAACGATGTTTTAACCGAATTCTTGCGATCAAACGTAGCTTGTATGCTCACGCGAGGGAGACTTAAGCGTTTGTTTAAAATCGCGCTAGAAATGTTAAAAGCATGTCCATTGGGGAAAAGGGTTCAATTGACCACGGGGGCCAAGAATGATTAAAATGACTCAACCGAGTCGAGAAAGGTTCGATTGATCCTACGGGATCAAGAAAAGGTTCAATGGACTCAACCGAGTCGAACATTGACCAAAGGGACTCAAACGAGTCGAGAAAGGGTTCGATTGATCCTACGGGATCAAGAAAGGGTACAATGGACTCAACCGAGTCGAACATTGACCAAAGTGACTCAACCGAGTCGAGAAATTGAATCAAATGGTCACGGGGGACCAAAAGGTTCAAATTGACCACAAAGGGCCAAGAATTGGTATGGTGTGGTTGGATGTGTTGAAAAAATAGAATGACGATTGTCTGAACAACGAGACATACGTCACGCATTCGTTCAATCGGGGAAATGGAGAGACATACGTCAAACCACCCCTTTTTCATTCAAGTTTGTTATTCGAAACTTAAAGAAATCCAAAAATTTAGCAAAAACACTTGGTTTTAAAACTTAAAACAAAATGGTTACTCAAATTAGTTGTTGTAACCCATGAGCAAGCTTCTTGTTCAAATTTGTCTTGAAAGTTAATGAACAAAGTTTTGTTGTTCAAGTTTGCTGGAAAACCATGAAAAAAAAGTTTAAGCTTGTGATTGAAAATCATAAACAAAAAGGATAAGTTTATGAGAAAATACACAAGTTTATGAAATTTAAATGAACAAGTTAATGTTCAAATGCTTTTGAAATTTAAATGAATAAAAATTTGTTTATTCAAGTTTGATTTTGGAAATCAATGAACATTGCTTGCTGCTCAAATTTACTTTGAAATTTACTGAACAAGTTAATATTCAAATGTTTTTTTGAAACTTGATGAACAAATTAATGTTCAAACTTATGCAATTCCAAAAATAAAAGCCAAACATGAGTTTTAATCCTTTTCAACCAGAGTTTAAAAGAAAAAGTTAGGTTCTGAGCTTTAATCATAAGTCCAGAAGTGCCTCTGAGGCTGAAAAATTGCCCAGAAATGCTTCAGAAGCTGAAATCCTGAGTCTGAGTGAACAGTGCTTCAGAAGCTGAAATTTCAGAGTCTGAAGTACTGTTCAGACGTTGACTTTGGTTGACTTATCAGAAGCACTGTTCATGGGTTGACTTCTGTTGACCTATCAGAAGCACTGTTCAGACTCTGAACTTCAGAGTCTGAAGTACTGTTCAGACTCAGCTTCTGATCAGTTTTCAGAACCTCAAAGGGGTGCAAAATTTTCGAATTTAGTTGGAAAAGGGTTTAAACCACTTCTGTTTTTGTGTTTTGCAAACTTTGGGATTTATTTGAAGTCTCAAAAGATGTTTCTTAGTTCAAACTTAGTTTAAAAACACTTAAAATGCAGAAACTGATGCTGAATCACAATGAAACCAATGAATAAAATGCAAACAGCAATGCAAATGCAAGATAATGAATTCAGAATGACTTACAAAAATCCTGCTGATGCTTGGGATGCAAGAAACTGAAGAGAACTTGGGATGATTGTCGTTTTGTAAAACTGGAAGTGTTGCAGAAATAGAACAGCAATAGCAACTGGTGTCCTTGCTGTTATTCTTGCTTTGGATATGATGCTTTTGGTTAATGTTTCTATTGGTTCTGATTTTGTTCTAGAATTCCCCAAAACCACTGCTTAAATACTCTAAGGTTGGATTGGATTGTGTTTGAACAAGCTGGGTTGAACTATGTGAACAATTGTGTGTTTTGTTCTTGGGATTATGTTAAAACTGTGTGAGAATTTATATTAAAACTTGTTTGAAATGTATATCAGAGTTATGTGTTTATGTGAGAATTTCTGGGAGTAAGTAACTGTGTTTGAAGCTTCAGCCTTGCCTTCCTATTATAGGCAAAACAAAATCAAATGTCATCATTTGAAATCAAAGTAATCATGGCAAATCCCATTAAAGCAAAGTTGGTTTGTGGGCTAAGATCATGACTAATGGCTATGCATTTAATGCAAAAGGAGGGAAGTGACCCTGCCTTGTGATCATGGTCATGACTTTGGCAAATTTCAAAACCCAATGGGGGCTGATTGTGACTGGAATTGCTGGAATTCATGGAAACAGGGTACAGGCTATGCTTTTTGAGATTGACCCTTGAGGATTTGAGAAGATAAACAGGGAAAGCCATGTGCTGGTGAGCAGAGCTTTGGGATAAGCAACAAAAACGTGCTGAATTGCAGAAGAAGGAAGAAATGTTGGATTTGGTCAGCTGTTTCTAGAAACAGGGCAAGTGGTTTTGCAATTTGGGCAGGTTGTTTTGCTGCAATAGTTGACTGGTTTTGGGTGGAGAAGAAAGGGGAAAAGCCAGGTGGAAAGGAGGGGACAGGATGCAGAGCCAGTGGGGAAGAAGGAGTTCTAGGTTTCCTTCCTTCCTTCAGCTTCTGAAGGACACGTGCCCTACACGTGCTTCTCCTTTCTTTTTTTCCTTTTCCCAGCTTCTGAAGGAAACGTGCCTTGCACGTGGGTTCCTTGGCCAGGCTTTTTGTTTGTTTTTTCTGAAGGGGAAGTGGGCTGGGCCCGTGTTTTGGTTCCTCTTCCTTTCTTTTTGCACTTCTCCTTTTGCTTCTTCTTTTTTGAATTGTTTCTCTTCTCTTTTTTGTTTTTTTTTTGTAATAAAAAAGAAAATAATAATAATAATACAATAATAATAAATGATAATAATAACAAACAATAATAAATTGGTTATTATTATCATTAAAAAATAATAATAACTTTATCATTATTATTTATTATTTAATAAAATTTAAGGTCCTCTCTCTTTTTTTTTAAAAAAGGTTAGGACAAAATTGGGGTACAACAGCTGCCCCTACTTAATTGTATCTTTGCATAGAGAATGTGAGTGCCAAAGGCATCACGTAAACTCTTTGTGAAGAGCAATTAAGTAAAAGAAGGATCCAAATTTTGTCCTTCAAGGTGAGAAAAGATTGTAGTAGATAATAGTGATATGCAAACGTAATGAACAAAAGTAGATGCAGGTCGACCTGGTTTGGCTACTAGTGCATAAACTATGAGTGAAATAGACAAGTCGTCGCCTCGGGGGGTGCCTAGACTGACTGGGGAAAGCTGATCATATCTAGCCGTTTATGCTGGAGGTAGATTCCTGAGGATAAAGGTGATCTTATTTAGCCGCTCACACTGAAGATCGATCCATTGGGGACAGTTATCTTATCTAGCCGCTGATGCTAGAGGTAGATCCTAAGGATGGAGTGATCTTATTCAGCCGCTTACACTAAAGGTTGAAACACTGGGAAAGGTGATCTTATCTAGCCGCTAACACTAGAGGTGGATACCTAGAGATAGAGTGATCTTATTCAGCCGCTTACATTGAAGGTTGAAACAATGAGGAAATGTGATCTTATCTAGCCGCTGATGCTAGAGGTAGATCCTAAGGAAAGTGATCGTATTCAGCCGCTTACACTGAAGGTTGAAACACTGGGAAAGGTGATCTTATCTAGCCGCTAACACTAGAGGTGGATACCTAGGGAAAGTGATCGTATTCAGCCGCTTACACCGAAGGTCGATACACTGGGGATAGGTAATCTTATCTAGTTGTTGATACTAGAGGTAGATACCTAAGGAAAGTGATCGTATTCAGCCGCTTACACCGAAGGTCGATACACTGGGGATAGGTGATCTTATCGAGCCGTTGATACTAGAGGTGGATACCTAAAGAAAGTGATCGTATTCAGCCGCTTACACCGAAGGTCGATACACTGGGGATAGGTGATCTTATCTAGCCGCTAACACTAGAGGTGGATACCTAAAGAAAGTGATCATATTCAGCCGCTTACACCGAAGGTCGATACACTGGGGATAGGTGATCTTATCTAGCCGCTAACACTAGAGGTGGATACCTAAAGAAAGTGATCGTATTCAGCCGCTTACACCGAAGGTCGATACACTGGGGATAGGTGATCTTATCTAGCCGTTGATACTAGAGGTGGATACCTAAAGAAAGTGATCGTCGCCTGAATAGGCGCTTAGATCTGACAAGTCGTCGCCTGAATAGGTGCTTAGACTTCTCTGGGGAAATAAAATATACCGCTGTGGGGATATACGTAATCATCTCTAGACTTGGCTAGTACTTAGATTGCTGAAAAAGGAAAACATGATTGTTGATGCATGATATGCTTCATGTTGTCTCATGCAATATGTTATGCAATATGATATGACATGAGGTAAACTCAATAGGGAAATTCTGCTGGGGAAATTCAGCTGGGGAATTGGGGATAGTTTGTGAAGCAGGTTCACTGGGGAACACTTGCTTAATTGTTGATGTATGTTGGTGAATATGTGATACTCACAGGGAAATGCTTGCCGGGGAGCATGATATGAATATGAGATGCATGTATATGTATGAATTGGTATAATGCATGCATGAATGAGTTTGATATGATGTATGCATATGCTGACATGTGGGATGACATGTCAAATGCTGGGGATTATGATTGGATGTCGAGCAAGGTCGGGCTTTGGTTGGTGTTGTGCCAATGATGATTGGGCTTTGTTTGTGGATTGTGGGTCCCAATGAAAATTGGGCTTTTGGTTTGACTCTACTGGGGAATGCCAATAAAAATTTGGGCTTTACTTGTGAATCGCTGGGAATATAAGGATAATTTTGGAAGCATGATCGATATCCAGCCTTAGTTGATGAAAGAGATGCATAGGGTGTGCTTTGACTGGGGAAGTCTGTTCCTCCGACACTCGGGATCTTTGCGTTTCACGTACTGTGAGCTACGCACTTATTTCTGCTGAAGAGCACGGATCTTAAAATGACTGATGAAGAGTTTCAGGCCTTGAGGCTCTTGGTGCAATGCTGGAGACCAACGAAATTCTTTCGACATTTAAGAATTTCGAGTAAAACCCACATTTGTTTTTGCAAGTTTTTCTTTATTCCATGTTTCAATGCGTTATTTATCATGAATAAAAATAACATTTTATGCATTATTGAGAACACAAAGCAATGAAAAGGTTTAAAAGATGACTTTTATTCAATGCAGATTTGATCCCTTGAATGGGTAACAACACATGAAGATGTAATCCTTGTAAAAAGTGATTACTCCGCTGGAGAAAGATAGAGAAAAACAAGAAAAAGCAAAAAGAAAATTTAATTGAGTGATGCTTTGATACAACACGTGCTATTTTCCCTATGACTTCGAAATCCCTTTGCCTTTGAAGGATGATGACGAGATCGACTCTTCTCCTCTTGAATCCTGTCTGGAGCTTGAGTGCGGCAGTCTTTTGCCTTTCTTCTTTTTTTTTTTTGAAACCCCTAATTTTTGCCTGGACCGCTCTTTCGAGTTTTCAGTCCACCGAGGCGTATTTCCTTTTTTGATGTCCTTAATTTTTGCCTAGACCGCCTTTTCAGGTTTTTGATCTACCAGGACGCTCTCTATTGCCTAAACCGCCCTTTCGGGTTTTCGATTTAGCGAGCTCTTTCTCTTTTTTTTTAGGCATAGTACTTTTTGACTGCATCGGAGTTTATTGTGAGTGGAAACTCTTCTCCATCCATAGTGGTGATGATTACGGCTCCACCGGAGAAAGCTTTCTTTACCACGTATGGTCCTTCGTAGCTAGGAGTCCATTTCCCGCGGGGATCCTTGTGGATAGGTAATATCTTCTTGAGCACTAGGTCTCCTTCTCTGAATTCTCGAGGACGGACCTTTTTGTCGAATGCCCTCTTAAGCCTCCTTTGGTACAGCTGTGCATGACATAACGCTGTTAGACGCTTCTCCTCTATGAGGTTCAATTGGTCGAACCTTGTTTGGACCCATTCAGCTTCTTCTAACTTGGTTTCCATCAAGACCCTTAATGAAGGAATCTCAACCTCAATGGGAAGCACGGCCTCCATACCGTATACCAAGGAGAAAGGGGTTGCCCCAGTTGAAGTGCGAATGGCTGTTCTGTAGCCATGTAGCGCAAAGGGAAGCATCTCGTGCCAATCCTTGTATGTTTTCACCATCTTTTGGATGATTTTCTTTATGTTCTTGTTGGCCGCTTCTACCGCGCCGTTCATCTTTGGCCGATATGGGGAAGAATTATGGTGCTCGATCTTGAAGTCTTTGCACAATTCCTTCATTGTGTTATTGTTCAAGTTGGCCCCATTATCCGTGATAATTTTGTGGGGAATGCCGTAACGGCAAATGATTTCCTTTTTGATGAATCGGGCTACCACTTGTTTGGTTACGTTTGCATATGAAGCTGCTTCGACCCATTTGGTGAAGTAGTCAATGGCAACGAGGATGAAGCGATGTCCATTTGATGCTTTGGGCTCGATCATTCCAATCATGTCTATGCCCCACATAGAGAATGGTCAGGGTGATGTCATGACGTTCAGAGGAGTTGGTGGCACATGCACCTTGTCGGCGTAAATTTGGCATTTGTGACAAGTCTTGGCATAGTGGAAACAGTCAGCTTCCATGGTTAGCCAGTAATAGCCCGCCCTTAGGATTTTCTTTGCCATTGCATGCCCATTGGCATGGGTTCCGAAGGATCCTTCGTGGATTTCTTTGATGAGCATGCCCGCTTCATGTTTATCCACACATCTGAGCAAGACCAGGTCATAGTTTCTTTTGTAGAGGGTGTTTCCGCTGAGAAAGAATTGGGATGCCAATCTCCTGAGGGTTCTCTTGTCTGTTTGTGAGACATTTTCTGGATACTCTTGCTCTTCGAGGTATCGCTTGATGTCGTAGAACCAGGGTTTGTTGTCAAGTCCTTCTTCGACTGCTGCACATACAACCGGTTTGTCCCTACGATCCATCTTTATAATTGGCGCCTCGTTGTGGAAATTTACTTGGTACATTGATGATAATGTAGCCAAAGCATCCGCCACCTGATTTTCTTCTCGGGGTATGTGATGAACGGTGATTTCATCAAAATGCTCAATCAGCTCTACAACCCGGGCTCGGTAGGGAATCAAATTGGGATGTTTTGTTTCCCACTCTCCTTTGACTTGATAGATGACAAGTGCTGAGTCACCGTATACTTCTAGGATTTTGATCCTTAGATCAATTGCTGCTTCGAGGCCCAAGATACATGCTTCATATTCTGCCATATTATTGGTGCAGTCAAAGCATAGTCTTGCTGTGAAGGGTTGGTATCCATTTCTTGGGGAGATTAAAACTGCTCCAATCCCGTGCCCCATGGCGTTTGAGGCGCCATTGAAAGCGAGCTTCCATCGAGCTCCCGGTTCTGGCCCTTCGTCATCGCTTATGATCTTTTCGTCATTCAAAGCTACAACGTCTTCATCAGGGAAGTCGAATTGTATGGGTTGATAATCCTCCAATGGTTGGTGAGCAAGGTGCTCGGATAAAACACTCCCTTTGATAGCCTTTTGAGTGACATATTGGATGTCGTACTCTGATAGCAGCATTTGCCAACGGGCTATCTTTCCTGTGAGGGCAGGCTTTTCAAAGATGTATTTGATGGGATCCATCTTTGATATCAACCAAGTGATATGGGTCATCATGTATTGCCTTAAGCGTCGAGCAGCCCATGCTAAAGGCAGCAAGTCTTTTCAAGCGAAGTATACCTTGATTCACAGTCGGTGAACTTCTTGCTTAGGTAGTAGATTGCGTGCTCTTTCCTTCCCGTTTCATCTTGTTGTCCTAACACACAACCCATTGATCCTTCAAGCACGGTTAGGTATAAGATGAGGGGTTTACCCGGAACCGGTGGTATCAAAATTGGTGGTTCTTGCAGGTATTGTTTGATCTTGTCAAACGCCTCTTGGCAGTCTTCGTTCCAATGAACGGCTTGATTCTTCCTTAGCAGTTTGAAGATTGGTTCGCAGGTGGCTGTCATGTGTGAGATGAACCTAGCGATGTAGTTCAATCTTCCTAAGAACCCACGGACCTCTTTCTCGGTATTTGGTGCTGGCATATCCTGTATGGCCTTTACCTTGTCAGGATCCATTCAATGCCCCTTTGGCTGACGATGAAACCCAATAATTTTCCGGATCTAACACCAAATGTGCACTTGTTAGGATTTAAGCGCAGCTTGAACTTTCTCAGGCGCTCGAAAAGCTTTTGCAGATGGACTAGATGATCCTCCTCTGTTTGGGATTTGGCAATCATGTCATCGACGTAGACCTCTATTTCCTTATGAATCATATCATGGAAAAGAGTCACCATTGCTCTTTGGTACGTTGCCCCGGCATTTGTTAATCCGAAAGGCATTACCTTATAGCAGAAAGTTCCCCATGGGGTGATGAATGTGGTTTTCTCCATGTCTTCTGGAGCCATTTTGATTTGGTTATATCCTGAGAAGCCGTCCATAAAGGAGAAAACTGAGAATTGGGCGGTGTTGTCTACCAATATGTCAATATGTGGTAGCAGGAAATCATCCTTCGGGCTTGCTTTATTCAGGTCCTGGTAATCCACACACATTCTGACTTTGCCGTCCTTCTTCGGTACTGGCACGATGTTGGCAACCCATGTTGGATACTTGGTTACGGCTAAGAAGCCGGCATCAAACTGTTTTTTGACCTCCTCTCTAATCTTGAGAGCCATGTCGGGCCTGGTTCTTCTCAATTTCTGCTTTACTGGTGGGCATTCTGGCTTGAGGGGTAGTTTATGCACGACGATGTTAGGGTCTAAACCTGGCATGTCTTGATACGACCAAGCGAATACATCCACATACTCTTGTAGAAGCTTAACCAACTTTCCCTTTGCGTCCTCTTGCAGAGAGGCTCCTATTTTGACCTCTTTCTTGTCCTCATCGGTCCCCAAGTTGATCAATTCAATTGGCTCTTGATGAGGTTGTATTACCCTATCCTCTTTATTTGCAAGTCTGGACAATTCTTCAGGAGGTTCATAATCGTCCTCATCATCGTCTTCCGTTTGGTTAACCGGGAAATCGAAGTCGTAAGGGATTAAGGCAGTGTTGTTTTTGGATGGTGGATTTGTGGATCTGCATGAGTATGATTTGATTTTAGGCTTTTGTAGCAAAAATTTTTTTAACAAATGTAATTAAAGAACAAAAGAAAAAGAACTCAATTGGACATAAAAATGCAATTTTATTCATGATTGAAAATAACTTAAAACATGGGGACCCCACACAACTAATCATTTGCCTTGGGCAGAGCTAAATGATTTTTTTCAAAAAGCAAAAACAAACATGGTACATTACTTGAGCTTGGTAATGATTTCGGGAATTGCGATAGCCCTCCAGTTGTTCAAAGCTTCATCCGAAGCACAACGGTATACCAAATCAGGCACGTCTTCATCCGCGTCTTCAAGCAGAGCCACTTGATCTTCATTGATAAAACCCGCACTGACAAATGTTTCCAAAATGGGAAGGATCCCTTGCTTTGGAGGCTTTGAGGAGGTTCCTGCTGATGGATGATATCCTAAACCGAAGCGATTCTTCTTCTCAAGTATGTCTACCAGCTTGCCCCATCCCGTGGGTCTACTCTCTTCTAGAGCTTCTCTTACTGCCCTCCATGATGACATGGCTATCCTAGCCTCTTTCTTGGGCTTTGAGCTCAAGGTCACGACATTCGCCACTTCCAAAGATTGGAAGGGAATGTCCACAGCTTCTTCGTCCGTTTCTATGTAGCGGAATGACGAAAGATTGCTTACCACCATATCCTCTTGCCCGAAAACTACAATCATTTGATGATCGACGATGAACTTGAGTTTTTGGTGCAGAGTGGAGGTAATGGCTCCGGCGGCATGAATCCAAGGTCGTCCGAGAAGACAACTGTAAGTTGGATTAATATCCATGACTTGGAAGGTGATAGAGAAAACCTTAGGCCCGATTTGAACTGGTAGGTCAATCTCCCCTACGACGGCCCTTCTTGACGCATCGAAAGCTTTTACCACCAAAGCGCTTGGCTTCATTACCGTTCCTTCACAAGATAGCTTTAGGAGGGTAGTTTTGGGCATGACATTCAATGATGACCCCGTGTCCACTAACACTCGAGAGAGGATGTGGTCCATGCATTTTACGGAGATATGTAAGGCGCGGTTATGAATATGCCCCTCGTCGGGTAATTCATCGTTGTTGAAGCCCAAGTACCTACTCGAGGTAATATTTGCGACTATCCCGTCGAATTGGTCCACAGGGATGTCCTTCGTGACATGTGCTTCGCTGAGGATCCGTAGTAATGCTTCTCGGTGAGCCTCCGAGCTTAGCAGTAGGGGTAGCATGGAGATTTTGGAGGGAGTTTGACCCAACTGGTCAATGATTTTATACTCGCTCTTTTGGATTATTCTTAGGAACTCTTCGGCCTCTTTTTGTGGGGCCGTTTTCTGAGAGGGTCCGGCTTGGTTTTTATTCTCTTCCACCCTCTTTTCTTTGAGCGGCTCTCTTGGTAGTTCAGCTGGTGCCTTCCCGAGTTCTTTCGGAGCGAAGACTCTACCACTTCTGGTCATTCCTCCAACACCGGTAATGTTAGTGATGCTGGATTCAATTCTAGCTAGTGGTTTTCCTTCCACATAGGCCACAGGTTGGTAGTTCCATGGTACCCTCTTTGTACTTTCAAAAGAGAAGGGTGCCGGCACATGGAATGTTATGGGTTGTATAGGTATTTGTACCTCTCTCCTTTGGTACGGGATTTCGAGAGGTTTTGGATCTTGAGATTCCAAGGTAGCAACGTCCGTGCTATCCTTTATATAGCCCATTTGGATCCAACCTTGGTCCATCAGTTCTTGAAGACAACTCTTCAATCATTCACACTTGTCGGGATTAATTATGCAGGCTTTGCAGTTGGCGTGCATCTCTTCGAATAAACCAAAACTGGTCATCTCTCCCTTATGACTGACAGGGGAGTCTTTACATTGGCTACCTCCTTGATTGGGCCAACGCTTTCTTGTTCTTCCACCGCGTTTACAGAGGGACCCGCATGCCCCGGTAATGGGTTGCTCTTCACATTGGGATTCTCCTCCTTGAAGGACAGCAATTTCCGGTTAATAAGGTCCTGGACTTTGTGTTTGAAAACTCTACAGTTCTCGACATTGTGCCCCGTGGTCCCCGCGTGATATTCGCATCTTGCGTTTGCATCATACCAATGTGGATATGGTGGCAATAAGGGTTGTAGTGGTTTTAGCTCGACCATCCCTTTTTGGATTAAATATGGCAAGATTTGACCATAAGGCATAGGTACAGGATCAAACTGCACATTGTTGTAGTTATTCTTTGGGCCCATTTGATTTCTCGGTGGGTACCCACTCCGTTGGTGTTGCTGATTTTGTTGAGGCAACACTGCTGGCTGTTGAGGTGGAGTTGTGGGGATTACTTGAGGTGAGTAATGCCCTTGAGCTGCTGTCGCTGCCACATAAGGATAATGGTAGTGAGGCGTTTGATTTGATGGTGGGCGAGATGGTCCCACTAAAACAACGTTCGTTTCCCCCTCTTTCTTTTTATGAAAGTTGCTGGGGGGTCTCCTGGATCCACCTTGAGTTTCTAGAGGGCCTTGGATCTTTCCCCTCTTTACTCCGTCCTCTATTCTTTCACCAATTATGACTAGATCGGAAAACCCGGAAGATGTGCTTCCAATCATTTTGTCATAATATGGGTCTTGTAGTGTGCCCATAAAGGTATCGACAAGTTCCCGTTCCAACAATGGTGGATGTTGTAACACCCTAAACCCCACATTTTTATTTTCTAATAAAATTCAATAAATAATTAAACACGCAAGGGTGTCACACATCTTGATCAAAACAAAAAGACTTCATTTAAATTAAAAATGTCGCAGCGGAATAAATTTCAAAGCATTCAAAGTAATTGTCACATCATTAAATCAACATCAAAACTGAATTCAAAATGAATTCTAAAACAAAGTCTTAAATAAAAATAAGCTCCCAATCCCTAGTGTTACTAATCAGAGCGACGACTTGATAAAACTCCCAAAAACGATAAATAAACAGGAAGGCTCCAACGCCATCCTTTGAGACTCACTGCTACTAGTTATCTCTTTCCTACGAATCTGTACCGGCGAGAGTACAGTCCAAATTTAAGAGGGTGAGAATATATCCAACACAAGAGAGGTACAAACACATGTATAGATTCAGATAAAATAATCATCAATTGCAGTTAGGCATGTATACATTACAGTCAGGTAATATTCACATTCATACCATGTACATTCATTAAAATACAATCAGTAGGCATCAATTCAACATCTTATAATAACAAGGAAGCTTCAAAAACAAGTAATAACATTAAGTGGACATTAATATAAACACCAACTATTCACACATAATCATAAAGAAACACATCATCGAATATCACATCTATGAATAGCACATCTTCAAATTACACATCTTTAGATAAACTTGCAACTATGTATGCAATGTCCCTAACTCGACTCTATATGCATGTGGTACCAAACCTATCACCATCGTCAAATATTTTGGACATCAGAGATATGTTACTGATTTTGTCCACACCATCGTCAAATATTTTGGACATCAGAGGTATGTTACTGATTTTGTCCACACCATCGTCAAATACAACATCGTTAAATAGACTCGACCATGAATGCATGAACATCAAATAATGACTCAACAATGCACATCTTTGTATGACTCAACAATTACACACATTCAAATAGCACCATCGTCAAATATCACATCTTCAAATATCACATCTTTAAATCACACATCTTAAAATGACACATCTTTATATAACACATTATTAAATCACACATCTTCATATAACACATCTTTATATAACACATCATTAAATCACACATCATCAAATAACACATCTTTATATAACACGTCATTACACATCATCAAATAATTCATCTAAAACGTATTATTCCAAATATACATTCACATTATTAAATTCACACAAATAACACAACAAAGATTCAAATTTGAAATCTTCAAAGTAATAATCATTAGTAATCATGTAATTTTTTTTTCAAATGTATGCTATATATACACGTTAGTACAAGATCACACTTTTCATTCAACTAACTTAAGTTATAAGAGCAAAGAAACTCATACTAATGCATAGATCGAGTAAGATATAAGTACACATATACATGTATAAACTGATTATAATAAACTAGCAACAAGTAGGAATAAATTATCAATAGTCAGCAAGGCTACATCAGCACTATGATGTTGTGATTCAATGCAATTTAATACTTCGTACTTTCTAGTTCTAGGTACAGTTTATGCTCACGAAAGCAAACAAAGAAGCAAGAACTAAACATATCGTCATTTCAAAGTGTTGGCAAATCGTTAATTTGCAATTGGCAGTCTTAAGCGATTAAAAAATGTTGTATTGCTGCTACTGGAACTAAAAGGGCTAAACATACTTTTTTTTTTTTACATAAAAAGGATAAAAAAAAACATCATAAAATAACTCATTCTCATAGGCACAGACTCTAATATTGTAGTGTATTCAAGGGGACAAAGACGTTTTCAATTCATGCAAGGCACGACTCAAGCTCCTTATCCTAATTATGAACTTAAAGAACAAAAGCACTAAAACTTGAGCTATTTGACACATGTGGCAATATTCTTTCAATCACTTCCATATTTTTAAATTGGTAAAATAAACTGTGACAACTATCGATACCGAAAACCAATTTAACGAACACAAGGAACTAGCTTTCATATTCATTAATTTAGGATTCATAAAATTTGGATGGCAAAACATAAAAACCAGTCATGATAAAATTTAAATATTCCCAAAATAAATCAAAGCAGCAAATTAGAGGAAGAATTAATTCATTAAAAGATCATGAAAAACAATGGAAAATAAAAGCCCTTCACTACTCATATGTTCATACAACCCTTATGGTAAATAGAGACTCCCCCTTACCTCTAGTTTGCAGAATTTGATGAAATCTCTCCCCAGGTTCTCCTCACTTTGCCTCCTTGCCTCTTCTCTCCGCAACCCTAGTTTTCCTTTGATCTCTAATCTTTTCTATGTTTGTTGTAACCCTAATTCTCTCTAATGTTCTTCTTTATTTATAGAGGCTATTTAGGTTTTAGTTGTTCTGAAACTCTATCCCTTATCTTTTAACAAATTATTTATTTTTATTTTCTCACATAAACTTTAGACATATTTACTATATGCACCCCATTTCCCTATTCTCACCAAAAAGGCTATTCTCTTTTTAAAAGTTATTTTCTCTCATCTTTTAACAAGTCAACCAACTCATCTATTTCTCATTATCTATTTTTCAATAAATACAACCAATTAAATAAATAAAATCACACAAACCAAAACTAATAATAATAGTAGTAGTAATAATAATAATAATAATAATATCTAATCTTAATTACTAATAACTTAGATTAAAAATCGGGGTGTTACAGATGTACGCGAGAAGCTAGTTCCCTCCACCTTTGAGCGTACTCCTTGAAGGACTCGTTGCTTCTTTGCACAAGGTTCTGCAACTGAATCCTATTTGGAGCCATGTCCAAATTGTATTTGTATTGCTTTAAGAAAGCATCGGCTAAGTCCTTCCAAGTTTGGACGTGGGTACGCTCAAGCTGCATGTACCAATCCAATGACGCTCCGCTCAAACTATCTTGAAACACATGAACCATGAGTTTCTCGTTCGTTGCGTAGGCTGCCATCTTCCTACAGAACATCCATAGATGGTTCCTAGGGCATTGAATTCCCTTGTACCTCTCGAAGTCCGGTACTTTGAATTTCGGAGGGATTATCACATCGGGCACCAAGCACATGTCCAAAGCATTGAAGGCACCATATGAGCTGGATCCTTCTACCGCTTTTAACCTTTCTTCCAAAACGCGATACATTTGGGCGATATCGTTGTCTTGGTGGGTATTACCGAGAGTAGAATGTCTTGGCTGATTATCTTCCACATTGTGAGAAATATTCTCATGTTGAGTAGTGGAATTCCCTTGAGGACGATGCTCTTCGTTCCTAATGGGGATTGTAAGCTGTGGTTGAGGAGGTGGCACATGGCCCTCATTTTCGAGTGGTGGGGTATATCCTAGAGGTAAACCATAAGGAGGCCATTGCACATTGGCTGCATCCACCGTTGGACGAGGGTTGCTTTCTCGGGCAGATAGAGCTTGCATTAACTCTAACATTTGGTTCATCTTCCCTTTCATCTCATCAACTTCTCCTCTTAAAGCCGCTTGATTTTGTTCCAAATTATCCATGATCCTTTGCTTGTTGGCTCGTGTTCCGTACGAGTGTTGGAGATCTGGCTCTTAGACCGAAGGCTTTTTGGATTTTCTGGCTATGATTGCTTCAAACTGTTTTTAGGGAAATGAATGAGTGTTTTTTCTTTTTAAAGAAAAATGCATGAAAATACATGTGAATGTATGAATGCGATGAGTATGCAAAAGCATGCGTTGTTTTTTTTCATTTTGCTTTACGAGGAAATTTAAAGGCGCGCAGTTAATATTAGCAAATAGAAATATTAAAAGCCGGGAAATTGATATTGTTTCAAAATATATTATTTGATTGGATAACATTGAGATTACAAGGTGTAACTAATGCTAATACAACTTAAATAGCCGCTCTTTTTTCCGCTTTGTCCATTTCTTCCCTATAGAAGTCTACGGTGTCTTTGCAGAACTTCATGAACGTCTTGACCTTCTTAGGGATGTCAAAGTATGGCATGACCATCTCGGCTTTTGCTAGCTTCTTTGGCAGTTTGGTAATGACCAAGTTTGAGAATGCGACCAATTTAGTGAAGTCTTCACTTAATCGGGTGGCGTCTTGCCATACAAACTCAATCACCTCTTTGTGTTGGGCTAGCTTGAGGTTTGCACTTCTAATCTCATCGTGTAGTTGTGCAATATGGTCCTCGTGTACTCTTGCAATCTTGTCGAAATATTCTTCATATTTCTTGATATTCGCTTCAAGACGATTGCATTTTAGCTTCCCTTGATGAGAAAGGCTCTCATATCTTTGCCGCTGAACGCGTTCGGCTTGCAGCTGCTCTTTATAGTCCTTGACGACTTCTTGGAGTTGTTGATTTTTCTCTTGAAATTTCAACCTCCATTTTCTTTGAGCTTCGATGGCTAGCTCGCCGAACTTTTTGAGCTCTTGGTTGGAATGCAAGACTCTTTCCAACTATTCGTCCTTGGCTACAAGATTAGCATCGGCACTAACCAAACCACCTCCGATCCATTCCCTTCTTCCCTCGGAGATTTTTAGCCGCTTTTGGCACACTAGAAGAGATTTTGTTGTTTCATCTCGATCTCTCTTTGTCCTAGTGATTTCTCCTAAAGCTTGGAGGTGCTTTAATTCTAACTCCCCATTTTTGTTTTGGAGTTCTCGAATTTTAGCTTTGAGTTCCTCCGCTTCTTTGTTGGGAATGGTTGCACTTGGTTTAGGTGCATGAGGTTTAGGAGGGCATATGACCACAAAAGGTAACTTGATTGTTTTGACCCTTTCCTTCACCCACTGAGTGTAAAGAGGTTTGGCCATGCAATTCCTCTTGCCAACCTTTCCTTTGCGCACTTGGCCCCAAGCTCCTCAGATTCTTTCTAGAAATGCCAGGTCTTGATCTCCTTCCCTTAGGAATAAGGCTTCCAACAAAAGGTCATTGGGTTTGTCTTCCATTGAATAACCTAGTTGTCGGAGAGAGAGAACCGGATTGTAGTTGATGCATCCCTTAGTACCAATGAGGGGTACATTAGGGAAATCCCCGTAACTGAGGATGATTTCCGGATCCTCTAAATTTGGGAAGGTATTGATTAGAGCAGGTTTGTTGATAACAACATATCTTAGCTAAGGAGTTCGAAAATTCTTGAACTTAGTGTTCGTGGATAAAGGAAGAAGAATATTTCTACGCAAGACCAGTATATAAATAAAGGATTGATGAGATTAATTGTGTTGTTTGAGTAGCGACCAGAATAGAGTTTTCCTTTCAAAACAAAGGATGTCTTTGAACGAAATAAGTTTTAACGCCAATAGAATGTAACCGTGAATTATGTTATGGATTGATGTATACTCGAACATTAAACATGAGTAACATTGGCGGGGCAAACCTGGCAAGCCAGTTGAAAGGCAAATCTCGGATGTTACAAAATGAGTTAGGAGTAAGAAAGATTTCTAATTGATGTGTTAATGTCTCAAATATGTTAGGATTAAGAATGATGTCCCGTTAGTCGGACAAGAATGATGTGATGTACTATGTACCCGTCAGTAGTGTACATGTACTCGATCTTGTATGCGAATTAAGTGCTATGAATTGTACTATATGATGATAAGTAAGACGGTTCATACTACTCATCACTTGTGCTAAACTCCTATGAGTTTTGGATTATCGGTATAGAAATATTGGTACTACGGCAATAATTCGAGAATAATTTGTGACAGGAATGATATAAGATCAGCAACCTCCCAATATGAAGAATGATTCCTAAGTTATTAAGATACGCGTTGACACCGTAGAATAATTGAAGCGGAACACGAGTAATCTGTAAAGTTCCGCGAGCTCTTGAGAATTCCATAGTGGAAGTAATGATTGGGTTTGTGATGAGTAACACATCGGGATGTCGGAAAGAAAGGAACAAGCACTAGAAGTGAAGCCTCCTGCTTGTGTTTTGAATATTAAACGAAGTTGGAATAATTCTTGCATTTGCGTGTGCGTGCATAATATCAGATGTTTATGGTGTAAAGATGGCTCTATGCGGAAATGTATGACGTAGGCCTATAAGTAAGATGTCGTCGTATGAGACGAAAGATAAAGATAATAATTCATTTGGAATAGATGCAGTGCAATGAACCCATTGAAGAGTGGGAATTTTTGAGGAAGACGAGATTACCCAGTAAAAGTATCCGAGGTTTAATAACCTTAAGATGGATTCACACGAAGTGGGTGGATGAGAGGTATAGACAATGAGTCGTGTAGATTGGTTCAGACAACCGCAAACCCTACTACGTAAGAGTTATGTAATGTATATCAGGTCTTCCAATTGAGGGGAAGGTTGTCGAGTATTTTCGACTTATAAGGTTGGGAATTTGATAAGCGAGCTGAGTAGAGAATTGGCTGATAAGGAAAGTAGTATGATGGATCTTTTAATATGTGATTCCAAGAGAAATCTAAATTTCGAGGACGAAATTTCTTTAAGGGGGGTAGATTGTAATATCCCGCTTATAAGTATCAGATATCAGTGTTAGAAGCTTATTATGCAAGCAATGGCATTTTTGTAATATTGTGGGAATGGAAGATTTATTTAAAAAGGGAACCAAGATATTTTTCCCTCATTTATCTTCTTCATCTCTCTCTCTACCATGCTAGAATCTTCTCCTCCCTCCCTCTGAGAAACTCGGCCACCATCACCTTCTCCCCCTCTCCTCCAAAATTCATCAATCTTCATCTATAACTCTCAAGCCTTATGCTAGCTCTCAATTTGGGAAGTTTGGAGCAAGGAAAGATCAAGAATCAAGCTAGGGTTTTGGGAAGAGTTCAAGCTAGGAATTGAAGGGGAACTTGGCAAGGAAGCAAATTAGTGATTCAGGTGAGCTCCCTAGGGGTTTTAGAACCCACCTTGTTGAGTTTTGCTGAATATTTTGTGTATTGAGTAAAGTTATAATTAGTGCCTCAATTCCTTAGTTAATCATGTTATAAACTGTCACTATGCATTAGAAATCCATTCTTTAAGCTGTTGCGATGTCTGGGTATGCTTAGATTAGCCATGAATGGAGGAAATCACGTTTTGAACTTGTTTTATGCTGTCTAACTGCACGCAAAATCGTGTCACGATTTTGCAACCGTGTCACGATTTCATAGGCAGAACTTGCCACCAATTTTGGGTAGAAAATCGTGACACGATTTCCAAATCATGTCACGATGGCACTGTTGCAGGATCATGTTGTTTTTCTACTTTTGCACCTTCTGGCTGTCTAATAATACTTCAGACTCAATGAAACATCAACAACTGATAAAACATGATTAAGTGTACACAATTAAGTGTGCAAGAGTGCAAGGGATGTTTCAACATTCAAGTCTTAGATAAGTTTAAGAGTTGGTAATTCAACGACCTAGTAAGAGGCTTATGAAAACGATAAGCCTATGATCCTATACTTATAGGTTGTGTTATGGGAGATTAGTTCCCTTAAGAAATGCATTAAGTATGCAAAAGCTTACAACAATTATTAGACGTACTTTCAAGTACAAAAGTTAAGAATTAATGAGAATAAGAATGATCCAATGATCAAAGTTAAGAACCTATTTATAGGTTAAGCTTATAAGAATGAATACTCAAGGAAAGCATCAGATATGCATTTGTTAAAGTTATACATTATATGTATATATATTTAAAGAATAAAGACAAATTATTAAGTGGGCTTGATGTGTCTCTTGTATGCTCGTTAGTTAGTATACAAGGGGTTCCTGTGAAGTTACCGCCTTAAATGGCAGCCGGAACGGTGAAGTTACCGCTCGTGAGGGCAGCTACACATCTAAGTCTTAAAAGTTAATGTGTCTCCTGTAGTCACGCTAGTTAGAATACAGGGGGTCCCCGTGAAGTTACCGCCTTAAATGGCAGCTGGGACGGTGAAGTTACCGCTCGCGAGGGCAGCCACACAAAAGAAAAGAGGAGTCCGGTGTTAGCCTGATATGATAGGAATTTTCATCGGTAAGAAGGGAGATGTACTTCGGGGTTACTCCACCCGGATGCACTCCGTAAAATGAACCAAGATAATTATTGTTTGTTCAACGCTGACTTACTAACTTTATAATTAAGAATGATACATATGAAATTATCATGAGAATATGACGAGAAATCAGCAGAGAAAGAAAGTGATCATAGGATGTCCCCAGATCACTAAGTATAAGTTTAAATTTAAGGCTAGAATATGATAAGCATAAGATTATGTATATGATAAGTATAAGATAAGATAAAGACATGTAGCGATCCTAGGTTTCCCCTTGATCGCGAAATATTTAGAGAATGACGGCGATCGTAGGTATCCCCAAGATCGCTAAAAGTAGGCACCGCGACCCTAGGTTTCCCCCGTGGTTGCCAACAGTAGGTTGGGCTGGAGCTCACTGAGACATTATGTCTCATCCCAATCCTTCTGGTGCAGGTTAGCAGGATGTTCGTGATGAAGTTCTTCATGGAAACGCTGGATGGAGTGCAGTTGCTCGTCAAGTGCAAGCTCAGGAGTTTTATTATTATTATTATTATGTATAAGTATTCATTTTGGTATACGGATTATTGTATAAACGAGCTACTTGTACCCCTTTCAGTAGTATTGTTTGTAATATTATTATTGAAAATTTTAATGTATCCGATATCAGACTAATACACATGCTAAATATTCTAGATAATCTAGTATGGGTGTTACAGGGGGGTTGCCTTTGTTTAGTTGCAGCGCCCCTGCTGAAGTGTTGTTTTTGTACTCTTTTTGTGCTCATCTTTCATTGCTCATGAGGATGGTAGCCTAATAACATTTTTTGGGTTTTATTTCGAAGACCTTTCTGTTATATTGAACACTTTTGTTTTTTTTCTTTTCAGAAGAGGTATTGTGATTGATTTTGGAACATACTTGTTCTGATTTTATTCTGATTGATGATTAATTAAACAAACTCTAATCTATTTCAGCCGTCTTTTGGGATTTTTTTCTCTACTGCTGGTACTTTTGTGTTGGTACGTATACATTGTTTTCGCTGCTGCTGATCCTAAGAGAAGTGCTAGAGATTCACACGTGCAGGTATGTTTTCAATCATTTTTTGTCTGTTGCTCTAGATGCAAAGGTGAGGGATGTCTATGATATGGGTGATGAAGATTCCAATGACGTTGAAGAAATCAATGAGCAGCCAATACACAACACAAGCGAAACTACTAAAAATGATGATGGTTTAACTGCGGTTTCAGTTGATGAACATGATTTCTTTGAAGTTGATGTTAATAATCAGATTGAGGAAGAAGAGGAAGATTGGGAGAATATGTTTTAGTGAATGTTTTGATTCTATATTATGTTTTAGTGAATGTTTTGCTTTTTATGTTGATATTCACTTATTCCCTTTGTGAATGATTTTATACCTTTTTGTATGCAATTGGACTTGGCTTATTACTTTTTATGGTCGTCATACTAGTGCAAGTTTGTGTTCATCACTAACTTAATTGAAAGTATTGCAGCAATGGCAAATAAGAGAAAATTGAATATTGGGAGTCGTAGGTTAAAACACTCAAGCCAAGGAACTAGTGCAACTCATACAACCTCAACTCATGCCCAAGGAAGTAATGTTGAAGAAACTCATCTAACCTCAACTCATGCCTAAGGAAGTAATGCAGAAGAAACTCATACAACCTCAACTCATGGCCAAGGAAGCAATGTTGAAGAAACTAGGCCCAACCAAGTCATGTGGAAGTTGTCACACATGAGTCTGAAGATTCCTACTCTATTCCTTCAGATATAGAAGCAGAAGAAGAACTAGAAGTTAATAAAGGTTTCAATTATATATAGTTTCTGTTTTTGCTCCATTTATTTTATATATAGTTTATGTTTGAATTGTATAACATCTTCTGTTTTACTTGTAGATGTTCAACCCAAAAAAAAAAAAGAGGTCCAACAAGAATGTATGATGTATGGGAAATGGACCCTGACAGTTACGTAGTTGTTAAGTTGGACAAGCGTGGTCGAGCCATTGGTCCGGAAGGGACGACTCTTACTCGTTTCACAGGGAGTTTGGTTCGAAGGAAACAATATGCTCCAATTAAATACAAATCTTGGAAAGATATGCCTGATTCAGATAAGGATGAAATGATTCTGCAAATTGAGGTATTATATTAACAATATATTTAAATAATTATGTACACAAATTTTTTTATCACTAATGCTGTATTTACTTAACACATCTCTATATGTGTAGAAATTCTTTGGGTTTGATCCTCCTATGAATGAGACTACAAGAGAATATCTGAAATTTGAGATGAATATCAAGTGGAAACAATGGAAGTGTTCTTTAAAAGAAAAGGCATTTGACAGAAGTAAAACGGAGGAAGAAGTTGCATCCGTTGTACCAGATTCTCGAGTTGACCCGAATTGGTTCATCATTGGTTTTCTGAAGAGGCACAAGTAAGTCAATTTAAAACATATATTGTCATATTATAAAAATATTTGAATTTGGTTCCTTCTTTGGACTAACATTATGTTGTATCAATTGTAGAAAGTAAGTAAAATTAATAGTCTGAATCGTAAAAGATATCAAGATATTCATTGTATGGGTACAAAAAGTCTCCCAAAATTGATCAATGAGAAGGTTAGTTAATATTTGAACTTATAATTGAATAAATTGTATTTACAAAACAAATTACTTATAATTTCATTTGTTTGGTATTAGAAAGAAAAAGCCAAAGGAGTGTCGCCCACTCGCAAGGAGATTTACATTGATACACGTACTCGTAAAGATGGTTCAATTGTTAATGAACATGCTGCAAGAGTTATTGTAAGATTTTCTTTCATTCATACCTTTTTTGATTCTATAACTTATACTGAAACAATATGTTAAATCAATGAAATTGGATTCCCGGCTGTTGTATAATTCTATTGTTTTGTTTTAAATTAATGAATTTTGTTCTGGTACAATTGTTTTGAATTGTTTTGATTGAATTCTGTCCTGATTGAATTGTTTTGATTGAATTCTGTTCTGGTTCAATTGTTTTGAATTCTGTTTTGAGGAAATTTCAGTAGGAACCTTGTCATATTTCTGACTCTTCCTGCTTAGCGTAGTTGGCTTAGAATACTCTTTGGAAATAAGAGCTGCCAAGTTAGACAGTGTACAACTTTGTGTGCTGCATATGTAGTTTTCAGTTTCACCTGTTAGCAAGGATAGAAGAACTTTAACACTTGAAGGTACATTAGCCGTTAAAAATGGGCCTGCAACAGTACTTGTTATAACTGAAACAAGATCAATCCCATTGTCTTTAGCAAATTTAAATGCTGCTTCTTCTGTGAGAAGCTTTGAAAGTGCATAAACCCATCCACTTAGTTGTGTATTCCACACAGTGTCAGTTTGTATTTGGCAAGATTCATCAACAATAGGTTTCCACTTCCCATTGCTACCTTTAGCAGTAGTAGTACTTATAGAATATGTGAAAACAACCCTTTTCACAGAATTGGATTTCAAGCAGGATTTGAGAAGGTTTATGGTTCCTTTCATTGTGACATAAAAGTGACCCTGTTCAATTGTTTTGATTATCATATTAATGAATTCTATTTTAAAATGTATTCTTTTAATCTATATATTTATTATAATTTTTCAGGAAGAACTAAACAAACATAATAATGAGGCTGAAACTTCTCAATCGGTCCAAAAGACACAAAGTCATATGCCTTGGAAGAATGACATTTATTCCCAAGTAAAAGAAGCTGAAAAGAGGAGACATGTGTGTTGTATAGGCAGTATTCCCAAACCTAAGAAATCAAAAGCTTCTTTGTCTGAAAATCAAGAATTGAGGGATGAACTTAAGAAAATGCGAGAAAGTCAAGAGAGGACAAATATATTTATGGCAAATATAATGTCAGTGATACAAAATCGATTATCTCAAGAAGATTTGAATGTTATTTTACAAGCTGCAAAACAGGTATATTATATAATTGATATTTTACTCTTCGAGTTCATATTTCGAATATTATGTTAACATGTATTAAGTTGAGTTTGTAACATTTTCTTTTATTTTTAATAGGCCACAGATGCTGCTAGTGCTCCAAACCAGACAAATTGTTCAAGTCAATGCAGTGATCAAGATGGAGGAGAGGAAGATTAGAAATGTTTTTATCTTGGATATGTTTGTGCTCATCTAGTGTTTTTTTGTCGACGTAGTATCTATTTTGGTGTTTGTTATTATATATAATTGACATTACTTTGTTATTTTAATATCTTTGTAAGACTTTATACTTTGATAATATAATTAAAATTTTCTTTGATGTTGCCTTAAATTTTGTGTGGTGCAATAAAAAAGTATTGCTAGATATATTATTTTTTTGGTCAGGAATTATTGTGAAAATTTTATTATTATTATTATTATTAAAAAAATATTTATATTATGGTGAATTTTATTTGAAAAAAAGAGACCTATAGCAACAGACAGTATCCTATACCAACGGATATACGGGTTGGCTAAAGCTATTAAAATGGTATAAAATGTCGTTGCTATAGCTCCAAAATCTTTAACAACAGACTAATAATCCGTTGGTATTAGCTATTGGGACGGCTTTTTGTCGTTGGTATAAGCAATGTATCCTAGACGGCAGCAAACGTCCGTTGGTATAAGTTTTATGACCTATACCAACGGTTTTTGGACCTTTAGCGACGGATATACGCCGTTGCTAAATGGCAAATTTCTTGTAGTGAACCCGATACAAAACAAACCTTCAGATTCCAACTCCACTCATAAAGCAAACAAACATCTTGCTCAATTATCCCTCTACACGAAAATAAACCAAGCCATTTTATACAACTACATCAAGAATACTAAACCTCCCCCCAACAACCAAAATGGCACCCCTAAAGCCAAACAAAAGCCTCTGCACCATACACTAACACCTTCATGACGTCACTGCTAAAACAGAGACACAACAGCCACAATCACTTACAACAGCCGCACCTTGCCCGACACAACCTAATACACACCAATCTTCCTGACAAAATAAACTTTCGGCTTCTAACACCATTCATAAAAACAAATAAGGAGGTATTTTTTTATCTTACTCAAACTCCATCTCCATAATAAAAAAATCAATCCTCAAACACAACAACATCAAGAACACCATACCTCCCCGCAAAAACCACAACCAAAACCACAGCTCAGTGGTCGTCGAAGTTCTGAAATGAAGTTAGTGTAGAGGGCCAGCGCTGCTCTTCGCACCACCACTGATGGGAAAAAGGTTGGATTTTGCGGGGAGGAGGAGGTAGCGCGAGGGTTTTTGTTAGAGGTTAGGTTAGGGTTTGAACTATGGTTTTTTCAAGCTGGTTAGCTAGAGTTTGATTGCAAACGAGTTTTAGGTTACTTTCAAATTTCTTTGGGGTATATGTTAATTATTATATTAAACATTGATCTTTAACTCTTTTAATCCCTCAGCTCAGCTCAGCTCAGCTCAGCTCAAGCGAGTTACCCATCCCTAAAAAATACTACTATAATGATATATGTATCTTTTTTTTTTAGAGGATATAGATGTCTATTTATCTTCTATCTTTTATATATATAAGAGTATATAATAAAACTACATAATTATCATTCTTTAAATTTTCAAAACCTCAGTAATTTCATGGTTGATAACTATCATCTACTATCACCACCAAAAAAATTATCATCTACTGTACATCTTCTTTATCGCGCGCATCACATTCAAATTTTAAACTTGATACTTCATCTTGCTCCCACATTATATCATTCCCTTCTCACTTTCTCTATATTTCTCCTCTCAAAGTTTTGACATTCTTCCCCTTAATTGTCATGCTACTGATAGATTTCATATTAAATAGTTACTTATTTATCAAATCAGTTTTCATAATTTCAAGCTCAAAAGCAAATACTCAGCAAATGATTGTGAAATAAAAATACCCACTCTTATTTATTTAGATGGGGAAATTAAAATCTAGCACTTTGTCTACTTAAAAATCCCTTGCCCAGGTGACAATATTCTTTTGGGATCAAATTTAGCTTTTCTCTCTTCAAACAGTTGCCATTTAGTGCCAAAGTGTTCAACCCATTCTTGATGTGTTTTGTTTCCTGTAAGATATTCCTTAATCTTAATACCAGCATCATTACAAAATTGTAATATCTCATGGTTTTGAGCCTGAAATGTCTTCACTTCATCCAATCCTTTTGCAGCATGTAAAAGACCTAAAGTGTAGAACACATCTTCATCTGGTGTAATTGCTGACATCCTATCATCCCACCTGCGAATTTCCAATGCATATGTCAATTATATTTAACCCAAAGTCAAATAATAGAGATGAAAAAAATAAAATTAATCTTCAATTTTGACATCTCTAATTTTTTTTTGTGATTCAACTTTTCATAATATTGTATAACTCATATATATCTAATTAATTAGCATCATAAAATTTAAATAAATCTCATAACAAACTTACTTGTTGCGGTTCATGGGGTAGACTAGGACAATTCCGGCAGAAATATTTTGCTTAAGAATAATACCCTTGAAAACACCTTCGTTAAAATCCAAGATTCTAGATTTTGGTATGAACATGTTCAACCAAGGATGAGGAACATCCCAAAGTCCTTTTGACCTAAGAATTGACTCTTCTGTATGAACTCTGTCCAGAAATTCCTCGTAAGTTACATCTTTTTGGAACATAAACGTAGGAACAAACTTTAACCCTTTGACCAAATTGTCAACTTCCTGTTCAATAAATAATAACACACTTAATTAAGTTAAATTAATATCGATTCATCGCTAAATTAATACTAAAGCAAGCGATTCAGTGGTTAACAAGTTTCGGTTAAATAGATTAGGAGAACCCTAATTCAAATCTTATCGGGAACAATCCTTGGTAAGGTTCTATTTACCTACTTCAAATTATCAAAGACCATTTTCACCGAGAAGCTTAGGGTTAATAAACAAAAAAATAAAGGAACAATAAAAAAGGTAACAACCAAAGTATGTTAGAAACTACCTCCGTGATATTTGCTTGAGAATTTGTGTCATAATATTTGATAAGCTCTAGGACATAAGTGATGCCATATTGTGTAACTAGAGATGTTATCCTTGGTTGATCAGAAGGTGGATAAAAGGAAAGACTCAATGGTGGCTTGTTCAATAGAAGCATGCCTTCAACATAATCTGCTCCATTAGGGTCATTTCTTCTATTGAATGAGATTAAATGTTCTTGGTCTGTGGAAAATGCGGAAAAGTCATTGTAAATTAAACGCAACCACTTTACCTGCAAATAATCAAACAAAGATTTGTTGAGCTTATTTATAGGGTTTGATAATTAATAACCTCTTGTAAAAAAAGTTAATTGATGCTAGAGTTTGCCAAAACATTATAAATAATGGGATATGCAATCAATATATCTTATTATATCAAAATTATTTTTAGAGTTTCTAGTAAACCTAGTTTGTCTATCTCATTGTATTACTGGTCATCGTCAATTTAATCTCATTCGATAGCTATTTGAGGAGGATGAATTGATTCACCCTACTTGCTATGATATATTAATGTGTGATGTCGTACATTAATGGATCATAGCAAGGAGCTAATCGTCTCGATAAGATTTACAAATACATATAGAAAGAAAAAAAAAGTCTAATTAGTGATTGTGACTTGTGAACAAAAGGATGTTATGCACCTGGATTATTTGGATTCTCTTTACATTTGTTAGTATTAAATTAATAAAGGCCGGATGACTAGTATTTCAAATTGTATTTTAAACATAATTTAATAAAATCATATATATATATATATATATATATATGATTTTACACACACTCTGAGACAGAGAGAAAATAGAAAAGAGAAGACAAGTTTTTAATTTATTTTTTTTGTGCAACTTAACTTCTCATTCCTGATCTCAAAGTGTACTTCTACATCTTATTAGTTGGACTTACAAGTCACTACATAGGTCCTATACAACATAACCACCTTATAGTTAGTTGCTTGCACTCTAAGTGACCTAACTAATTTGTTTAATTACATCTTATACGCCTAATAATTTAAATTATACTTTAACAAAATAGAGTTATTTAATTTTCATCCAACTAGAACCGCAACTTTCATAAGGAATTCATGTCAAGGAGTTGTTTTTTTTCTTTCTCAATTGATTATTGATAGTTTTAAACATATATATGTGTGAACGAAAAAGAGATGATAATACTTGCCCTTGTTGGTGCAGGTCCAAGAGGTATTCTTGCTCTTGTTATCACTCCAAATTGACCTAGTCCTCCAAGAACGGCATAAAATACCTCTGAGTTCTTCTCTAAGGAACATGACACAATATCTCCTTGCCCTGTTAAAGACAACACAGGGCCACATGTAAATTGAAAAAAAATACAGTAAATTAGTTATAAAGGAGGGGCTCCTAACCAAACTAAAGATACAGTGAAAATACTAATAAAATATCACAAAAGGAAATATAAAAATAAAGATAAATATGAAATAAAATAGATTTGTCAAAAAAAATAAAAAAATGCTTGCATCATTTATTATTTGTTTGACTGGTTTAAGTTTCTTTTTTACAACTTTAACTGGGATAAAATGTGTATTTTAAATATATATATAGGGGGCATATCAAGTGAGAATGATATTTTTATGTGAGAATGGTAGGAATAATTTTCAGCTTTTGGATTAAAAAGTAATGGTTGAGATTTAAAGTTGTATTAAAACATTGATCCAAAGGTTGATAGAGCATTTAAATCTCAACCATTTGTTTTTAATCCAAAGGTTGAAAATCATTCCTACCATTCTCACATAAAAATATCATTCTCACTTGATATGCCCCCTATATGTGTGTGTGTGTGTGTGTGTGTGTGTGTGAAATTGTGGAGAGACCATGGCACCTGCATGCCTCCCCTTCTCTTCGTCTCTGGACCAAAGACATATTTAATCTTAAAACAAAATTAATGAGTTAATATCGAAATTTGGTTTAAGGAAAAGGGGTTAGATTCTCACCATGTGATAAAACAATGTTTGAATTTTAGGTAAGAGATATGTCTATATTTAATGTTGTTAAAATATAATTTCTACGTAGGAAATCTATAAAAGAGAAACTGAATGAGCCATACCTGTAATAACATCCAATTCAAGAACATTGGAGATTTGTGGTCCAAATCTAAAAGTTTGACCACCAATCCCAGCATTAGAGAGAGTGCCACCAACGGTCAAATACAAGTAATCAGTCAGAGAGAGAGGTGTGAGTCCATACTTTAGTGTAGCATGCAAAACATCAATCCACAATTGTTCTCCACCCACATCAACATAACAACCAAATTGGTTTTTCAAATCACAATCAGATACTACAATTCCAGACTCATTTCTATACCCATTCAGTTGAGTCATATTCACAACAATGCCATTTTGTGTCATGGCTTGTCCTAAAACCGAATGTGCTTGTCCTCTAGGGGATATGGTAAAAGGTTGTGGAAGAGAGTTTGAATAGTTTATCAAGTTAGCAATATCACTAATTGATGTTGGTTCCAAAACTGCAAAGGGGCTTTCATGAATAATGTGGCCAAAATCAGTTGAGGCTTGTGAAAGGATTTGTGAGTCACGACTAATCTTTGGGGCTAGTTCTTTGGGGATTTTGATTTCTTGCAATTCAAGTGGTTTTCCATTTGTGATGAATACTATGATGGATAGGTATAGCAAAGCACTAAGAGTTGAAATCATAAAATTTGTCGCCATTGTTTGGAAGAGATATAAAACTGATGTGCTCAACTCAATTTATACCTCTAACTTGTGAGAAAAGAATACACAATGAGATATGAAGTTTAAAAATATTTAATACGGGATTAAATGGATGAGATACGGTGCATGCATCTTAATTCCTCGCCTTTAACGTCTCAAATCTGATTATATTTAGTGTTTTTTATACACACACACCGTAGACAAAATTACACCACAAATCATTTAAGCTATTTAATTATAACAAGTTGGTCTTTTAAGTTTTTTGTACCACTTACGTCATTTAAGTTATTTGATTGTAAAAAGTTAGTCTTTAAGTATTTTCAACACCACTTAGGTCATTTAAGTTGTCTAATTATAACTTTTAAACACCGAATAACTTACATTTTTAAGATCTGAGATCCCCTAAATTGTTACAAAAAAAAACTTAAAAGACCTAATTGATACAAAAAAACCTTAAAGGACTAACTTGTTGCATTTAATTAGCTTAAAAGAGCTAAGTGATACGAAATTTTTTAAAGGACCAACTTGTTGCATTTAATTAACTTAAAGGATCTAAGCGGTGCAAAAAAAACTTAAAGATCAGCCTGTTACAATTAAATAACATAAAGACCTTATTAATAATATTAATTATTCTTCTTCCTTAAAAAATATTAATTATTCTTCTTTCCAAAAAAAATATTAATTATTCTTAAATTAGTGTTTGATTTTTTAGATTTAATCAATTTATTAATAACTTTTTTTTTGACCAAAAATAAATAAACATATTTCATTAAGGCCACTTTATTCATGAAATATATTATAAATATTATATAAATATATATTAACCAAAACTAACTTCTTTTTACCAAAAATAAACATATTTTATATATATTATATAAGTATTTTTAGGGGTGTACATGGTTTGGATCAATCCGGAAAATTTAGTCAAACCCAAAAAAACAAAAAACTCATAAAGGTGGGTTGGATCAGGTAATTGGGTTGATATGGTTTCAAAAATTGAAAAAACCATAAAAAAATGGGTTTTGGAAAAGAAAAAAAAAACAAACGTAGACCCAAGAAACTCACTAACCCTTTACTGTCTACATTTTTTATTTTCTCCATAGGAAAGAAGAAGAATACCAAAGGTTTTGGTCATAAATTATGTCAAATTTTCAAAACGGACATGATGCACACTCTATATTGAAATCAAAACATGCTAGAGTTACAAATTAGAATGTTGCACCTTTAGTTTGTTACAAATATTTTATGATAAAATTTATTATTTGATATTATCGTTTATTATTTTATTATGCTAAAAAAAATAATGAAAATACGTTACACAATTTTTTTAAGAAAATAAAAAGTTGAGTAATTTTTATGGAAAAAAACATGATAAAACTTATCATTTAGTCCTTTAATATTAAAAAACACAAAAATAATTAGGGCAACTCAGTCCCAAAATTAGTGGGTTTGCACAAACGACCCAATGATGTAACAGATGGTTTTTTTACCTCACCCAAACTAAAGTACCATTTTCAGGTTTTGGATTTGACCAAATCACCCTCAAACCGACCCACATACAACCCTAAGTATTTCATAGTAATTTCCTTGAATTCCTAAGTTATAATTTATTTTTAAAATTCTGGCGCAGTAAAGTCCTGATGCTGAATGTAATGATCCAACACAGGAACAATGGTGTAAAACAGAGTACAAAGTTTCAACGTTGATTTATGTGTAAAACACGCCAAACAATACCAGACAGAAAGTAAAAGGCACAAGATGTTTGTTAACACAATTCGGTGACAAACACACCTACATCTGGAGGCTACCAAGCCAGGAGGAAGTCCACTAGTGTAGTCCTAGTTCTAAGTTCTCAGCAAACTCCAAGTTTACAACTTATCACCTAGCTACTACCCGTACTGACTTCAGCCTAGGAACTCCTAGACCTGAGATCTCATCTCACACCCACTCAAACAATCACTGCCCTAGTGATATCAGACTCAAATAACAAAGAAAGACGGAGGCACACTTCAAACACACAAAAGTCACTCTTGCATTCTGCCCGAGTTCTCCTCAATTTCTGTTTCACTGGCGGGCATTCCGGCTTGAGTGGCAGCTTGTGTACAACGATGTTAGGGTCTAAACCCGGCATGTCTTGATACGACCAAGCGAATACGTCCACGTACTCTTGCAGAAGCTTAATCAACTTTCCTTTCACATTCTCATGTAGGGAGGCTCCTATCTTGACCTCTTTCTTATCCTCTTCGGTCCCCAAGTTGACCTTTTCAACTGATTCTTGGTGAGGTTGTATTACCCTATCCCCTTGATTTGCAAGTCTGGACAATTCTTCAGGCGGTTCATAATCGTCCTCTTCATCATCTTCCGTTTGATTAATCGGGAAATCGAAGTCATAAGGGATTAAGGCAGTGTTGTTTTTGGAGGGTGGATTTGTAGATCTGCATGAGTATGATTTTTTTTAGGCTTTTTGTAGAAATTTTTTTTTAAAACAAATGCAAAAAGAAAAAGACTCGAATGACATAAAAGAGTGATTTTATTCATGATCGAAAATAACTTTTAAAACATGGGGGCCCCACACGACTAATCATTTGCCTTGGGCAGAGCTAAATGATTTTTCAAAAGTAAAAAAAAAAAAAAAACAAACATGGTTTATTACTTGATCCTGGTAATGATCTCGGGAATTGCGATAGCCCTCCAATTGTTTAAAGCTTCATCCGAAGCGCAACGGTACACCAAATCAGGCACGTCTTCATCTACGTCTTCAAGTAGGGCCACTTGCTCTTCATTGATAAACCCCGCACTGATGAATGTTTCCGAAATGGGGAGGATCCCTTGTTTTGGAGGCTTTGAGAAAGTTTCGGCTGATGGATGATACCCCAACCCGAATCGATTCTTCTTCTCCGGTATGTCCACTAATTTGCCCCATCCGGTAGGTCGGCTTTCTTCTAGGGCCTCTCTTATTGCCCTCCATGATGACATGGCTGTCCTAGCCTCTTTCTTGGGCTTTGAGCTCAAAGTCACGACATTCGCCACTTCCAAAGACTGGAATGGAACATCCACAGCTTCTTCATCCGTTTCTATATAGCGGAATGATGAGAGATGGCTTACCATCATGTCCTCTTGCCCGGAAACTACAATCATTTGGTTATCAATGATGAACTTGAGCTTCTGGTGCAGAGTAGAGGTAATGGCTCCGGCCGCATGGATCCATGGCCGTCCGAGAAGACAACTGTATGTTGGATTAATATCCATGACTTGGAAGGTTATGGTGAAAACCTTAGGCCCGATTTGGACTGGTAAATCGATCTCCCCTACGACGGCTCTTCTTGACCCATCGAAAGCTTTTACGACCAAGGCACTGGGCTTGATCATTACTGTCCCTTCACATGATAGCTTGAGGAGGGTAGTCTTGGGCATGACATTCAATGATGACCCCGTATCTACTAGCACTCGAGAGAGGATGTGGTCCATGCATTTCACGGAGATATGTAAGGCGCGATTATGAATGTGCCCCTCGTCGGGTAGCTCATCGCCATTGAAACCCAAGTACCTACTTGAGGTAATATTTCCGACTATCCCGTCGAATTGGTCCACAGGAATGTCCTTGGTGACATGTGCCTCACTGAGGATCCGCAGCAGTGCTTCTCGGTGTGCTTCCGAGCTTAGTAGTAAGGATAGCATGGAGATCTTGGAGGGAGTTTGACCTAGATGGTCAATGATTTTATACTCGCTCTTTTGTATTATCCTTAGGAACTCTTCGGCCTCTTTTTGTGAGGTTGTCTTTTGAGAAGGCCCCGCTTGGTTCTCTTCTTCCTCCACGCTTCTTTCTTTGAGCGGATCTTTTGGTAGTACGGCTGGCGTCTTCCCGAGTTCTTTCGGAGCGAAGACTCTACCACTTCTGGTTATTCCTCCAACACCGGTAATGTTAGTGATGCTGGGCTCAATTTTGGCTAGTGGTTTTCCTTCCACATAGGCCACAGGTTGGTAATTCCATGGTACCCTCTTCGTGCTTTCAAAAGAGAAGGGTGCAGGTACGTGGAATGTTATGGTTTGTATAGGCATTGGTACCTCTCTCCTTTGGTATGGGATTTTGAGAGGTTTTGGGTCGTGAGACTCTAAGGTAGCAACGTCCGTGCCATCCTTTATATAGCCAATTTGGATCCAACCTTGGTCCATTAGCTCTTGAAGACGACTCTTCAGCTTTCCGCACTTGTCCGGGTTGACCTTGCAGGCTTCACAATTGGCGTGCATTTCCTCGAACAAACCAAAGCCGGTTAGACGCTCCCTTATGGTTGACAGGGGAGTCTTAACATTGGCTACCCTCTTGATTGGACCAAAGTCCTCTTGTTCTTCCACCGCATTTACAGAGGGACCCGCATGCCCCGGCAATGGGTTACTTTTTACATTGGGGTTTTCCTCTTTGAAGGATAACAGCTTCTTGTCAATAAGGTCCTGAACCTTGTGTTTGAAAACTCTACAGTTCTCGACATTGTGCCCCACGGTTCCTGCGTGGTAGTCACATTTTGCATTCGTGTCGTACCAATGTGGATATGGTGGCGACATTGGTGGTAGTAGTCTTGGCTCGACCATACCCTTTTGGATTAGATATGGCAAGATCTGACCATAAGGCATAGGTACAGGATCAAACTGCCTATTGTTGTAGTTGTTCCTCGAGCCCGCTTGGTTCCTTGATGGGTACCCGCCTTTTTGCTGCT